>CM053583.1:10895761-10922318 GCA_028627135.1 Pseudochirops cupreus | reverse complement strand
GAGATCATAGAAGTGGGAAAAGGACTCATATGTACAAAAATATTTATTGCAGCTCTCTTTGTGGTGGCAAAAAACTGGAAATTTAGGGGATGCCCATCAACTGGGGAATGGCTAAACAAGCTGTGGTATATGAATGTAATGGAATACTATTGTGCTATAAGAAATGGGGAGGAGACGGACTTCATATTTACCTGGAGAGGCTTATACGGACTGATGCTGAGTGAGAAGAGCAGAACCAGGAAAAAATTGTACACAATCACAGACACATCGTACAGGTGACGACCAACCTTGATAAACTGGACTCTTCTCAGCAACACACAGCTAAAGACAACTCTACAAGTCTCAGGATGGAAGGAGATGGCTACGTTCAGAGAAAGATCTGGAAAGACCAGAGTTTAAATGGAGACTGAAGCAATACATGCTCTCGTTCTTTTTCATGTTTGGCTCTCTTTCTTCTTTCCCATTGTTCACTCCATTGGTTACAACCCTTCTATACAACCAGATTAATGTACAATGTGAAAGCATTTGCAGATCCTATACCTGACCGCACGCCACCATGGGGTGGGGGGGAAGAAAATGTGAAACTCAAGGGATTGTGGAACTGAATCTTGGAAACTAAAAGCAAATACACAAGTCAATGAAAATTTTTTAAAAAGGTAGCTACTAAAAAAAATAAAGTGGGAAGGAAAAAAAACACTTCACACCCAGCAAATTGGCAAAGATTGCAAAAGACAGAAATAGTTCATGTACACTAGTACATAGTTGGTGGAGCTGTGAGTTGGTTCGTTTATAAAAAGCCATTTGGAATTATGCAAAGAAAGTGATTAAAATATCCACACTGTTTGACTCAAGAGATTTCAGTGCTAGGCATTTACTCCAAGAAGGTCAGTGGCAAAAGGCAGACCCCACATATACCTAAAATATTTACAGATGGGCTTTTTGTAGTAGTAAATAAAGGTGATATCCATCAATTGGGGAATGGCTAAACAAATTGTAGAACATAGAGAAGTGTATGGAATGTTATGGTACTATAAGAAAGAAGAAATATGATGAGCCCAGAGAAGCATAAGAAGACTTGGGCCAACGGATTCAAAGTGAAGGAAGAAGCAGGAAAGTGACATACGTGATGACCACAGTGATAGAAGCAGGAGGGAACCAACAAAACAATAAAATCTGAACGTGACAAACTTAGAGTCAACAACTCTAACCCCGGGGGAGAGATGGGGAAAGTACCTGCTTGTGATTCGTTGCAGAGGGGGGTGACTGAGGGTGTAACGTTCCATATAATGCCAGACTTTTTCAATATATTGACTAAATTTCCTCAGTTGCTTTCCTCTCCCCGGCCCCTCCCCAGTACAGACTTTTTGACCCCACCCATTGGCCCTGCAAATAAGCTTTCTTTTATGCAGGGCCTCCCCCAATTAGAGAGGGAGCTCCCTGAGAACAGGGATGATTTCATTCTTCCCATTCATACAGGGCTTGTCCCAGAGTAAGTGCTTACTTTTCATTCATCCATCTCTTGTTTTTTGTACTTTGTTATAAGGGATGGCTCTCCAGGAGAAGACTGAGGGGATACACTGGGAAATATAGGTGATGTAAAAACAAAATTTCAATTAAAATTACTGGGGGGTTTTTTTAAGCAGATAGCAAGACCTGAAGGGCTCCCCCCCAACAACCCACTCAGGTCTGAGCAGAGTGCAGGGACTCCCTCCCAGGCTCCCCTGCTTCCACCCTCACTCTTCTGTCCTTCCCTTGAGCTCTCTGGTCTCTCTCCCAGCCCTTTTTCAATATTCCCAATTACAATCACCCTCATTCGGGCCCTGGCTCCCTCCTGCCTGGGCTATGGTAACAGCCTCCTCTTCCCTAGTTCTCCAGCCTCCGGCCTCTTCCCTTGTAACTGAAACATCCCAGGGATACTGCCACCTTCCTGGGGCTCTGTGTTTAGGTTTTTGTAATAATATCTCATGCTTGGGCTTGGAAGTTTACAAAGCCGAAGGTCCAAAAGCCTATGAGGTGGGGGATGGAATGAAGAGAAAGAAATGTAGCCCAACAAAGACTGCTCAGACTTGGCAGGGGCCCAGAGCTAGGTTCCCACCTTAGGGGTGTGTTCATGTCTGCATGTGCTGTGCATATAGGTCTGTCTGCCTGGTGTGGTGGGTGGGAGGGAGGCCCGAGGCCTTGCTTGGTCCTCTCCTTTCCCCTAACACAATCTAATGATCCTATGTGTACATTTGTAGGCACAGAGATGGTGGGCTCCCTGCAGACAGGCCCTTCCCTTCCTCTCTTCTCCCATTTCCCACCTCTGCCCTTTTTCCCTCATTGTTCCCCATGCCGGGAATGTCCTTCCTCACTTCTGCCTCCTGGAGTCCCTGGACGCCCTCAGCACAGCTCAGACTCCACCTTCTACAGGATCCCCAGTGATCAGTGCCTTCTCTTCCAAAGTGAGTGGGTATTTAGGGGGTCTATCATTTATTTATGCAATGTTGGTCTTCCCCATTAGACTGTCAGCTCCCTACGGGCAGGGGCTGTCTCACTTTTGTCTCTGCATCCCAGTGTGCCAGCACAGTGCCAGGCACACAAGAGCTCAGTCAATGCTGTTGACTTCTATCCCAGCACAAAGTCGAAGTCACAAGAACAAATAAATCAGCTTCTCCTTGGGACCTAGTGATTTCCTCCTATGAAAAGTGAGAGGCTCGGCCCCTTCCAGCTGGATGTCTAGGATGGCCTGTGCACCAAGTGCTTCACCTACACCATCTCACAACAAACCTGGGACGTTGGGTTATTATCCCCATTATACAGATGAGGAGACTGATGCCCAGAGAGGTTCAGCAGCTTGGCCAGGGTCGCACAGTCAGAAAGTAAGTGCCAGAGGCAGATTTCCAACCAGGTCTTCCTGACTCAAGCCTAGACTCTCTCTACTGAGCCACACTGCTACCCAGAAAGGGGGTGGCTGAGAGAAATTGCTGACCAAGACGGACTTGGGAGGGAAGGAACCAGCCAACCCAACTCAGGAGGCTGGAGGAATGAGGCATGTGATTGAGGAGGGAGGAAATGGAAACGCGGGTGGGGGCAGGAGAGAGTGGGGAGTCATCCCACAAGAATATGCGGCGTCAGCAGAGGATTTCCGGAAGAAGGGAGGTGAAGACGGCTGCCTGAGGCAGCAGATTCTGGGAAGGGCTCCCTGGGGTGGGCGGGGGAAGGGACTGGCCCAGCCACCGGGCACCCAAGCAGCCTACCCTAGGTCTAACTGGTCCCAGCTGGAGGAGGCCCCCCCCAGGTCGGGGGAAAGGACTCAGCAGGAAGCCTAGGGACCCCACCCCAGCTCCCCTCTGGACACTGACTCTCCTCCTTCCCCCCTTCCATGGGCCTCAGTTTCTTTCCTTGTAAGATGACTCGACAAGGACAGTTCAGGGATGCCGTAGGGGCCAAGAAGAGGAGCTGGGGAAAGTGGGTGGGATCTTATCCTGCTGAAGCCCCTGGCCAGGAAGACAGGGCAGACAGGGCGTAAACTCACCAATGTGGGCTCAAGATGAGGGCTTTATTCTGGGGATCTGGGGTTGGTCTTCAATGGTGGGGCGGGGGCAGGGAGGAGAGATTAAGTGAAAAACTAAAGAAGTGAGAAGTTTTAGCAACGGGAGGACCCCAGAGAGTGTCAGGGGCCAGCCTCACACCAGGGTCACTTCTGACTCCAGGCCCAGAGCCCTTCCAAGCGGGGGCCCCCCAAAGATGGGGGGAAAGGCATACACTGTCCCCCAACCCCCTGGTCGGTTAGTTGATTAGACAGAGGACGGGAGACCCCCAGCCAAGGGGGGACAGCCAACGGGACCCAGCAAACCACTGCACACCCAGCTCCCCTCCTCAGTCCTGTCTGCTCTCAGGGCTCCTCTCAAACCATCCCCTCTTCGGAGTCAGGGCCTGCTCAGGTCAGACACTGGCCTGTTCATTCCCTCATTCCTAAAGCGAGGTCCAGCCAGCCCAGATCACTCAGGCCCCCACAGCGGAGGTGGGCTTCGGATTCTGAGCTGCTGAGGCCTGACCTGGGACATCAGCCTTCCCATGACAGCGAACCTCTGAGGTCAGGGTTGTGAGGCACTGGCCGATGAGAGCAGGAGAATGAGGTCATGGGGCTGAGCCTCCCATGGCAGCACCAGGCTTCTCTGCTCCACTGCCCCAGGTGCATCCCTAACCCTTGCCCCAACCCCTTGCTGCCTCCCAAATGTCTGGGGAGGGAAAGGTGGAGACCAATCGGGTCAAATTCATCTCCACACCCAGACAGTCAAAGTCCACCTCCAACAAGTCTCAGAAAACCAATGCCAGCCACAGGGGAGGGTGGCTGAGCCCTGACCAAGAGCAGGCCCTTAGTAGGAGCTTAACAAGCACCTCACCCGATGGACAGAATGCCAGATCTAGAGTCGGAAGGGCCTTGGAGATCCCTGGGTGCAACCTCCTCTGTTTGCCTGAGGCCCGGAGAGGGTAAAATGACTTTCCCAGGGGCACACAGTCAGTGAGCGGAAAAACCAGGGTCCCAAGCCAGGCCCAGGTGCTTCATGTTCCATAAACCAGTAAGGAGAGGGGGACAAAAGTTGGGGGGGCCTCAGCCTCCGGGTCTATTCCTTATCGTCTGCTCCAAAAAAACCAACTGCGCATAAGCTGAAGTGAGATTCAGACTGGGACATTGTTGTGGGCACTTGGTCCAGAGACAGGGGCCTTACCCCCACCCTCCTCACCGGCCCAAATCCCAGGTCTGATTTTCCTCCATTTCCTATAAAGTGAGTGAGTTAAGGGTCCTTTCCAGCTCGGAATCGGTAAGATCCATTCATCCAGCACAGTGCAGGGCACACAGTAGGCACCTTAATCCTTGCTTGATAACTGATTGGCCAGCTGATGGCAGGAATCACTGCATCTCTGACTGAGGGTCCCACAAGAGGCTGCTGCTCCATGGCTGGACAGTTCTGATTGCTAAAAGTTCCTCCTTATCTATAGCCCACTCTGCTGCTTTGACTTCCACCCATTGGTCTGAGCTAGGGCCTCTGGGACTGCAGGGAATAATGTTACTATAAGTGGCCCATGGCCCAGCCTGCCCAGCCCACAACCTTGGCCCCAGCCTCGGCCAAGAGAAGGGCTCCCTCTGTCCCCCGGGCTTGGGCAAGGAGCTGGGAAGGATGATTTGGGGTGAGCCAGATGTCTGGCAGGGGAGAGTCACCCTACCCCACCCTACCCAGGTCTTGGTCAGCGTCTGGGGCCAGGGAGGATGAGAATCCAGCCAGGCCTTAAGAGAGCCCCGTGCAGTTTATTCAGGAAAGGGCCTTGTTGGTTCACTTCCTCAGGAAATGTGTCTGGGCCAGGGAAAAGTGGGCTCCTGCAGCTCTGCCCCCGCCCACTCCCTCCCCTGTCCCACTTTGTAAACGACTCAAAAGTGTTGTGTTCTGGTTGTCATTGTTGTCAAAAACTCAAGAAAACCAAAGCAAAAATGAGAGGGTTCCCAGGGCCTGACTCGCTGCCCCCCACAGAGGTAGCACATCAAAATAGACGTTACCAACCTTCCTCCAAGGCCGTCTCCTGGCCATGAGCCTGTCCGGTCTCTCCAAGTGGGCCTATCCAAAGCAAGCCTGGGGAGACCCCGTCCTAAGGGCCCCCTGCCCAGGAAGGTCTGCCCCACTGGCCTGAGGTCACCTCAGGCCCCTGCCCTCACCAGGCCGCCACTAAAGCTATGTGACATGCCAACACGGGAACCTTTCCTGTCCCGGCATCACAGACCGGCAGCACTAGGAATGGGCCACAGGACAAGTGGCCCCACACCAAACTGCTGGGAAGGGAAAGGCTGTAGGAGAAGGGCTGGCCTGGCTGACTGGAGTCCGGGCACCTTTGAGAAGCATGAAATGCAGAAGAACTGAGTAGCAGCAGCCAGGCAGGGGGCATAAAGCCCTGGAGTCAGTAAGACCTAGGTTCAAATCCCACCAGCTCTGGGACTCTGGTCCAGCCACTCCCCTTCCCTGGAGCTTCCTCTTCTATAAAGTGAGAAGGTTGGCCTACAGATGGCCTCTGAGCTCCTTCCTCCTCTAGAGCTGTGACCCATGCTCCCCCAGGCCTCAGTTTCCCCCTCTGTAAAGTGAGGTTAGACTACAAATGGCTAGCTTGAGCTCTATGAATCTTCTCTTCATTTTGTCCACTACCAGGCCTGCACGTTACCCCCTCCTCTGGGAGGAGAAGGGGAAGAGAAAGGACCAGGCCCCATCTTCTGTGGCCACAGAAGACAGTGCCCATAGAGGGGACACTGGAACTCAGAGCTCTGTGGCATGAGAGAACGCACAGGGGTGGGGCTCTGCTCCTTACAGCATGCTCTTCCTGGACTCAGTTTCATCATCTGTAAACCAGCCCTTTCTGGCTCTACAAACCCCAACTTGGAAGCTCTGAGAGGGAGGACAGCAGACCAGCTCAGGGCGAGATGGCAGCTGAAGGGTCAAGCACCTGCCAGCCCAGCCCTTCCCACATCCATCAGCTGCACAGAGCCAGCTGTCTGCACGGGCTGCTCTGGGAAGAGAGAGGTGACGGTATTGATCGCCCATCAATCTCTGCCCTTCCTGCCCACCGACATCAAGCAGGAATCGATGGCCCTTCTGCACTCCTGATTGGGGGGGGCAGTGAGTGAGCCAGGGCCCTCTGCCCCGCCGCCAGCCTCCACCTCCACAGCAGACAGACTCTTATTCTGGGAAGGAGCATAACCTCAACACTTCCATGGCTGCTGGAGGGGCTTGTCCACAAACTCCCCCAAGTGAACCCCCCCTTCCTGGATACCACCCCTTCCCCATCAAGAATGTAAGCCCTGAAAAGGTCAAGGACCTTTTGTGCAGGATAATACTCAGCACATAGTAGGTCAGTACTTAATGAAATGGGCTTTTTTCCATTCATTCTTTCATTCATTCACTTCTCATAGGCCAGGCAACCCCTCTCAAGTCAGAGGACCTGGATTCAAACTCTGGCTTTATTACCTTGGACAACTCATTTCCTAACAACCTCACTTTTTTCATTTATGAAAAGGCAGGGGATTGACCTAGGTCCTAGGCAGTTCTCAGTTTTGTGATCTTCTCGGGGGCACAAAGAACCCATTCATCTGTGCTTGGCCACTGCCTGGCACCTAGCACAAGGCCTGGGCTCAGTTTCCTCATCTATAAAATGGGTTTAGTAACACTGGCATCCCCTCCCTCCCAGAGCCCTGAGGAGACAAGTACTTTGTGAATCACTGGAGAAGTGGGAGTGTTATCATAGCTACTCACTGATGAAATAGCCTCTCTCTGGGTAAGTCTGCCCCGTGGCCTCTGTGGATCAGTCTAATGTCCATGGCAGAACACTCCTCCACCTCTGGGACCCAGAGCTCTGAGTGGCCAAATTGGAGCCTAGGACACAGGGCACAGACTTAGCCTTAATCAAAGTGGGGGAGGAGGGCCAGGAAGGCACCCACCTGGAGGGTAGGGGCAACTTCTAGCAGATTCCTATTGGAACTAATTCTTCAGCCTTGTTTGTGCAGCTACAGGACTAGCTGCTCACTCTAAAATTGATGCCCTGAGGCAAAGTTGCAGTTACCCACCCTAGTTATGGCCCTGCTCAGGACCCATGAGTCAAGCTGTCCAGAAGGATATGTTCTCCTGCAAAATGGGGAAGAAAAAAAAAAGTGTGCACTCCCTACAGGCATTGTGATAAGGAGAGCCACATAAAGGTAAGCCATCCTTACTGGCGGGCATCTCTGTCCAAGGTTGGATTCTGCCTGCATGTGCTGGGGGCGGGATGGGGGGATGGTGGAGCCCAGAGAGGACATGATGGCTCCTGGTCCAAAAGGGATGGATCTCTGCAGCTTAACAAGCTGCCCCAGCCTCAGGAAACCAAAGGCATGGAGAGTAGACAGCCTGAAAATCCAAGTCTAGCCCAGACTAATGGATCTGCCTGGGGGACACAGCTCCCTTCCCCCACCACACTGCCTGACACTCAGCTCCCATAGGCTCCTGAGGAAAAGCTGCACACAGCCTCAGTGTCACCGGATCACAGAAAGTCAGAGCCAGGAGGTACCGACCTCTGAGCAGGAACACACAGACCATCAGAGCTGAGGGGCTGGGAGGGCTCTTAGAACATGGAATGGCAGGGCTAGGAGAGGCTTTAGAACACAATGTCAGCACAGAATGTCAGGGAGGGCCCTTAGAACAGGGGATGTCGGTTGGGAGGGCCCTTAGAACAGGGGATGTCAGAGCCTGGAAGACTCTTAGAACACAGAATGTCAGCGTTGGGAGGGCCCTCAGAACATAGAATGTCAGAGCCTGGAAGACCCTTAGGAAACAGCATGTCAGGGGTAGGAGAGGCTTTAGAACACAGAATGTCAGGGTTTGGAAACAGGGGATGTCAGGGTTGGGAGCCCTTAGAATAGGGGATGTCAGGATTGGGAGGGCCCTTAGAACACAGAACAGCATTTAACCCATCTCTCTCATTTCACAGAGGAGAATACTGAGGCTGGGACCAGAGAGGGGAAGAGATTGGTTTGGAGCCTCAGAGAGCGAAGGTGGCAGAGCCCAGGTACAGTGAACTCTCCCGTGCCCTGCTCCAGGGAGATACCATCACAGCCCCAGGCACTGGGAGCACAAGGATCTTCTCTGACCTTCAAGCCAACCATGTGAGCTGGGGTTGAAGGAGAGGCCTTGTCCTCTCACACACAGCAGGCACTTTATAAATGCTTGCTGACTCAACTGAACTGAACCCCCCCCACTGGCTGGATGGGGACACTGAGGCATGAAGGGGCTTTGCCCAGGGTCATGCAGTGAGCCAACAAAAACAGTCTTGGGCCTGAGTGTCCAGACTCCAGGTCTTCTGTTCTTTAATTCAGAATAAATTCTATCCAGCCAACATTAAGCAGCTACTCTATGCTATGCATCATGGGTATAAAATGAGTCTACCTTCAAGCAGCACCTGTTCTAAGGCAAGTGTTCTATGGGCACCTATGAACCAGCACTGTACCAAACGCTATGGAGAAAGCGAGCGCATTTAACGACAAACATTTCTCAAGCACCTTCGATGTACAAGATTGTTCTATGGGCGATAAAACTTGGGAATCGCAGAATCTCCGATGGGAAGAGGTCTCTCAGAGGGGCTCTGGGGCATCCCGCCTCCAAAGCAGAACTCCCCTTTGTGCATCTCTGGGCAGGCTCCTCCGTTAGAGCAGATAAGGCCCTTGAAGGGAAGGGGCTGTCTGCTCCCATGCTGGTACTGCCAAAGCTGACTTGGGCCCAGTCTTTGCACACCTACTAAGGGCTCAATAAATGCTTTTTTTATTGATCCATTCATTCATCTACCTTGTTCATTCCCCTCGAGGGGAGCGGGCTCCTGGGTTTAGAGCAGATGTCAGTGCCCAACTCCGAACTTATTCAATCTCATTTGACAGATGAGGAAACTGAGGCCCAGTTTCTCCAGAAAGGGAAGCTGATGTGCCCAAGATTACACGGCTCATCATCAGCAGATCAGGGCCTAGAAGGGGCAGCCAGCCGGGCATTTACTGGGTGCCAGGCATCATGCTAAGCACGAGGCAGTTTACAAAGAGAGTCAAAAACACAGTCCTGGTCCTCAAGAAGATTTCCTTCCAATGGGTCTCACAGGTCAATAAAGATGTGTTTATTAAGATACAGAAATGTAAACGGAAGAGACTTTCAGAGAGACGGCGCTACCAGCTTTCTTTGTTTGGAGGTGGGGGTCAAGTACCCAGTAGGTGCTTAATAGGGCAGCTAGGTGGCATAGACCACTCAGCCTGGAATCAGGAAGACTTGAATTCAAATGCAGCCTCGTACACTTACTAGCTATGTGACCCTGGGCAAGTCACTTAACCCTGCTGGCCTCAGTTTCTCCATTTGTAAAATGAGCTAGAGAAGCAAATTATCCTAGAGTCTCTGCCAAGAAAACCCCAAGTGCAGTCATGAAGAGTCGGACAGGACTGAACAACAACAGGTGCTTCATAAACGCCTTTTTTCCGAGATCCCACCAGTCCCTCAGCTTCTGAATTTCCATGTCCCACAGCATCTAGAAGGGACCTTGCCTGAGGCCAGAGAAATTGAGTGGCCGGCCCTGTCCGTATGGCTGATGATGCCTGAGCTTGGAACTCGAGCCTTCAAGACACCGAGTCCGGCACTCGTCCACGCCATCACTGGGCCTCCTTCCTGTCCTCCTTCCCAGAACTGAGGGCTGCAGCTTATCACAGGATTCAGGCTTGAACCAAAAAAGAGTGAGGGGAAGCTGGGCCCTGCTCAGTGCCAAGGAGAGCCAACCCTCCAGTGTCCCACGGCTCAGGACGTGGGACGCGGACCCGAAGTCATTTTTATTTGGGGACATTCTTACTACCCTCCCCCTGCCATGCAGCCGGATTTCTGAAGACCAGCCCCTCCCAGGCGGAAGCTGACAATGGAACGTGTGTCTGTGTATTGGGGGGGGGAGGGGAGGAGGAGGGTGTCATAGTGAGGGGGGGGGGTCCCAGAGTCCAGGTGAGTAAATTGTCTCCCTCTGGCCTTCTCTGAAATCTTCCCATCCCTCCTTTGCTGGTCTCTAAGGGATGCTCTGAGAAGAGATAATGGAGGAAGTGGGGTTCCCAGGAGGGGAGTGGGGAGAGGCTCCTCCAGACTGCCTGGCTCCATTCGGGAGAGGCCCCTGGAGCGTTTACAAAGCCAGCGCCCAGCTCTGAACACAGAGCAGGGACCACCTGGCCTTCGATGTCAGGGAGCCTTCCCTGCCCTGGCCACAAATTCAGCTTATTCAGGGTCAGAAGGGAGTGCTGAGAGTCAGTACAGAGCCCAAATCTCCACTCTCTCTCTCTCTCTCTCTCTCTCTCTCTCTCTCTCTCTCTCTCTGTGTGTGTCTCTGTCTGTATGTCTGTCTGTCTCTCTCTCTCTCTCACACACACACCCTCTCCACACAAGTACCCAGACCAGAGCAATGACCTGCTTGCTGTCAGCTGCCTTGCCTTGGGATCTACTCCATTCTATAGGTGGTCCTCCCTAACCCTCCTTCTAAGACCAGGAGGCAGGTCCCCTCCAGGCAGTTC
The DNA here is from genome assembly GCA_028627135.1 of Pseudochirops cupreus. Classification (NCBI taxonomy): domain Eukaryota; kingdom Metazoa; phylum Chordata; class Mammalia; order Diprotodontia; family Pseudocheiridae; genus Pseudochirops; species Pseudochirops cupreus. The sequence continues at coordinate 10,911,253 of CM053583.1, read as the reverse complement.
TGATGATCTAGGGCCCTTCTGGACTCTGACATACAATATTCTTGGGTCTGACATACAATATTCCTGACTTTCTCTGTTCTGTGTTCCGAGGTCCCCCCAGCTCTGACTTCCTATGTTCTAAATCTCTTCCCAGACCTGGACAAATGACGCAGAGTGAATTAAGTAGAACCAGAAAACAAATGATAGAAATAATACGATAAAAACATCATTAAAACCCCTCAAACCAGCTCTGAAAGAGCCACAATAGCAGAGGCCTGAAGATGGAGGCTGGGGCCTCACCAGAGGCTGGAGAGACCGAGACGCCAGTTTTTGGACACGGCCAACATCTGAATTGGTTTTGCTCACCTAGACGTGATTTTGGCGAGGACTTTGTTTGCCTTCTTGCCCAGCTCGGGTGAGGGCTGTGAGGAGGGCCAGAAGGCAAACAGAAGCCACCCCCCTTGTCTCTCCTTTGTGGGCCTTTCCTTGGAGCTCTCCACCAAGTTATCCTGTGTCTTTCTGCACCGACACATCATTGTTTCCTCACCATCTTCCCCCTTCTCTGTATCTCCAGCTGTTAGCCCAGCACAGGGCCCCAGGAGGGGCCTAATAAATGCTTGATGAAAAAATAAAAAGGAAATATTGATAAACTCCTTCCCACACCCCTGACACCCCACGTTCTGTGTTCTAAAGTGCCTCCCATTCCTAACCTTCTGTGTCCTAAGGTCCCTCTGGCTTCTGACCTTTTTTCTGATTCTTCTCCTTCCTGCACCACTGCCATTTCCTCAGATCCTAATTCTTTAGGAATATTTGGTATCTGAATAAGGAGGAGGTAGAGAAATTCAGGGCAGGAATTCAGCCTCAGACACTTACTGGGTGACCTTGGGCATATCACAGAACTATTTCGGAGGCCTCAGTTTACTCATCTGTGGAATGGGGACAATAATATGAGCTTGTTGCAAGAATCAATTGCAAACCTTTAAGCCAGGAGGGAAGGGAGCAGAATGAGCATTTTTTAAACTCTTACTGTGTACCCAGCATTTTACAAGCCTCATCTCCTAAGACCCTCACGACAACCCTGAGATGCAGGTGCTATTATGATCCCCACTTTACAGTTGAGGAAACTGAGTCAAACAGCCATTAAATGACTTGCCCAGGGTGATCCAACTGGAGTCTGAGGTCACATTTGAACTTGGGTCTTCCTGATCTCAGGTCCAGTACTCTATCCACTGTATAAGTCCACGTGAGCTAAGATGTTTGCTGTCATCTGAGGAGAGGCAGCAAGGCAGGCAGTGGGCAGCTGGACCAGGAGGCAAGAAAACCTGGGCTGAGATCCTCCCCCCCAATCACCAACCCCTCCTCACCCTGGGGGCTGCCTCCCTTTAATTATTTTCTATTTATTCTGTATATAACTGGCTCTGTAACTCTTTGCCTGTGCATTGTCTCCCCCAGTAAGACTGTAAACTTGCTGAGGGCAGGGGTTGTCTTTGGCCTCTTTTTGTGTCACCAATACTTAATAAATATTTAGTGAACTGAATTTGGTTGAAAATTGAATTATGTTACCCTCGAAGATCCCCTAAGCTCTCAGGCCCCCTGGGCAGGCTTCAGAACATTGCTCACAGGGGCTGGTAGAGGACTTTTCGCACTGAAATGACAGGTCCAGATTTTAAAAACAGATGGCTATCTGCTCCCCTTCCCCTTTCCCACAAGCTCTTCCTACACATTACATTCCCTGGGATCCAAGTATCCTGTCCCTAGGTGAGCTCCCAAAGGATGGGGAGGGCCACCAAAGCTCTGGTCCTTCAGGCCTTTCCTCCCTCTCTCCCAGCACCATCTGTTCCTCCTCCACTGTCCCTCTCACTGAATCCGAACTTTTGGAGACCTGGAAGGGACCTCTGGACACAGACCAGTAGAGCAAAAAAGGACCTTGGAATCATCTGGCCTTCACAAGGCAGGCAACGAAGGGATGGGGGGATGACTAGTTCAGGGTCACAAAACTAGAGCCAGCAAAGCTGAGTCCTTCGACCTTTCCACGTTAATCTCATACCTGTCAAACCCTGGCACTGAAATGTGAGAACATGAAAATTCCAGTTTCTGACTTTCCCTCAATTTCAGAGGCTCTATCCTTCTGGCCACTGGAGAAGGGGGGGGTCAGGGAGAGGTGGAGGTGAAAGGGCTTGGAGGGTCAGGAAACTAGGCAGGAAAGGTTGGGAAGACGCCTAAGGAAAGGGGGATCGAGCACGCTGTATAGGTTCCAGCATAGGGAGCCCCAGGGGCCCGAGTCCCTGACTCCTTCCTGGTGGGTCCCAGGATTCTCAAAATGGTTCTCTTGAGCAACCACTTTCCTTTTCTGTGCCTCTGTTTCCCCATCTGTAAAACCACTAGATGAGCCCTCAAAGTTCCTTCCAGCTCTGACATTCTGCGTTCTGTGACTCTCCTCCTTCCTCTTCCACATCGCCAACTGGGTCCCACCATTCTACACCCGAAGGGGGAAAGGGGAAAGGGAGGAAAGGATAGGAAAGGGAGACGGGACAAGACGGGGTGGGGAGAGAAGACAGAGATAAGGGAGAGAGTGAGACGGAGAGACAGAGGAGAAAGGAGCAGCGGGAGGGAGAGTGCACCAAGTGCCCACACAAAGGAAAGTTAGCAAATCGGCCAAAGGGTCCGGGGAGGAAATTGATTCCAGACCTACCCTTTCCACATGCTGGCTCCACTCCCCCCCTCTGCTCCCGGCTCCTGGGCTGCAGCCACGGCCGGCCCGGCGCGGCCCGAGGGTCCCGGGTGCTCAGTGCCCGCGGCGGCGCCGCCGCATCCCTGCCCACCGCGGTCCCCGCCCCTCGGGCACCGCACCGCGGCTGGAACTCTGGCACCGACACCGCCCCTGCCCCCGCCGCCGACGCCGCGGGAGCCTCAGCCCGGCCGCCCGGCAGCTGCGCTCAGCTCTTCTCGCCTCTCCCGCAGCGGGGGCGGCGGGGACTTGGGGAGGGTCACGTGACCTCGGGGCGGGCGCGGGGTGGGGGTGGCCAAGGGAGGGAGGGGGAGCCTCTGATCACAGGCCCCACGTGCCCTCGCCCCCGCCTCCCACCCCAGCCCAGCCCTGGCGTGTGGAGGACGGTCTAGGACCCCGGCATCCTTCTCCTGCAGGGCGGTCCCCCGCCCAGGGAGGGTGCGGGAAAGGAGCCGGCTAGCCGCAGTCCCGCGTGGGCATCTCGCTCCCGCCTCCAGCCCAGCATCCCCACCCCCTCCTCCCTGAAGAGCCCTGCGGGTCTTCTCAGCCGGACAACCCCCGCCCTGCCCGGTCTCCTCTAGTGCATCCCACCCAGGACATTCGGGGCAGAATTACCCACCCTCCTCGGCCCCCTCCCAAAAACCCAGCGTCTCCCGCAAGTCTCCTCTGAGCCAAAGTGTTGGGCGAGAATATCACCGAAAGTCAGAGCTGCGGGAGACCTTGGAATAGCCAATGACGGAGCTGGAAGGAAGAGCCTCACTATGTAGGGGAGGTCACCAGCTCTCCTCCCAACCCTCTCATTTTGCAGATGGACAAACTGAGTCTCAGAGAGCTAAGGACTTGCCCAAGGTCACAGCTAGCGGCAGAACCAAGATTAGCCACATCCTGCCTGCCAGCCCAGTGCCTTGCCTCACCGACCACGCTGCTCTGTCTGTCTCTCCCGCTGCAAGCCTGAGCTTCCTAAAGCATGATTTTTAATGCTCTCTTGCTCAGGAGTCTACAATGACTCCCCAGTGATGAATCTAGCCTCTCACACTGGTATTCAAAACCTTCACTCCTCCCACAACCACCTTCCCAGTCCAGCTCGATGTCCTCAGAGCCCAGAGCAGGCACTTTGTGCCTTCTATGAACCAGTTAAAAGTGCCCTTCCTATGGGGGGAAGGAAGGGGAAGGAATAAGCATTTATGTGATGCCTACTAGGTGCCAAGACGCCGAGCTTTACAGATTTTTATCTCCTTTGATCCTCCCACTATTAGTGACATAGCATTTCCGAGTTGGGTGGGATGAGACCCCAGAGGCATTGAGTAGGAATCACCTTCTACAACATCTCCAGAAGGTGTTCCGCCAGTCTCTACTTGAAGAGCTCCAGGGACGGGGAGCCCACCACCTCCTGAAGAGGCCCCCTCCACGCTGGGACAACTCGTATTTGGAAAAACCTTTTCTTTCCATGACGCCTAAATCTCTCTCTCCAGTTTTCTCCCATGGTTCCCAGTTCTGTTCACTGGAGTCCAATCAAAACAAAGCTAATTCCCTTCCAAGGACCATCCTTTCAAATAAAGACATCTGAACGCATTGACTTGCCTTGTCTTTTCCTGGTTAAACATCCCAGCTCCTTTGAGGGATCCTCTCCTGGCATAATTTTGAGTCCCTATCCCCGTCAAACAGCTCGGTCATCCCCCCAAACCTCTGTCATTGTAACACACAGGACTTGACATGCTACAAATAAACACATGCTACAGGAAGCTACATACATTCCATGAAGATAATGCTATACTTCTGTGCCATAAGAAATGATGGGTAGGGAAGGCTAGGTGGCGCAGGGAAGAGCGCTGGCCCTGGAGTCAGGAGGACCTGCATTCAAATCCAGCCTCAGACATTTGATACACTTACTAGCTGTGTGACCTTGGGCAAGTCACTTAAACCCAATTGCCTTGCCTTCCCCTCCTCCAAAAAAAAAAAGAAATGATGGAGAGGGATGAGAGAGATGTAGTGCCTCCTGTGTACAAGGCACTGAGCTGAGGACCTTATAAATGTCTCATTTGAGCTTTCACAACAGCCCTGTGAGGTGGGTGCTGTTCTTACCCCCATTTACAGTTGAGGAAACTGAGGCAACTTGTTGGGAGACATGGAAAGTCTTGAACCAACGGACACCTAGTGAAGGAAGCCGCCAGCCACAGTGAACTCTGGAGTGCAAAAACGGAAGAACGATAGCAACGGAGCAATGAACACGGAGTGCTGAGAAATTGTAAGGACCGAGCCTGGCCCTAACAGAAAGAGGGAGACATCCTTTCCTCCTCCTTTGCAGACAATGTTGGTCCTTTTTGATGAGGTAGTTCAGAGGTGAGGGACCCAAGGCCTGGAGGCCGCACATGGCCCTCTAGTCCCCTTTGGCCTGAACCCAAGTTTTACATTTGTTCTGGAAAGTCTGGATTCAGCCAAAAGGCTGCCCTGGAGGATCCAGAGGGACACATATGACCTCGAGGCCACAGGTTCCCCACCCCTGGGGGGTAGTTAGTTTGGCCAAACTCTTTTTTTTCTCCCTCTTTTTAGTTATTTACTGTAAAGGACGGCTCTCTGGGAGCAGGTGGGAGGAGAGATGCAGCAGGAAATGTAGGTGATGTAAAAATACCAGGGATCAATAAAATTTTATTTGAAAAATAACATGGACCTTTAATGTGGGATCAAGGGCGTGCTTTTAAAAACGTGTCCAAAATGGCCCTACCACAAAATCCAGAGACCCCACTGTCATAGTGCATTTATCCCAAAGAGGTCCAAAATGGAAAGAAAAGTCCCATATGTATCAAAGTATTTATAGTAGCACTTTTTGTAACCCCAAAAAACTGAGGGGAGGAAAGGTGATGCCCCCTGATAATGGCAGGGAAGGAAAGGGAAGGGAGAGTTGGCAGTTAGTGTGGAAGCACCTCATAGGTGCGGGGCTTCACAGTGGAGATTTTACCAACAGTAATAAGGAAAGCAATGGCCAGCATTTACAGAACACTTCCAGGTTTGCTAACTGCTTCTGCAAACACTAACCACACTTACCCCCCTTCCACATGACAACTTTCCCCAGAGGTTCTGGTAGATTATGGGTTCGAACAACAAATTAAATGGAAATTTGGAGGAGGTTTTGCGGAGGTCCCAGATGGCCAGTGAAGGTCAGCAGACAGCACAGAAAAAGTTTAGAAACTCAAATGCATGAAGTATATGTATGGTATTGTATGACATCACCAGATTTTATTTTTTAGTGCCCTAAATATACACAATTTCCTTTTAAAAGTCTGCTAAAGGAACGTGAAAGCCAGTGGCCAACACACAAGGTTAGCACTTTTACTTAACGTTGACCTACATATGGCCTATGACCAAACACTCAACCCAAATTTTACAATAAGGTGCTATCAACACCCCATTAAAGAAAAAGAAGAAATTCAGAGGAAAAAAGCTGGCTTGGATTTCCCAGACCCACTAACCCCTGTGATGTGGAAGGGATAACGGCAATGTTTAATATGGTAAGATAGTAGAATATTATTACACCCTAAGAAATGACTGAGTACAGAGGAGTGTGAGAAGAATATGGACTGACATGAAGTAATGAAGCAGGAAAACAGATCTACACAAGGGTGACAGCAACACTGGAGAGTTTTAAGGGCCAAGCTTGGCCTCCCGAACCCAGATATACCTCTTTGTAGAAGCTGGGGACTATGAAGATAGAGTCTGGCCTCTAACGGCAGACCTTGGGATGTGCTGGTTCGTTTTTAACTGCTTTTCCCCCCTCTCCTTAATTCTTTGTTGGATGGGGTGGCTCTCTAGAAGGCAGATACTGGGGGATGAAGGGAATGCAAAATCACAATAAAGACTGTGGGCCAGGAGGGGAACTAGAACATTTCAGGTGGGGCATCTGTTGAGGACAGAGCAGCCTCAAATGCCAGCACAGGAAGTCTGCCCATTTCAATTCAATAAACATTTAATGATGGGGGCTCCAAAGACAAAATGAAACTGTCCTTGTCCTCAAGCGTTCGGGATGGGAGTGAGGGTGGTGACCATTGGTACCCAAGTAAATACTGTAATTTCAAAAGGAATAACGGGGGGAGTAGAAGGCAGCCCCTGAGCTGTTTTAAAAAAAAACCTGGATTCTAAGGGGTGACAATAAAAGTTCACTAGAGACCCAGGGAACCTCAGCTCCATGGATGGCAATTTGGCAGCTCTCAAGGGAGGGTGGGACGGGAGAGGCAGGCTTTCCAGGGGCACAGCTCGGACCTTTTTAGCCTTTCACAAGAGAAACTAATAGGTCATTCCAAGGCTGAGCCAAGGGGCTCAGATGTGGTGACAGGGACAAAAGGGAGGAAACAACGCGCCAGGCATTGTCCACCTTCCTCATGCCCCCTCTTCCTCTACCCTTATCTGAATTTACTCTCCTTTAAAATGATGAGAGGTCCTAGACCTGGCCTCTGGGATATGGGTTCAAGCCCCAGGTTACTTATTAGCTGAGTGACCTTGGGCCAGTCAGGGAATCTCTTTAAGACTCAGCTTCCTCATCTGCAAAGTGGAGATAAAGACATTGGGACTGCCCAGTTCACAGATGGAAGGATGCGCTTTCTGAGTTGTAAAGTGTATGAAATATAAAGTGACAGCAGGAACACCCCTGACCATTCTGAGCCTTCCTGGCCGATGGCAAAGGACTGCACTGGGGGACTTTCCCTCCTATCCTCTTGGTCTCAGATCTTCATTCAACAAATATTCCTGGGCGCACAGATCTCTAAGCACAAATACATCCGAGCAGCTAGAACATGGACTATTTCTTACCAAACAAGTACATTAAAGAGGGGCAGTCAGAGCCCCTCTGTGGGTCTGAGGGGAAAGATTATTCCCAACCAGGGAGCTATCAGGGAGGGCTTTCTGGAGGAGGCATCTGGGAAGGTTTTCTAGTCCCTCCCCTTCATTTTTACAGTCGAGGAAATGAAGGCCCAGAGGAGTTAAGTGATGTGGCCAAAGTCATGAGTCAGAATTTAGTCTAAAAAACCAGGGATCTCCACTGCACTGCACTGCCTCGGGGCCAGGGCACAGCATGAGAAAGACCCCAGAGGCAGGAGGGCATGTGGGGGGCCTGAGGACAGTCAAGTTTGGCTAGAATTGGAATGCAGAGAGAGCTCATCAGTCTGGTCAGAAAAACCAGAGCCCAACCCAGAGCCCTTGCTGCTGCCGCCTCCTCCTCCTCCTGCCTTCCTCTCCTCCCTCAGCACTTAGCTCTCTGTCCACCAGAAGCCCCTCCTCTTCACAAGACGCTTGCCCTTCTCTCCTGTGGGGGTGAGGGGCTTCTCAGAAGCCCCAGCTAAACCCCCCCTTCCACAGCAAGCCTTGCCCAGCCCTTCTCCACTTTCCAGCCTTCCTTCTGTCAGTCCCCATGTTCTGGACATAGCTTATCTGCTCATAGTTGCTCACATGCTGTCTCCCCCATTAGACCGGGCAGATCCTTTGCCTTTCTCTGTATCCCCAGCACTTGGCACAGTGCCTGACTCATAGTAGGTGTTTACTGACTAACTGACACGTCCACCCCCTACTTGTTTACCTGTCCATCTGGCAAGGGTCCTCCATGGTGGTAGCCAGCCTTGGGGCAGGGACCAGGGCAACTCCCGAGGCTCCTGTAGCCCCTGTGTCCAGCCTTGGAACATAGTGGACTGTGCCAGTGCTCACAGCAAAGAGAAGTGGGCACATTCCAGGGGCAGCAGCCCTGGCTGGACATCGGTGGCAATCATCCTGGAACTCCATCGTGAGGAGAAGGCAGGCCTTGCTTATAAGACCCCCCCAACCAAAAGTCTTACTCCAAAACCCAGCTCAGCCACTAGAGGGGTCTCAGGGGAGTCAGCTAAGTGTCCCAGGACTAGACAAAACTGCACTGAACACATCTGTCTGTCTCATCTCCCCTGGGACCAGAGCCTCTAACCTTTGCTATCTCCAGGTAGCAGCTTGTGGAAGGGAGGCGTCTCCTTGGGTTAAGCCTTTATCTCTTTAAGCCTCATAATTATTAACTCCCAGGGTCCAGGAGTTCTAGGCAGAATCTTGTCTGGAGGATGACATTGGAAAGAGAGAAAGAAAGAGAGAGAGAGAGAGAGAAAGAGAGAAGGGGAGAGTGCAGGGGTCCCCGTCAAAAGAGAGGTGGGCATTCTGCCAATCACCACTCTCTGACATCTCTCCCAAAGGGCTGCTAGGAGACTTCACTTGGGTAAGTGGATTTCCCTAGGAAGGAGACTATTCTAAACTGACCCCAGAAAACCAGAGTTGACAATATTTGTCTCTGGTACTCTACCATCCAGGAGTCTTCCTAATCCCAATTCAACTGAAATCAGCAAACACCTACTATGTGCCAGGCCCTGGGATCACACAAAGACAAAAGATAACTAACTAGTCCTGCATTTAAGAGGCTTACATTCTACTAGGGCATGGATTCTTAATCTGGCCTTTGTGAAGTTTTTTTTTTAATATTTTGATAAATACATTTCAATATAAATCTTATATATTTATGTGACACCTTTTTTTTTAACAGCAATTTGCTCATTTTAAGTTTAAGAAGCAATAAAATCCCCCCCCCCCAAGGTGCATTTATTTCCCTCCTGACTTTAGGGAATTAATTTTAAACAAATAGTTATGAGTTCAGTCACAATAGCTCTGAGCCCCCAATTAGGAAAATTCCTAACACTTAGGCAGAGCTTGGGCTCTCTTCCTAACCTAACATTTATAAGTTTCTCTGGTTAACTCCTGGTTTCTTTGTGGGTGAGGCAAAATTCATGGAAACATTCGGGTAAAGAAACAACATGTTATATAACAGTGTCTGTGGATGGGCAGGCATTGGGAGGGACTGTTTGGGAAAGGGTTGACCTTTTCTTGGGACTTCTCTCAGTCCTTCAGCTAGTGTCTTGCGTTCTGAGATACCTGTAGAACCAATGACTCTTAGATAACTTCTTTTTCTGGTACAATTTAGTCTTCCCTTTGCTCCACCCTTTGGCTCAGAGTCTCTTTCTCCCCAATTCTGAGATCGCTTCTCTCTTATACACAAATTACTAGGGTGTGGCTTTAATGGATTCAGAGGGGCCTAGTTTTATTCTCAGTTCTGATTATCTGATTCAATAAAATAATGTTCTCACATAGTCAAGGAGCCAAAATGGGGGTAGTTTCAAATCCCTCTTTACATATGCATTTTATAAACCTCATTCTGAGAAGGGGTCCAGGACACAAAAGAGCTTAAGAACCCCTGGACTAAGAGGTGTAATTTGTTCACAGATAAGTAAAAGCAGGATCGATACAATTCCAATATACAGCTGCACGCTAGCAACTAGGGGACTCAGGAAGGGTCTCTTAAAGGAAGGAGCACTGGAGCTGAGCTTTGAGGGGATCCACGGGTTTTTAAATGTGTGAGTGAGAAGGAAGAGCACAACAAGCATGAGGTCTAGCCCTGTACAAAGGCACAGAAGTAAGAGATGGATAGTTTGGATAGGAAGGATAGTTTGGCAGAAACACGGAACATGTTGGTGTATATGTGGAGGAAGGCGAGATGAATAAATGAACCCTCAACCTGGAAAGGTCAGCTGGATCCAGATGGTAATGGGCTTTAAGGGTCAGAGCACTGATTCTATGCTGGATCACAGCATTGGGTTGTGCCATGCAGGATGCGAAAGAAATAAGACCCTGCCCCTCAGAGGGCTTGCAATCTAGTCAAGGAGATTAAGATTTTATAATAGGAAGGTTGACAGTACCAGATTACTTGAGAGACTTCAGGAAATACTGACCTCCAGTGCTGGCCATGGAGTCAAGAAGATGTGGGTTTGAGTCTTGCCTTTGACACTCACTAATTGGGTGACCCAATGAGTCTCAGGAAGCTTTTTACTAACCCAAGTTAAAGATGTATTGCTGATCTGGGCTTCCTGCACTGATGAACTCAGAGGTCCTCAGCCAGCCTCTTTAATGGGTGAGAGCCAAGGAGTATGGGCAGGAGACAGAAAGCTGCAGTAGCTGGAGGGTATGGAGTCACTGCTGGGCTTGGATCCTGGCTCTGCTACCACTGAGTGGCCTGGGTCACCTTGGGTGAGTCACTTTTCATTTTATCTGCAAAATAGGGGCATTGAACTAGACAGCTGCTAAGGAGTTACTGGGAGCAGCATGCAGAGACCATTATGGCTAAAAGCAATCTGGGAAGGCAGGCTTCATGAAGGATTCAGATTTGGAGACTAGATAGGCTTTAGGTATAAAAGGCCCTTCTGAGAAGAGAGCAGAGCACTTACAAAGACTGAAGCCTTGATGCTGACCCCATTCCCCCTGTACCAGTCCAAACTTGTCTACCTAATATCTTAGGTCTTACATGCCTTCCAGGGTGACAGTGAATTTGAGGGACCATCCAATGTGCTACTCAAAAGTAACTTAAGGGACCTGCCTGTGTGATAGATAGCCATCCTTCCCTGACTCCCCCCCTCCCTCCCATTGGACCTACTTCTTTCCCATTTAAAAAATGTATTAGTTATAGCATTCTTTTTTTTCAATTTTGAGTTCCAAATTCTCTCTCTCCCTCCAGACCCTCCCCCACTCACTGAGAAGTAAGCAATGTATCAGTTATACTGTGAAATCACACAAAATATATTTCCATGTTAACTGTGTCACCAAAATCGCAAGAAAAATAAAGAAAGTGAGAAGATTCTATTTCAGTTTATGCTCAAGAGTTCATCGGTTCTCTCTGAAGGTGGATAGGCTTTTTTGTTATGAGTTCATTGGAACTGCCTTGGTCCTGAGCAGAACAGCTAAGTCTTTCACATTTGCTTGTTACTGTTATATGCTGTTACTATGTACACTGATCTGGTTCTGCTCACTTCACTTTGTATCAGTTCACATAACTCTTTCCAGACTTTTCTGAGAACATCCTGCTCATCATTTCTTATTGCACAATAATATTCCATCACAATCATATGTATCACAACTTGTTCAGTCATTCCCCAATTGATGGGCATCCCTCAAATTTCAGTTCTTTGCCACCACAAAAAAAGAGTTGCTATCAATATTTTTGTGTATATAGGCATCAGAGCTACTTTCTAACCTCTCCACTCCCCACATAGAATTTCTGAGTTGGGAGGGACTCTCAGGGTCATCCAGTTCAACTCGTTACTTTACAAGAATTCCTTTAATGCTAAATTGCTTAAACCTCTTTGGGCCTCAGTACCCTCACCTATAAAAAGGAAGGACTCTGAGGACCAATGTTCAAGGGTTCTACTCACTTTCTGACAGAGAGGAGATGGATTCAAGAAGAGTAAATGGTGTGTGCATCCTTGGCATGACCAACATGAGAATTCGTTTTGCTTCGCTATGCTAATTTGTTACAAGAGGTTATGAAGACTGGCCCTGAAGACTTGTATGAACTGATGCAGAAGGAAGTGAGTAGAACCAGGAGCACCATTTGTACGGTAATAACAATATTGTAAAGATCATCAGACACAGCTCTGGCTGATTCGATGACCCACCCCAATTTCAAATGACTCATGATGAAACACGTCATCCACCTCGAGAGAGCGTACTGACGGCCTCACAGAGAAGAGACTGAATCCTATTTTTTTCTCTTTCTTTCTCTTGTCTTTTTTTCCCGAAGATGGTTAATGTGGAAATTTGCTTCACATGATTATATTTCTAATGGGTTGTCTTTCTCTTGCCTTCTTAATGGGTGGGCAAGAAGATGGGAGAGAGGGGGATAATTTGAAACTGAAAAAAAAAGGAATTTTTAAAAAATGCTATCAAAAAAAAAAGACTTATCAGGACTTTATCCCTCCTGTCCCTATGCTGGGTACTACTGGAATATCTCCAAGAAGAAGCTGTAAAGCTCTTTGTGGGCAGGAGTGATTACATTTTTTCTCTTTTATCCCTACAGCCTGGCAATAGTAGGTGCATGACAAATGTTTGCTAATTGTTGGAGTCTCCAGGAAGAGACTTTAGCAATCCCTATCACGAAGAGGCCTTGGACCCTTGGGGCTGGAGTGGGGTGGGGTGGAGAGGAGAGTGGTCACTCTGCTTGGATTCAACAGCTTCCCTTTGGCTCGAAGACAGTCGGACTCTGGGGAAAGGTCTGGTTGAGTTGGAAGACAGGAGGAGGAAGAAGAAGAAGAGGAAGAGGAGAAAGAAAAGGAGGAGTAGGGGGAAGAGGAGGAGGAGGAGGAGGAGGAAGAGGAGGAGGAAAAGGAGGAGGAGGAGAAAAAGGAGAAGGAGGAGGAGGAGGAGGAGGAGGAGGAGATGTCTTTCCTGCAGCTGGGCCAGCTCAGTAAATTTCCCAGCGAGTTCCTATCTCTCCCTTCCTGTTTTCTCTTGATGGTTAACCTCACTACTAATCTCTGGCATGTCAGCACCTCCCCTGATGGCCCACATCTAGTTCCACCTGGAAACATTTAACCAGGAACAGGATGTGCTAGATTTGAAAGGGAGAGGGGACTGAGGCTCCCCCAGGACATTCAGGGGGGGAATGCAGGGAGAAAGGGGACTTGTGGACCTGGCGGGCAGCCTGCAGGCTAAGGATTGTACAAAAACCTTTCATTCCTCTTTGCCCTCCCCCTGCCTCAGGGGAAGCTCTGCTGCACAGACTAGTTGCTTTTATGACCAGTGTGGTCTGATGTGGATCATCACCCCTTCCATTATGTGACCAAAACCAAAAAGTCAGCCTCAGCTGGATGTTAGAATCAGAGCATGTCGGAGCCAGACGCAGCCTTAAAACGCAGAGCCTAGAATGTCTGAGCTAGGAAGGACTGGAGTCAGAGACCAAAGGATTCTGGGAAATGCCAGAGCTTGGAGTCGTCCCCATGAGAAGGGGCCTTAGAACACAGGATGTCAGAACTGGCGGGACCTCAGTCTAAGGTCTACACCTAAGAGTAGTGGGACTACAAGGGACCGAACACAGAAAGGTTAGAGGGAAGAGGAGACTTTCCGAGCAGCATGGAGAGGCTCTGGCCCAATCCCCTTGGCCTACAAATAAGTAAACTGAGGCCCAGGGAGGTACAGTCACTTGCCCACAGTCACCCAACAATCTGGTGGTGGTGCTCAAATTGGAACCCAGGCCCTCTGCCTCCCAGCCCCAGGCCCAGGTGCTCCTGACAATCTCTCTCCATCTCAGCCCTCCTCACCACTCAGTCACAAGGGGACAGTTCATGAGGCCTCCAGCCTGGCTCGTCTGCAGACACAGCCAGTGACTTGGCTCTCTGCCTGCGCTATGAGCAGGCGGCGGTGGCTGTCTGAGCAGGGGCACCTGCCCAGAGCCGGAGAGGACTTTGGGTGCAGACATCGCTGGGACAGTGGGGAAGGAATGAAGAGCTAAGCTCACCTTGAGCCAGCCAAGCAAGGCCATCCCAGGCACAGGTCAGAGGCAGGGCAGAGCCTGCAGCCAAGGCCCTCCCTGCCCAAGCCTCTCCTGGGAAATGTATTTCCCTGGAAATGGAAAGAAACCAAGCCTCCAAAATTCCAGCCCTGGCTGCCCCCTCCCTGCAGCCAGCTGTGTGGAATGTTTGAACAACTGCACAGAATGTTTTTCAGTAAGAATTCTCCCAGGGGTTTCTGGCATCTGAGAGCTCAGATTTCAAAAAGGAGGCAGGCTCGAGTCCCCTCATCATCGGAGAGGACTCTGGGACATGGGAGGGCATGAACTGAGGCCCAGCGGCCCCAGGCCCAGAGCACTCACCCTTGGGGGGTGGGCAGGGACAAAGAAACCTGCTAAAGGTCTGATGATGCGGCCAGGCTCAGAGACTGGTGGCCTGGGGGCAGGTCTAGGGAGAGAGGAGGGCCAGGGGCCCTCCCATAGCCCTGGGAGTCCAGCTGAACCAAAGCGGAGCTTTTCTAGACACCTATTGCTGGCTCTTTGGATTGGATTTGGCCACCTGTGGGACCCAGGCCTCAGCCTCCTCTCTCACTGAATAACTTATCATCTGAGTTTACAAGAGGCCTGTGAGAACGTCCAATAGTAATCCCTCAGCTTTTCCCAAGGTGGCTGTGTCAAAAAGGTTCGGGCTGAAAGGGTCAGTGCCTCCAAATGAGGCGAGCTGCCCCAGAGGGTGATTCCTCCAGGAGCTGGGACACCTTCGTCCTCATCCCAGCCCCCTTCCTAAGGAGCTGTGTGATCACGGCCAGTCCCCTCCCTGCACTTCCTGGCCCCACTCAGTTTCATTGGTACCTCTCCCAGCATTAGGATTGGAATCATTCTGTCCTATAGTCACAGGGCCTGTGCACCAGGGCGCTGACATCAAGGAGGGGGCCTCGAGCTGGGCAATGTCATCAGAGAAAAGAAGGCCCAGCATTAAACCATTCCAGCCCTTTGGCCCCAGTGACTC
The DNA here is from genome assembly GCA_028627135.1 of Pseudochirops cupreus. NCBI lineage: Eukaryota > Metazoa > Chordata > Mammalia > Diprotodontia > Pseudocheiridae > Pseudochirops > Pseudochirops cupreus. The sequence continues at coordinate 10,896,214 of CM053583.1, read as the reverse complement.
CACCACCCAGAGTACACTCCAAGGAGAGGTCAGGGAAAGAAAGCCCACACCCAGCCCATCCTGCTTCCCCATGGACCCCAAAACATCCAGAGCCCCATCATTCAGGGTTTGACTGGATTCTTTTCTTCATTTATAGGGGGGACTTATGACCTCTGTGAGCTGTTCCAGCTTCAAATCCGACGATTCCATGAAATTGCAGTTCAAGCCATAATAATGACGACGATGATGATGGCAATCGATGATAGCCAGCACTTATATGCCACCTACTGTGTTCCAAGCAACATGTGCTCAGTGCCTGTAATAGTAATTAGTTTATCAGGATACTTAGCACTTAGTACTAAGTGCTAAGTGTGGAAGGTGCAAACTCTGTCCCACTGTTGAGAAGGCATGAACTCCCCTGTCCATGTGGAAGAAGGGGGTTGGCTGAGGTGTGTACATAAGCAAGAATTCCAG
>CM053583.1:10855196-10895261 GCA_028627135.1 Pseudochirops cupreus | reverse complement strand
AAAAAAAAATAAATAATTGTTTGTCAAACGATTGACTGAACAAACATTTATTAAATAACCATTAATAGACACCTATGAAGGTGTCTGCACTGGGCACCCAGCACACAAGACTAGCGTGCACCCAGGTCCAGCCCAGGAGCTTGGGTTCTACCCTTTGAGTGTGACAAGTCAACAGGTAAGGGCCAAGCGACCTGAGAAATAGGGGCAGGAGTGGGAGGGCTTCAAGGAGGAAGCTGCAGCGGAGCCTGAATAAGGACATGAGAAGGGAATGTGGGCTGTGCAGGCCTGGGGACTGCCCTGTGCTGGACACAGAGGCCAATGGAGGGAATGTTGAGCTTGAGGGTCAGATGCAGTTTGACCAGAACCAGAGTTTGTGAAACAGTGATATGAAATAAGTGAGGAGAGTTAGATAGGAGGGATTCAAACTGCAGAGACCCTTAACTTGGGGTCTCCTCCTAGGGAAACTGGGAGTTATGGAAGGTGTTTGAGCAGGGGAAAGACCCGTCTTAGAAAGATTATTCTGGAAGAACAGATCTGCCAGGAGACTACTGGGGGTGGGGGGGCGCAGTATTGAAGTAATGTAGGTAAGAGATGCCGAGGGACAGGACCAAGGGAGTGCTGAGCCTGGAGTAAGTTCAAATCTGACTTCAGATACACAGCTGTGTGACCCTGGGAAAGCTGCTTAAACGCTTCTCTGACTCAGTTTCCTCGGCTATAAACGGGGATAATAACAGCCCTACCTCCCAGGGATCAGGCGAAACACTGTTTGTAACGTGTTTTGCCAGCCTTAAACCTGCTCTCCAAGTGCTGGCCGGTGATCGTTGTTGGTATTATTACTGGCACGGAGGGGAGAGATGGAACATTGGGTAGCTCGCGTAGAGCGCGTGGAGTGAAACCACAAGGACGGCCCTGGGAGAGTCAAATTGGAGTCTAGGCAAGGAGGCGGAACTGGGAGAAGCTTAGAGCAGACTCGAGAACCAGCCGAGTTTCCTCCATCTGGGAACATTTAACGTTCACCAACCATAGAAACCAGGCGGCCTCAGGAAATTCATTCCTGCCTCAGCTTCCTCAGGCCGCTCAGCTTCTGCCCTTCTGCTCAGGGCCTGTGTCTCTCGCTCAGAAGGGGACAGTTTTAAGTTTCTGAAAGGGTGGGAGGCTGGGGTTTCTCTATAAATTATTCAGGCCATTCCAGCACAGGCTGGCCAGCCAGAGCTTAGTGGAGTAAGGGTCAGGGAGCTTTGGCACTGAGGCAAATTTTTGCCTAGTCCCAGCCTGCACTTCCAGTACCCATCAGCTGGTTGGTCAGTGTGTGCCCCCAGTGCCCACAACAGGTACATGGGGAAGAGATCTCATCAAGGCTGGCCTGAAAAGGCTTCCCTGAATAATCCCTCCCGTCTGCCAGAAGCCCTTCCCTGAGAGACAGCCTTTCCTTCCTCTTTTCAGAGGCAAGGTTTTAAAAAAACAAAGCAACATTAATCCGTGGAACTGAAAATAGCTGAGTGACTTAAATTCCCACTCCAGTGGTAACATATATAACAATATAATGTGTTTAACCACTCTGTGCCTCAGTGTCTCTATCTGTAAAGATGAGGGGAAAAGAGAAATGACAAATGCTGGAGAGACACATCGATGGTCCCCTCGGTGGAATGGTCCAGCCATTCTGGAGGGCAGTTTGGAATCATGCCCCCAAATCTATGAAACTGCATGCCCTTTGGCCCAGGGATACCGGCAGCGGGTCTATGCCCTAAAGAGATTAAAGAAGGACCCATATATGTGAAAATATTTATAGCAGCATTTTTTGTAGGCACAAATGACTGGAAATGAAGGGAGCACCCATCCACTGGGGTGCTGCTGACCAAAGGGAGGTACACGAAAGCAATGGGAATGATGAAGGTGATGGTTCAGACAAACCTGATGTGGAGAATGGTTTCTGCCATAATGACAGTATCTAAAGACAATCAGCTTTGAGAGACTTAGAGTTGTGTTTGGTGAAATGAACAGCCACGGTGCCAGAAGATTCGTGATGAAGCACACTGTCTGCCTCCTGGTCCAGAGAGGATGGACTGAGGGGGCAGACAGGGAGATGTTGTGATTTACACACCCAAGAGTGGACTTGGTTTTGCTTGACTATAGGTGCTTGTAACAGGGTTTATTCTTTCTTCCTCAAAAGGGGTGGGAGGAATGGGGTGGGGGGAGGAGAAAAAGTAGATTTTCATTGAATGAAAACAATTAATTAAAAAGATGATTGGCTATCACAGCCTTCTGGCTCTAGAGAGGTGACTTTGTCCTGAGTGAAGCTTTTGTGGGGGTTGGAGGTAAGATGATAATGACTTAATTAAATGATCAAAGGTTTAGGGCTGGAAGGTACCTTGGTGGCCTTTGATATCGGGGTCACAGGTAAGAAAGGTACATGTGGGACATGGTCCAGTTTGGCAGGAGAGGAGAGTCCATAAAGGCTGGTACCAGGAAGTTACTAGGGTAGGAGTCCCCATGAGGGGACATCAGCTCAAGTTGGCAGCATCCCTCTTAAAACACAGCACCCAGAACCAAACAAAATGCTAGCCATAGTCTGACCAGGGTCTAGGCCAGGGGGGTAGATCACCTCCTATGAGCTGGGTTCTCCTTTCATTAATTCTGCCTAAGAAGCCTGAGCAGCAGAGACTATGAGGACTCTGTGGAAAGAGCAATGGACTGAGAGTCAGGAACCCCGAGTTATGTTCCTAACTCTGGGCACCTGTGGCCATGTTCACTTTGCTTAGGTGTAAGTTTGGATGAGGTGATTTATAAAGTCCTTTCTAACCAATAACACTCCATGTCCTGAGGTCTAAATTCTATGTTCTAAGTTGTCTCCCAGATCTGTACGTGCTGTCTGCCCCCATTAGAATGCAAGCCCCTTGAAGGCAGGGACCGATTCATTTTTGTCTTTGTATTACCAGAACCTAGCACTGAGGCCCTCCCACCTCTGACATTCCATGTTGTAAGGTCTCTCCTAGCTCTGACATTCCATGTTGTAAGGTCTCTCCTAGCTCTGACATTCCATGTTCTAAGGTCCCTCCCACCTCTGACATTCCATGTTCTAAGGTCCCTCCCACCTCTGACATTCCATGTTCTGAGGCCCTCCCACCTCTGATATTCCATGTTCTAAGGTCTCTCCTAGCTCTGACCCCCCAGACATCTGCTCCATATTTGTCTAGAGCAGAGGTGCTGACGTGTCTCTGAGGCATGGTAGAAGACAGAGTTATTGGACATAGTTGCTAAAACAGAATGACTCAAAGTTATTATTATCATGCGAGTGAGAAACAATCCCATTCCAATGAATCTTTTGAACAGAGTTCAGTCCAAGAGGGTTGTACTCGATGAGGAAAATCCATCTCCGGAAAAGCCTCTAGAGGTGCCCGGCTTGCCGGCTGTGTTGTGTGCCTAGCCAGCTCCCCTCCATTCATGTCAGTAACACCAGACCCTCCCAGTGGCTGCTGGGCCATGCTCCCTGGGCTGTGCCTGAGCTGGGAGAGCCGTTGCCCTGCACCTCTCTCAGCAGACACGCCTCGTCACAGTCTTGGATTTGGGCTTGGGCGCCACTAACCTAATGACTAGCTGATTGGAGGTAAACAAGCAGCCACTGGGGGGTGTATGATTGGCAGCTCGGTTTATACTTCTCTGGATTGAGGACATGGAGTCATGACCCTTGTTCTCAGCCTGTGAGAGATGTCTTTATTTTAACTCTGAGGCAAGTTGAAAGCTTATGGTTTGTAGATTTTTTTTTAATACATTTTAATACATTAATGCATATATCCCACCACCTTTCTAGTGTCTATTTGACTCAACTACATCTTTCACTACCTTCTGGAGACCCCATTCTATTGTTAACCAACTGCCCTTTCACGTCAGACCTCTTCCTCCTGGGCTCCTTCTGTTCCCTTAAAATCACAAAGTAGACCTTCCATCCCCAGCCTCCCCTTGCCTTACTGGACCTGTGAGCGTGGCCATCCTCCTCACTCTTCCCTGCTATGTCCAGATGCTTCTGTACCAGGGGCATCCAGCAGCCTCTACTTTGATGTTTTGTCCAGACCCTGATAACTCTTAGCTGGTCACTCCTTCCTCAAGATTTCAGTACCTGACTCACAGTACTCCTCTGCCCACCACCTTGGGGACTCCAGCCTTCATTCTGAATACCTTTAGCTACCTTTGCTTCCCAGGTAGAGAATCTTCTCAGCCTCCATGATGTGTGCCCTCACTCTGCCACAGCCACACATAGAGTCATTCATCCCTTTGATCTTGTCATCCAAGTGTCCCATGTCTATAACCTAACACTGAAAGTTCTCTGTCTGACCCATTTTCCCATCTCTTCTAGTGCTTCACCCCTTTTGAACCTGCTCTGCATCTTCACCACAACCTTCTACAATTCAAATCCTCTCAACGTTGGCTTCCACTCTCTCCTCCACTCCAGTCTCAAAGGAAGAGGGGGCCCTTCTCCTTGCCCAAGGAAACAGCCCTGCTTGTACCCATCTTCTGCAGCTTCTCCCTTCTGTAGGTCCTGACTGTCCTCTGGGGCCAACAGAGCAAGTCCAAACCCTCTGTCACAAGACAATCCTTCAACTACTGGAACAGAGCTCTCCTGTCCCCCTCAGTCTTGTCTTCTCAGACGAAATACCCTTCCTACCTAAACTGGACTCAAAACCCTTCCTCGTGGATGTGTGGTTCACCAAGTTCCCATCACACTCTGCGCCTGGCTTGTGCTCTGTTCCCCAAATGCCTCCCATAGTTCCTCTTTGTGTTCAGGTGCTTTTGGTGTCTCCCCTCCCCCCCCCCCCAGCACTATAAACCTCGCCATGCTACCTACTTACTTTGGTGGAGGGAGTTTCCCCCCTGGGGCTCCCTCCTGAAGGATCAGTTCCTCTTTCCTTCACCCCCACCTCTAGCAAAATAAGAGCTAAACCATACGATGCCAAGACTAGAGCGCTCACAAACCGATGCTTTGGGGGAAAGGCCACAAGAGAGGGAGTGGAAGCAGGGCAGACCCAGAAGCTCAGAGCTGCCGCCACTGACCACACAACTCTCCCAGGCCTGTGTCTTGTCCCCTCACTCACTCTCCTTGTTCTGAGGCCCTCCTGCTCTCTCTGTCCTTGGACTCCTTCCCCAGCCTCCAAAGCCCAGCTCAAACCCTCTTCCCGAAGCCTTCCAGGAGCGGCCTACTCCAGCCCCCATCAGCCAATCAGCCTGTCGCTTCTTACAACGCCTCCATCCCTTCAGGCTGCTGGCCTTTTGTGTTCTTGATGGTGTCTTGTGTTTTATTTCTCTGCTAATTTGTAAGCTGCCTAGCATCCATCTCCTGTGCAGCTCCTGGCCAGAGGACCCGTGTTCAGCAAAGGCTCCTGGTCTGGCTGGCTCAGGGAGCTGTGACTCAGAAGGGCCCGATGTTGCCAGATCCAGGCTGGGATCCATTTATTTCTTCACTCATTCAACCACCCAACAAGAGCTTATTCAGTGGGCCAGGCATTGTTCTGAGTGCTGGGGTTACAGACAATGGGGGGGGGAATCCCTGGGACCACCTGGGCTGGCTAGGTCTCTGAGGACCCTTTGGATTGCCTGCCTTCTCTGAACTCGCCCCTTTAATCCCAGAGACTCCTGGTCATAAAAAAGATCTGACTTTTGCATACTCTGTTCAAGGTTCAGAGGCTACAATGTGGCCCAGGGGAAGCATCATCCTGGGCTCCAGAGGAACTAAGCCCTGGTAGTTCCCAGAAGAAAGGAATACTCAGCTTCAGGTGGGGCCAGGCTGCCCAAAGAGAACTCATTCAGCTCCCGCTGAGGTTCCTGTGAGCCTGTTTCTGAACCACGGGAATGGTGAAAGGTAAAGCTGGTGAGGCACCAGCGCCAACCATTATCTGGGTCAAGAGTGCTATAGGAAGGGTCTGCAGGCGAAGGAAACTTGGACCAAAAGAAGGAGACTTTGGCCAGGGGAAGGAGTCTTTGACCAGGACGCAATAAGCTCCTGACCTAGGGAAGGAGAGAATTCCTTGGTTGAGCAAAGTCAAGGGAAGGAATGAAGCACCTTAAGGAATCCCAAGCCAAATGGCCTTAGCAGAGTGCCAGGAAGGTCAGAGCTGTTTACTTTGTTCAAATCACTGATTTAGCCCTCAGTTTGGAAGAGACCAAGCGGGCCCAAAGTCCTTCCCCTTTTTCCCCTTTTTCTCTTACTTTATGAAGCCATTGCCTAACTAGAACTGAGTGTAAGGCCCTGAGGAATGTACAGGCGTGTGGGAGGGTGACTTGGAAACTAGAGTCTTGGGTCATAAGTCATGAGACTTAAGGCAGGAAGAGGAACTTTCTACATCATCGGAGGAGGTCATCAAGATCATTATACAGACAAGGAAACTGAGGCCCAGAGAGGTCAAGACACTGGCCCGTGGTCACTCAAGTGATAAGAGGCTGAGCTGGGATTCCAGGCGATGTCTTCTGACTGGGAATCCAGGCTCTTTCCAGAAGCCCTATTTCTTTTCTTTTTGGAGGGCAATTGGGGTTAAGTGACTTGCCCAAGGTCACACGGCTAGGTTTTGTGTTAAGTGTCTGAGGTCGGATTTGAACTCAGATCCTCCTGACTCCAGGGCCAGTGCTCTATTCACTGTGCCACCTAGCTGCCCCCAAGAAGCTCTATTTCTTTAGCTATTTTCTCGGCAGTCAGCCAGAAAAGGGAAAAGGACACAAAATCCACATTTGTTTGTTTGTTTACCACCACCAGCAGACCTAGGAAACTGTGGTTGCAAATCTGTTATTCCTTAAGTCCAGCCCTCCCTTGTGGGTGCAAACCAAGCTTAGTGGCTCTTCTCCCTGGATCATGGGGAGCCCACGGAGGGCCTAGGGGCCATCCCAGAAGGCTTCTGTAAGTCTGCATGCTAAGACTGGAGGACCACTTGCTGAGAATGTTCCAGAACAGGCCCTCCACTCAGGTAGAGGTTGGAGCAGCTCTTTGGGGCCCCTTCCAAAGCTGAGAATTCAAGATTCTTGGGCCTAAATCTTCATCTCTCCCCTTAAGCACTTTTTAATCAGATTGCTTATTTCTCTGAACAAAGGGCTGCATAAAATGAAGCTCAGCCCAGGCTTGAGATCCAACCCAAGCCAACCCCTTCATTTGACAGATGGGGCCCAGAGACAGGGAGTGACTGGAAGTTACAGTCCAAGTGGGGAGGCAGGGCCCCAGACGAGCCAAGGGTTGCCCTGCTAGTGGACATGGCCCAACTCCTCTGGAGTCTCTACTCACCCGTCTAACTTTGCACACATCAACAATCCCCTGGATTCAACAGAAGGTGATGCTTTGCCTCTACAGTGTCCAAGTTGGACCTGTCCCATTGGGGCTTCCTTCACACCTTCAGTCAGTTTTACTCTAGTGTCAGGATGAAGTGTGGTGTGGTAGAAAGAACATTGGCTCTGGGGACAAAAGGCCTGGGTTCAGTTCATTGTGTGACCTTGGAAAAGGGCCCCGTTTTCTATAACTATAAAATACCGAAGGTCTGACTTTGACTGAGGTCCTATCCAACTCAAGAGCTATGATTTTTCCAGTCCAGAGACTGTAGTCCTATGTACATACACAGCCTTGCTGTCAGGCCTGGGATACTCCCAAGCTGCCTCTGATAGCACCATTCTAATTCTGAATCTGTATGGGGCAAATGATGGGTCTTCCTTCCCTGGTCCCTTTGACCCACTCCACTCAGAGCTTCAGGGCCCAAGTCATCTCCAGCTTTGGGTGGGAGGGAAGAGGGAGGCAAGGAGGAAGATCAGAGCCTGCCCTACCAGCTTTCAAGCTGTGGTTGTTGGGTTTCCATGGTTAACGACTCAGCTCTCTTCTCCTTTCTCTTCCTCTTCCAGCTGTGTACTTCCTGAGACCAAAGCACCAGCCCTGGAACCCCTGGAGTAGCCCAGGGCCAAAGCCTCCAGAGGTGAACCGTTGTCTGGGAGCCACTGCCCGGTAAGCCGTTCTCAGGCCCAACTGGCGGTTCTGCCAGTGGAGGCTTTGAGGGTTGTCTCCCCAGCTCCTGCTGGATCCCTCCCAGGAACGCCCCCACATCAGTATCAAGTAATATTTGCTGAGGGGCCCCGCAGGCTATGCTGGAAACAGTCTCCCTACCAATTTTCCATGAGGAGGCAGCCATCCAAAGTCTACAGAATAATCCCTTCCTTGATGGAATGGCTTCTTCATCCATCTGCACACATGAACCCTCTCCAGGCAGCACCTCCCTGGGAGGGCTCATTTTCCAGACGTAGCGCTAGAGGCCCGAAAAGGGGCCCAGCACTGCCCCAGATCCCTGAATGAGTCACAGCTGGGCAGGGACACATCGCTCCTGAGGCCCAGGGATACAGGACAGGTCTGTCTTTCTCCTGGGCCCCAGCTCCTTGGTTCCAAGCCCCTCAGTGTCAAGGCAAGGACACCATTCTTGGGAGAAGGGGGAATGGGTCCATTCTTTGGGACTTATCTCTGCTTCGCCAACAGACTGGTTGGCTGCCAAGGTCATAGTGGGTGAGGATTACCTGGCCCACCGTTGGGCATCCATTGACCTGGTGAAACAAAGCCAAAATAAACACTGGAGGAAGAGTTGGAAGGGACAGAGAGCCACAAGGGCAGGACTTGGGGGGGGGGACGGTGAGAGGCCTTTACCTCTGACCCTTGGGTACCCTGGGCATAGGAAGCAGCAGTTGTTCTTTGTTTAGAGTTTCAAAGGCCAATTCAATCTAACCAGTATTTTATTCACTTATTTATTAAAGACCCCCGTGGACAGGCCTTTGTGGCACCATCTCTTCCTTCTCCTCTTGCCATCTGACTGCTCCTTCTTGAGTCTCCCTTGTGGTTCTCCATTGAAGACACAGCCACCAAGCCTCGGTGTCCCCCAAGGCTCTGTGCTGGGCCCTCTCCTGTCTGTCCCACCAGACGCTCCCACAGCTCCCATGGGCTCAGTTGGAATCTTTGTGAAGACAATTCCCAGATTTCCAACCCCCCCACCCCCGCCCATCATGCCTCCCCCACTGCCTTTTGGACATGGAGAATCCTTGTCCTGTGGAGTTCACTTGTTTTCTGGCCATCTTCCAGCGTGCCTGACACTTTGTGACCCAATGTGGGATTTTCTTGGCAAAGATGCTGGTGTGGCTTGCCATTTCCCATAGATGTGTCCCATCTCAAACTCAACACACCCAAAACAAAACTCATTATCCTTCCCAAGGGCTCCCTTCTTCCAGATTTATTACCATCAAAGGCCCTGCTATCTTTCCAGTCATCCAGATTCTCAGCCTCAATGTCACCCTCATCTCTTCACTCAAACTCATCCATGAGGCCAGTCTGCTTCAGATCTTGTCTTTTCTACCTGCCTCACGGCTCCTGCGTACTTCCCCCATCAGAATGTGAACTCCTTGAGTACAAGAACTATTTTTGCCCTTCCCCAGTGCTTAGCACAGTGCCTGGCACCAGCATGTGTTGAATAAATACTGACTGACTGACTCATGGGCTGACCAGTACTCAGCCACTTGACAAGGATATAGGGAGGAAAAGACAGAACCCATTTGGGTCCACTCCAGGGCTGCCTTTGACTCATAGTGCAAAGGAAACACCGTAGCTTGGCAGGAGGTGGCGTTTTCCTAGGCTCCCCAATGCAACGGAGTGATAGGAGCCCTTGTCAGAGGACACGTGTTAGAATCCAGCTCTGCTGCTTATCATGGATGCTACCCTGGGCAAGCCGTTTCTCCTGGGCCTCCCTGTGAAAAGAAGGGGTTAGATTAATAATAACAACACCCAGTATTTATGCAACACTTTAAGGTTTGCAAAGGACATCACAAATACAGCCCCATTTTTTCCTAGAGGATTCCCTAAGGTCCCTTCCAGGACCAGTGATTCCTAGGGAGCTGTTCTTCTGAAATACCTGGAAGGAAAGTGCTCGGTACTTTAAGCCTGGAGGACCACTTGTTGGGAGTGTTTCAGAGCGGGCCCTCCACTCAGGCAGAGGTGGGAGCAGCTCTTTGGGGCCCCTTCCAAAGCTAAGAATCCAAGATTCTTGGACCTAAATCTCTGTCTCACCTAGGAAGGCAGTCCTCTTCCTCAGGCCACAAAGGATTCCTAGAGCCCAGCTAGAAAGGCAGGCAGTGATGGCACAGTCAGCTCCGATAGAAGGTACCTGAGGGCCCCAGGGAAAGGCCTCAAAGTTTGGATGGAGGGGGAAGGGGAGCATTTTGGGCAAAGAACCAAACGGTTGTTCCCCAGCTTTTGGAAAAGCGCCTCCTCCTTAGGGGTGTGTTCACTGAATTCTGCTGACGCTGAGCTCAGGCCTGACTCTGATTTTTCTTCCCCACCCCACCAGAACCTCTCCCAACTGCTGGATGAGCCGGCTTTGCGGGCTTGTTTGCGGGGGGTGCCCTAGACTCACAGCCCGCTCTGGGCCTCAGTTTCCCAGTTTGCAAGGATTGCGGAGGGCCGGGCTCGAGGACAACGCCAAGGCTCTCCCTTGAGTCCGGCTAAAGGACAATCCTCCGGAAGTGCTGCTCTGACCAAGCCCTTGGTTTTCCTGGCGGCGTTTTCCCCAGCGTAACTGCTACGAGTTCCCATTCCTGTAGCGCTTTGAAGTTTACAAAGAGCTTAAAATTGGTTATTTTATTTAACCTTGACAACAGCTCCATGAGGTAGATGCTGTTCCTGGGCCCACTTCACAGATGAGAATACTGAGGCTCAGGTGGGTACATAACTTTCCCAACAATCACCAGTGAGTAGAGCGGGACTTGAACTCAGGGTGTCCTGACTCTGGAGCCCAGTGCTCTATGTACTGTGCCACCACACTGCCAGCTAGAAGTGAGGAGGCAGCTAAGGGAGGGGCCCCTGTTCTCTGGGCGAAGGGGGATGGTTAAAACATGGGGGCCACAGGCCACAGGGGATTAGCAGGTGAGCCGAAGGAGGGGCTGGCGCTGAGGGAAAGCCACGGTCCGCCTGGTCTTCTGCCCTTTTTGAAGCAAGTTATTCAATCAGGGCAGCTGGGTGGTGCAGTGGCTAGAGAGCTGGGCTTGGAGTCAGGAAGACTTGTATTCTTGAGTTCAAATCCAGCCTCAGACACTTCCTAGCTGTGTGACCCTGGGCAAGTCACTTCACCCTGTTTGCCTTAGTTTCTCCATCTATCAAATGAGCTGGAGAAGGAAATGACAAACCACTCCAGTAGCTTTGCCAAGAAAACCCCAAATGGGGTCATGAGGAGTTGGACAAGACCAAAAATATTCACTTGGAACCTGAGGCCTCTGGCAGAGCTGTTGGTTAGGAAAATGAGGAGGGAGGCAAGGGGGAGAGGTGGTCTGGGTGCCCACTACCTGCCCTTCCTCCCCTCTTTTCCCATTCCTAACACTCAATTTCTTAGCACCACCTCCTCTTCCTTCTCCCCCACCTCCCTCATTCATGCCTGTTGACCTTTGGGTGGGCAGAAGAACATTAAATGAGAGAACCCTTTGGACATAGCATGTCCAAGATGGGAGGGGGCTTGGAGCACGCCCGGGGCCTTGGAATCTAGGATGACATCCGAACTAGAAGGACCTTGTTGTTGGGTGGGTCAGTTGGGTCTGACCCTTTGGAACCCCAGGGACATACTACTTTAGTGGCAAAGATATGGGAGTAGTTTGCCATTTCCTCCTCCAATAGAAGGACCTCAGAACGTGGCAATATCAGAACTGGAAGGGACCCAGGAGCATCAGCATCAGTAAGCACCAGTCTCATGCTAACTCTTCACAGCCCAGAGGGCAAGGGTTAGGGCTTATCGAGGGATTAACCAGACTGCCTAATGGTCTGGCCAGGCCTTCACTCCCAGGCCACACCCCTCACCCCCACCTGTGTTCTCCCTTGAGAAGTCTTCTTCTACATGCGCCTCCCCGGCCCATCTTCTCCCTTTCCTCTAGTAGCAAGTGGTTTGAAGTTCGAGTATTTATCACAATGATCTGTTTGGGTTTTATCTCCGTGGCTAGATTGGAAGCTCTTTGAAGGCAGGTAGATCTCAGGATCTCTCTCAGAGTTTGACTACTACAAAACAGGCACAGAAGAATTATCAGCTGAATGAATTGCTCTGGGCATGCCTGGCTTCCTCTAACCCCTTCCGCCCATGAGCACCTTCCCTCTACTTTGGCCGTACCTTTCATCTGTATGATTTTTCTCCAAATTAAAGGTCCTTAATTAAATGGAGTAACAAGGTAAAGAAAAAGAAATAAAAACCCTTGTGCAAAAAAATTTCCCATGGATTACCTTGCCACCGGTAGAGGAAGGAATTTTCTGAGACGCCTCATTTTCCCGAGGGTCCTGTTTTGGCTCAATCTCCAAGTCCTCCAGACAGTCTCAGCTGCTTTCCTCCCAGTTTCAAGTCTCCATTTGTTTTTTCTTCAAGGGAGTGCTTATCTTTCTTTTGTGAGAAAGCCCCCGTCTTCAGACTATTTCAGCTTTTTTGTTAATTCAAACCTAAACCCTCAGCCAGCCAGCATAGCAAAGACTCGCTCTGGTTAAAGCTTAGTTACAGCTCTCTGAGGTCTATTTGATATTTCAGTGAGATTGAGTACATTCTTTTTAGTTCCATCCTGTTCCTGGTTTCCCAGAACCCTGGACTTGGAATCTGGGAGGTCTGGATCCACTCCCATGCTCCTTGTCCCACCCCCCACCACCTGAGTGAAGCCAGACAAGTCACAACCTCTGGGACTCCATCTTCCCCATCTACGAAATGGCCTCTGAGGTTCCTTCCAGCGCTATCAACCATGTACCTTTGAAGTGCCTCCAGGAGGCAGATAACTCCAGAAATAGCTACCTTTGCCCTCCAACATTAGAACAGAGCTCCCAGAAGGCAGGGGCTGCTTTGATCTTTCTTTGTGTCCCCTGCACTGGTGTAATTCATGCGTGTGGCCAGACTAACTGTTCTCCTTGTCCATCAGTACTTTCTGCTCCCCAGGGCCTCCCTAGAGGAGGCCTTTCTTCCCGTCATTCGCTGAATATCTGCCATATGCCAGACTTTGCATGAGATGCTGTGGGAGTGATGAAGAAAAGCCAGATGCAGTCCTTGCGCTCATGGACCTTACAGTCTAGTACAGAGGCTAAGTCCAAGTAACTCATATAATGGACATCGGTGTGAACTTAGCTAAGAAGGCACAGCCAGAAAGGGGTATTGGAGGAGGGAGACGGTGACGGGAGTGGGCACTGGAGAGATTAGCTTTCTTTAAGGTTAGGTTCTTAAGCTAGGCCCTCAGGACTTGTTCATAAAAGAAGAGTTTGATGGTTGTATTCTCATCTCATTGACTTCCTTTGTAACCCTGTCATTTTTAGAAGGTATACCTAGGCTTTGCCAAGACCACCCAATGGGTGCCAGACACAAATTCATCCATCAATTCCATTCAGTAAATGTTTATAGAGCGCCTGCTTTGTGTCCCACACTTTCTTGAGCGCTGAGAATACACAGAGAGACAAAAGACAGGAAACAAACAGTGCCCTAAAGGTTAAGAGTTGCCTTTCCCTAGTTTATGGTGTAACCTGAAGGCTCTTCCCCTTATCTGGAAATACCTTAAAACCTCCCCCTTATCCTGGACCATAAAATTCCTCATCTCCCCCCATCCTGGGTCATAAAATTTCCTGCCTCCCTTATCTTGTGTCTTCAGTCTTATCATGCATCTTCCTCATCCTGTCCCTAATCTTCAACCCCCATAAAAACCTCTAAAACTACATCACTACATCACTATTCTGAAACCTCTATATAAGCATCACCCCTCCAAATATCAGGCTCTCATTCGGCTTTCTGGCTGGGAGACTCATACTGCTTTTGCATCAATAAAGCTCCACCTGGCTACAGAGATCTAAGTGAATTCTTTCACACCTGAACCAGCTCTACCAACTCTAAACCTCATCAGACAGACCCTGCCCTCGGGAAGCTCACAATCTTAATATGGGAGAAAATATTCAAAGAAGTCTATAGTGAGCAAGCCATCTACAGGATAAATTCTGAAGGAACTGGAGTGGCTTCCTGAAGAAGGTGCGATTTCAGCTGGGCCTTACAGGAAGCCAGAGAGGTCAGTAGTTGGAGTGAAGGAGGAAGAGCTTGTCCAGACATGGGGGAATGGCCAAAGAGAATGCCCAGAGCTGAGAGATGGAGGGGCTTGTTTGTGGAATAGCTGGGAGGCCAATGTCACTGACTCAAGCCTACTGTTTGACAGTGAGGTGGAAGAAGACTGGAAAGGTCAGAGGGGGCTGGGCTATGAAGAGCTTCGAAGGCCAAGCAAAGGATCTTGTATTGATCCTGGAGGGAACCCCCTGAAGTTTATTGAGTAGGGGGTGACATGATCAGACCTGTGCTTTAGGAAAATCACCTTGGTGGTTGATTGGAGGATGGAGAGTAGCTTGTGTGTAGGAGGGAAGGTGGCAAATGTTGGGAGTGGTCCAAGGCTGAGTCTCTGCTGGGCACAATCAGCAATTAGATAAAGGAACAGAGAATTCTAGAGTTGAATGGTGCTCAGTGAAATGTACTGTGTACAAAGCATTGTTGTTAAACAATGCTGTCAGATGATCAGCTGTGAATGACTTGGCTGTTCTCAGCAGTACAAGGATCCAAGACAACTCTGAAGGACTCATGGTGAGAAATGCTGTCTGTCCCCAGAGAAAGAACTGATGGTGTCTGAATACGTATTGAAACATTTTTAAAGTTGCTTCATTTTTCTTGAGGTTTTTTGTCTGTTTTGCTTCCCAACGTGACTGTTACAGATATATTTTGCATGACTGCACATGTATAACCTATATTGAATAATTTGCCTTCTCTATAGGGGGGAAAGTGGGGAGGGAGGAAGAGAATTTGGAGTACAAAGTTGTAAAAACAAACGTTAAAAATTGTTTTTACATGTAACTGGGGGCAAAATAAAATAGTAAAAAAAAAAGTTGAATTGTCTCACTAAGGAGACAAGATAGGGAGAAAAGGAGGGAATGATTAATGCAGGGCAGATGGCCTGGGAGAGAGAATTGAGGGGTTGGAGGTCATGGCATGACTGAAGAGTAGGGTTATGTACAGGGAAGGCAGAGGGAAAGGTGAAAAGCTAATAGATTATGGCTGAATAAAGGGATTTGAGAATTCTTGAACATGAGGGTGATAATTTTGTGGGTGATGGCAAGATCAAGGGTCTATCTTTCTGTGTGGCTGAGGTGGGGTTGAGGAGCAGATCATGGGAGAAGAGCAGGTTGAAGAACTGGGTGGTTAAAGTATTTGAGGCACAGCCAATATGGCTGATGTATCGATGGCCCTTTGAAAAGTCTCTCCTCATCATGGTGTGTCTTGTACCAAGCCCTCACCCCTTCTCCTGGGCTCCATGTGCACTCGTTGTTAACTTCAAGCACCTGAACAGCTAGGGCACAGAAGAAGGCCCTTTTATACAGAATGGTCCCATGCCTCTAAGTTCAGCGCTGTTTCTACTGCCTCCCTTGGAGATGGACTTTTTTGATGAGAAAAGTTGCAGACATCCAATCGTCCGAAAAAGGAAGGGGGTGCCAGCCCAGAGAGGAGGACATGAGCAGTAAGAGTTACCCATCAGAAAGGCCAGGACCGCCCAAATGGAGGGACCTGTGGGGTGATCACACAAGTAATGGATGGCAATGAGGACATTGACATGTTGCACAGGGAAAGCAGTCCAGAGAAATTATTGCCTAATGTTGGGCTTTTCAGGCCTCCAGAAGGGCCATGGTGGAGAGGGTTTGAGGAAGGGAGGAGGGCGGCTTCCTTTAAGTCATACTACCAGCTACTGCTCCCTGCTGAGTGAATGTTCTGGCCTCTGCCAGCCCTCCCTCCTCTTCCCATACACAGACCTTGGCTCACAAGCCCCCCCCCCCCTCCCCCCCATCCCCTCCCCCAGGGCACCCAAGGAAGCCCTTCTGTTTCTTTTGTTTTTGTCGTTCGAGGAAATGAACTGTTGTTTCCTCCCACAGCGCCCACCACCACGAGCTCCCCTGCTCAGCTCTTCATTTCCCACCTGGGCCCAGAGCTACGTAAAGGGCTTCTCAGAACCTTGAATACATCCCTTTCCTCTCTCCAGGCCTCCAATTACCGACGTGTAAAATGGGGAGGGGGGAGGCATGATTTCCACTGTCTTCTATAAATCAGGCAACACACATTTAATCAGGACCTACTATGTGCCAGGCTGGGGTTTGTCAAAGTTGTGCAAAATCACCAGCCTCACTTTCTCCTCCGGAGCCACCTGGGTCCAGTGGTGAGACGCAGGAGATGGTCCCACATGCAGGACACCCTGGCCTTGTCAAGCTAAGGTCTTTCCCAGGTCTCAGTTTGACTGAGGCCACAATAGCTCAGCAATTAAGGTTAGGTGTTGTTGTTGGAAGGGAGACAGCTCACACTTGGCTAAGAAGAGCAGAAAGACTTCCTGGCCTCGGGGAGCTCCCCCTCCACTATTATCTATTATCCTTTATTCCAGAAAATGTGTGAATGGAAAAGGAGGTGGGTCCATCCTATCCAGAGTGCAGAGCTGTGCCCATATCTGTCTGGTGCACAGAACAGCCTCTAGTATCTTTGGCTAAAGGCAGCACGATTTGAAAGCAGCAAGGCTTGAGTTCAAATCCAGCCTAACCGTGTGACCTTGGGACAAATCACTCCATCTCTGTCTCAATTACCTCATCTGTGAAATGGGAATAATAATAGCACTTCTCTCCCAAGGTTGTTGTGAGGATCAGATGAGATGATTTAATTTAAAGTGCTTTGGAGACCTTAAAGCTCTACAAAGATGTGCCACTGTGGATGCTCTAGGTGCCGTGTTAGGGGACTAGGATAGGAAGTGGATTAGCCTCAGGAGGTCAGATTCTGTCTGAAGGGAACTGTGCCGGTACAGAAAAAGGAAGAGGAGGAATGACAATCGGGGAAGGGTGGGGAGGGGGACTGCTTCTCTGGACCTCAGTTTTCTCGCAGCCCTGGCATTCCACCTTCTAAGGCCCTCCCAGTCCTGGCATTCTACCTTCTAAGGTCCTTCCCAGCTCTGACATTCCATATTTTAAGGTCCTTCCCTGCTCTGACATTCCACCTTCTAAAGTCCTTCCCAGCCCTGGCATTCCACATTCTAGGTCCTTCCCAGCCCTGACATTCTAAGTTCTAAGGTCCTTCCCAGCCCTGACATTCCAAGTTCTAAGGCCCTTCCCTGCTCTGACATTCCAAGTTCTAAGGCCCCTCTAGGCTCTTACCTATTCTGTTTTAAGGCCCCACTCACTCTGACATTAAGTTCTAGGATTCCTTCCAAACAGAACATTCTATGATTCAGGAAAGAGGAAAGACAGGCAGATGCCGCCCATTACTGCTGGGTTCTCACATGGTCTGAATAAAGGTGAGAGAGTGTTAGGAGCAGCTTCAAGTTCAAAGCCTTCAGTGGCGGCCCCTGACCTTGTCCTGAAAGGAGAAGCTGCTGCACTTCCTCTGTCCTGGGTCAAGAGGAAAAGGGGCTGTGAGCATGACGGTCAGGAGGCCTGCTTCCTCTCGCCTACCCACCCAATACAGCTGGAGGAGCTGATTTAGACCAGCCCAAAGCCTCACCACCTCCTTCCCTTCCACCCTGGGGAAAGTGGGGGAGAGATAGAGAAAGAGGAGAGAGAAATGGAGACAGAGACAGAAAGAGAGAGAGAGAGACAGAGAGACAGAGAGAGAAAGAGAGAGAGAGAGAGAGAGGGAAACAGAGAGAGAGAGAGAAAGAAAGAGAGAGAGAGAGAGAGGGACAGAGAGAGAGAGAGAGAGAGGGACAGAGAGAGAGAGAGAGAGAGGGAAACAGAGGGAGAGAGAGAGAGAAGCAGAGGGAGAGAGAAAGAGAGAGAGGGACAGAGAGAGAGAGAGAGAGAGAGGGAAACAGAGAGAGAGAGAGAGAGAGGGACAGAGGGAGAGGTGGGGGACAGAGAGAGGGACAGAGGGGGAGAGAGCTTGATGGAAAAGTAGCTTGGGGAGCAGAAGCTGATCCAGGTCAGAGGTGAACGTGATGGATCGGGGCTCCTCAAGCAGAGATGCAAAGGCTGTGGGGGAATGTGGGGAGGACCCTGAAAGGACCTGGGAAGATCATGAACTTGGAAAGGACAGCTCCCTGAAGGTTTTGCTAACAAACCTTCCCAGAAACCAAATATGCACCTGCCCATAAGCTGGGCAAAAGAGGAAGATGTGGTAGAGGGATGGGGGGGAGAGGATCTGAGATGAAGAAGCCAGGGAAGGAAGAGGCTGCCCTGGGGGGAGGCTCCCCTAAAATGTGAGTGCCTTGAGGATAGGGAGGGCCTATTTTGACACCCCTCCCCCCAGTGCCTAGCACAGTGCTGGGAGCATGGCACAGTCTTCCTTGATAATTGCTTTCTTGGTGACTGTTGGGGCCAAGAGAAAATGAGAATGCTGGTCACATTCTGGCACTTCGGAAAGATGCTTTGGATGTTCTGGAGTATGGACACCTGGGTGCCCAGTCTCTGGACCCATGAGGCAGAAGGATTCATTTCCACCATACATCCTGGATCTTGGAATCTGATCTGGGGGGAAGTCCATCTCCTCAGGAGAGGTTGGCCACCCTCAGGAGGTAGTCTTCAGGAGCTGATGTGGGCAGGGGGTGCAGTAGTGAACCTCTCCAAACTTAGCTAAGCTGGAGCTCAGAGAACAGTGGAGGAGCAGCCTCTGGCCAGCCATTCCACACTGGAAGTGCTCTGAGCTTGGTCCCACTCACTGGCTGGAAGGGCCTGAGAGACCTTGGCACAGCATTGAAGAGCCCAGGGACATCCCTACATCACGACTAATTGAGAGGCACAGCTCCTGCCTCTGATTATTGGCTGTGTGACCCTGAACAAGTCATTTCCCCCCTTAGAACCTTAGGCAGCTGCCTAAGAGTACAGAACACGTGATGACCTCCTCTGGGAGAGGATGGCCCTCCCTGGGGAGCTCCCTACACTGAAGAAATCACAGGTCTACTCATTATTCACAGGAATAACAGCTGCTATTTCCATGGCCTCCTAGGGTTTGCCATGTGCTTCTGGAATGCTGGGTAGCTGGTCAAGCTGCAGGATTTCTCTGAGTTCACTCCATCACAGAAACTGAGCACGCCCCAAATGTCACTATGGTAAACTCTACTGCATTAAAATGGCTGGGAAATAGGGCACCGAGGTGGAGAGAGGGTTACCATAGAAACCGTGCCAATGTATAAAGGATGAGGAGAGAAAAAAAAGGCTTCTTCTGAAACCCAGGGTGAGCCAAACAATCTCAGAATTTTCAGAATTCAGGACGTCCATCGGGAGCTCAGGAGTGCTGCAAGTTACCGCCAACTGTGGAGAAGAGCCCTGCATTTTTGGATCAGAAAAATAAGGACCAGAATTCTGGTTCTGCCCCTTCTGGGGGGTTCTCTCCCATCTGTCAGATGAGGGTGTTGGACCAAGGATCACTCAGGCCCTTTCAAGCTAGGGATCTTGTGTTCTGTCAGCACCCTATGGCAGAGGAGCTGGACATGCTGATGAAGGAAGACAGTGTCCCAGTTTGGTGCATGATTGGGAAGGCCCGGATGCAAGGCCCACCTTTGCTAAGCCCCAGCAATGCAGGGCCTGGCAGACAGTTGTTTATCCTTCATACTGGAAGGGGACCAATGGCATCAGGGGAGTGATGTCTTGACTCACAAGTGAATTGGAATTAAGTGAGGGAAGGCTGTACAAAGTCATAAGCTTCACTCTCTCCTCCAGAGTCACGACATAGGTCAGGACAACTGGTGATGGTCCAGGATATGGTGGGAAACCTTGGTCCTTTTAAGCTAAGGTCTTTCACAGGGCTCGGTTTGTCTGAGGCAACACCCATTCAGTAGTTAAAGGCTAGGCAAGAATGGAGGCAAAAGACAGCCTAATCCAGCTTCCCAAAACAGTCAGCCAGAGAGGGGAAGACCCTCACTTAGCGTTTCTGGCCAGAACAGAAACAATTGCTATTTACGCTCCCTTGGAGCCATTGAAAGCTAAATATGAGCAATGAGCAGGCAAGGCTTGGCCTGGGCCCTACCACTGGCCAGTCTGTCAGAGCCGGAGTGACTTGGGTTTAAAGGCACAGTCTAGTAGCTGTTTGAATACCAATGGACTTTATCAAAGCCTGGTTTTTCAGAGCCATATTTAGAGAAATCAAGAAGGAAAACTACATGAGACAAGAGTTCATTGTTCCAGCTTAAAAAACCCAACAAATAAGTAGGGAAGGAAAAAGTCTGGCCCCCAAGCCCCAAGACACTTGCTGAAGTATGTGTCACCTCCCAATTTTAAAACAGTTTGTTGTAAGAGAGACAGGAAATGCTGGGTTTGTGTCCACGTCTTAATTTCTCTCAAGCTGGCTCGACATGCATTGCATGGGAGTTTAGTACAAAACTGTACCCCCCAAGGGACCCAGTTCACAACTGGCCCAGTTTGGGATCTGGGGGTATAGGACTATATGCCCTTTGAAGAGTAGGTGTTCCCAAGAGGTGCCAATCAGCTCTTGATTGTTCACCACACTGGGAGGTGGGCCACATTGCAATGAGGTCTTGAGTAGGTGACTTAAGTCACTTAATACCTTTCTGCAGTGGCTGATCTCATCCGTATCATCATCTGGACAGAGGAAATACCTGTTCTATCTGACCAGCCCCCCACCGCACCAGACCACTCCCAGGCTTGCGCTATCCAGGCAGAAGAATCAATCTCCACCTAAATCTGTGCAGATTATATCAGTTCAGGCCTGGCTTTGGAGTTTGACCAGGATAAGAATCAATGCAATCTTATTATCAGTAATATACTCATGAAGATTTGGGGAGAGAGGTGGCGCTGGGAGCTCCCAGTCTCCAAGACTGGGATTATCGTGAGAAATTGTTTTTCACATAAGTGATTAAAATCTATCTTACTTTGCACAGAATACCCACATGGAAGGGTGTGTATGACTCCCCACTGGACAGGGAGGAGGCCCTTAATAGATGTACATTGACTCACCAAGGGTTTATGGACTTACTGGAGGTGTGACTGGAGACAGGTCTTTTTCCTTGTTGTTGGCCCATCCACTCTCCAAGACTAAGGTAGAGAGCAAGTGCCAGTCTGTGCCAGCAGAGGGACTCTCCTTCTCCGGCTACAGGTTGGCTGAACCCCACTGCACCATGCAGCCCACCTCTAGCCTGGTGCCTCACCTCTGTGATCACCCTTCAATTTAGCCTGTCTCCATTTTATTTGTACAGAGTTGGCTTGTGAGCACCCTCAGGAAAGGGACCATCATTTGCCTTTCTTTGAATCCTCAGCGCTTAGCACACAGCCTACAGTAGGAGCTTCATCAATGCTTGTTGACTGAATGACTGACTACTTGACACCCAAAAAGACAAGGGATGGAATGGAAGAGAACCATAACAAACTGACACCTTCCAATGATCCTAGGACCTCAGAGGCCAGTCGGCCCATTGTACAGAGCCCTGAGAAGTTAAAAAGCTTGCCCGAGGCTGATGGAGTGAAGGTCGCCTCAAAGTGGGGCTCTCCCTCCAAGTGGAAGAATCCTGACCGTTTGGAGATGCACAGCTGGGGCTCCAGAATTCCAGAGAAACATCTGGATTCACTAGAAATGACAAAAGGAGCTACCCCGGGCAGATCTGGACAAAGCTGTGCTTGCAAACACAGCCGGTTGTCACAGCAACCCTGGGCCACTTCATAAAGTCCTCAGCCTGGAGAGTTCTCCATGCCTTCTGAGAGCCCAAGCAGCTTTCAGAGCTGAGAAGGACCCATTTTACACACGAAGACACTGAGGCCCCGAGGGAAGGGGAGGGCAACTTTGCCAAGGTTGGCTCACGATCCTGACTTTGGTTTGGGGAGAGCTGCAGCCCTGAGATCCTGGGGAAACAGGAACTGAAAGGCCCTGTCCTCCAGTCCCTTCGTCTAACAGAAGGTTAACCGCCCAGAGAGATGGTAGGGAATGTAAAAGGGCAGATCTGAGATCTGAACCCAGGTACTCTATTTTTGGGGTGTCTGCTTGCTCATTCAGCAGCTTCATCACCATGGTGGGGGGAAAGGATTGGCCTAACTACGGGAGTCAATTAATCAGCACACATTTATTAAGTGCCTACAACATGCCAGGCACTGGGAGAGATGCCAGGCATACACAGACCAAAAAATGGAAGAAAAGCAAGGAACAGCATGTACATAATCAGTTTATTGATCACCTAATTGAGCCCAAAGGCGAAGACACAGACCAAATAGTCTATACCCTCTCGGATTTACAAGTGCTAACAAGGGAATATCAGATTCTGTAGAAAGTTTGGGGGGTGTGGGAGGGAAAGGGTCCCTCAGCAATTGTGGAGATGACCGCTCAGCCCCTTCCATTTCCATATTTATTGGACACTGGGCTTCTTAATTAACTTGAGAGAGAGCCCACATCTAATTCAGCTCCTTCATTTTTGAGATGAGGTGAAGTGACTTGGAGACACCTGTGCTCGAGTCTTGTCTCTCAGTTTTAGTCTATGAAATGCTCCAGACATGATCCTCACCTTAAGGCTTACAAAACACTTTCAATCTATGATCTTTTTTGGGCCCCACCCCATCCCTAAAGTACAGACTATAGGTGATGGGGATGGGATCTGAACCCCTAAAAGGAGAAGCCCACGTTTTTGGGATCTGGACCCCTGGACTTTTCCACTTGGCCCAGGTCCCTGGTGTTTGCCTTGGGCAATCAACCCTTCCCAGTTAATTAACTGCCTTTTCATTGTCTGTACCTGGGCCCTCTCCTTCATTCCTTCTAGACCCCTCCTCTACTCCCACAGTCTTACTATATCAAAGGTCCATCTTGCCTCATTATAGTACTCGAATTCCTTTAAGAGTCTGTCCTCCTTGCATTAGTCATACATATGTTAAGATTCTTAAAATCTGGCCAAAATGGCGGATTCTTAAAAATCTCCCCCACCCAATCACTGTTCTAATGAACTTTGTCTTTGGCTGAAAGAAGGCTTGGGTCAGATTCACTGCATGGCTATTTCAGGGTCCCAGTGTCTCTGAACCCTAACAGTCGGTATCCTGATCTTCATGTCACAGAGAGGCAGCTTGGTGTCTGCACAGGGAGTCTGGGAGTTGGGAAAACTTGGATTGAAATCCCCCTTAGATGATTCCTTCCTTCGTGACTTTGGCCATGTCAGTTAACTTTCCTGGCCTCCAGTTTCCTTATGACAGGGTTAGGCTACATAGCCTCTGAGTTCCTTCCCAATTCTAGAACAATGAAGCTGTAGCCTATTTTGGTTTTATACTGCATTTAAAGAAAAAATCTTTAATATCAACATTTAGTATCACCAAGAAATGGAGGCATAGAGGGTCTAGAGCTGGAAGGAACATCTGAGAGGGTCAGTTCAGTCCAGTCCCAGACACTCTTGGCCTCAGTTTTCTCAAGGCAGGACTTGATCTAAAAAGGAGGTCATTCAGCAGAGTTCGTGGAGGGAAGAGAGGAATGTTTCCATCCCAAGCTAGGTTACCTTGTGACATGAAACAGCAAGCCTTCCTTGTGAGGCTGTATATGTATGGGAAGCAAAGTGAATCATCACCCATCTGGTAAGAGGATGTCCACAGCTGGGACATCGAGGGAGGAAATCCATGTCTGCTGATCAGACCACGGAGGAAGCCGGGTTGGGGCCCGATTGCTCCATCAAGGGTCTTGAGGTCAACACTGACCTTCCCCACTCTGCAGGCACCTACGTCTGAGATGAGAGTGGGTGGGTTGGTGTGCTCACAGACCCACCCACTGTTCTGGGCACACACAGGAAAATCCCAGACAGCATGACTCTGAACATTCAAACAGAGCCCTCCTGGAAGCATTTTTGACCATAAACACAAGATCTTACAAAGGGCCCTTTCTTGTGTGTGCCTTAGCTAAGCCTACCTGTCCTGAGGAATCCTGAAATCATCCCAAGCTCAGGACTCACAAGACCATCAGGCTGATAGCTGAAAGGGGCCTTAGAGTCCAAGCCCCTCGATTCACAGATAAGGACACTAAAGCAGAGAGAGAGAGAGAGAGAGAGAGAGAGGCTTGACTCAGGTCACATAAGGAGTAAATTAAAGAGCTGTATTTAAACCCAGATACTCTGATTCCAAGAACCAGTGCTCTTTCCACTGCCCAAACCTCTGGCCTTGGGCTGGCAAACATCAAAAAAATGGATGTGGTCCTTGTTCTGAAAGAGCCAAGGTTAGGGATTTGTGGCTGTTCTGGCTGCTCTCAGACTCCTCAGGAGAAGGACACTTTGGGGATGAGCAGGGAAGTCAGTGCCCTGTGTGGGAAGATGCCTTACCATTCCTACGATTATAGGAGGCCCTTTGAAAAGGGAATGATCTATCATAGTTCCCTGATAGGCAGCTAGGGCTGTTGAAGTGTTGGCAGAGGGTTGGTATCTGTATATGTTTTCCTGGAGAGATTCTAAGTTCCTGGAGAACAGGTACTCTGGTCGGGTTTTTTTTCTTCCCAGTACCAGGCACATAGTAGGTACTTACTAATCCTTGTGATAGACTGACAGATATGAGACATAGTGGTGTGGAGTAGCCAGGAGGCCAGAGTTTGAATACCAAGAACAGAGAGGGGCCAGTCTCGCTATCCCCTACCCTAGTCAGTATTCTTTTGGATTCTGCACTCGGCTCTGGGCACTGCAGTTTAAGAAGGACTAGTAGGAGCCAGAGAGCGTGCAGAGCGCCACGGGGATGGTGCAGTGACGTAACCACATGGAGGGTGCTTCACCTGGAGAAAAGAACACTTGGCAGGTGGTGACAGGCGCGTTCACGTTTAGAGGAGGCATGCCACCTGGTCCGCCTGGCCTGGAGGGCAGAACCAGAGCAGCGGATGGAGTTCCCAAGAGGCTAATTTAGACTAGATAACAAGATACACTCCCTAATATTAGGGCTGCCAAAAAGGGGGGAGGCTTCCCTGGGGAGGTGACCCTTTCCTCCTGCTCAGAAATCAAGCAGAGACTGTGGAGTATTAAGTGAGGATTCCTTTATTTTATTAGATTTTTTTTTAATTGCTATGTATTTTCCATTGTCAAGTATCTATTTTTTCTCCCTTCCAATTCTATCCTCTTTCCCTTCCTTCTCCCTGCCAGTGGAGGTGGGAGTGGGAAGCCTCCTAACACGGTCTAGCAGACCAAGTTCCCATATGGGCCATGTCCAAAGATGTGTGTCTCAATGTGCACCCTGAGGCCATCATCTCTGGTAGGAGGTGGGCATCATTCTTCATAAT
This sequence comes from Pseudochirops cupreus, assembly GCA_028627135.1. NCBI lineage: Eukaryota > Metazoa > Chordata > Mammalia > Diprotodontia > Pseudocheiridae > Pseudochirops > Pseudochirops cupreus. The sequence goes on along the minus strand of CM053583.1, from coordinate 10,870,056 downwards.
CAGTCTCCTGGAATCATTAATCACTGCACTGATCAGAGTCATTCAAGCTTGTTTTTAACGTGTTATTAAAATAAGTTGTTTTCCTGGTTCTGTGGCTTCACTCTGCATCAGCTCATACAAGTCTTTCTAAATGTCTCTAAAACTGCCCCCTTCATCATTTCTTACACTATTATATGGTATTATGGTGTTCCATCACATTCCTCTACCATACCTTGCTCAGCTGTTTCCTAATTGATGTGCACCCCATTAGTTTCCAGCTATTTGTCACCTCAAAATATGGTGAGGTTGTACGCATGGTGAGGATTCCTCTTTGTATGGGTTGGACTTGTCGCTGAAGCAACTTCCAGCTCTCAAATTCTGGGAATCCAACCTCAGGCTAGCGCTTTCATGAGGACATTACTTTTACCTTCCAGCCGGTTTCTTATCTGGGATAATAGTGCTTGCATCACCTCCCTCGCACATCTGTGGTAGGGAAAGGACTTCTGGGATCTGTGGAAATGTGAGTAATTCTCAGGCAAGGTTTGGTTGGAGCCTGGGAGGGTGGAGGGTTAGAATGGGAAGGAGAAGCAAAAGTGGGGGACAGGGAGAGCATGTTTGAGGGGCAAGCAAAGAGTGTGTATGATGGATGTGAAGCGTTAGGCCCCCACAGGTGTTGGCATGGCAGCCTCCTGTGTCTTTGTCTCAGGCCCCTTGGGAATCATCTGCTTTAGGCAACATCTTCTGGTCTCCCTGGTGAAGTCAGCTTTTCCCCTTTGGCAAATTACTTTGCATTTTCTCTGTAGATGTGTGGTCTGTCCATATCTGTGGACCAGCTGCTTCTTCCCAATCCACGGCTCAGCAAGATGTAAGCTCCATGAGGGCAGGAACTATTTTACTTTTCTCTTTGTATTGAGTCTAGCACTGACGAATAGTGGGGGCTTGCTAAATAATGCCTGAATTGACTTGAATACCCCCCACGGTGCTTCTCCCTTCCCTGGCCCAGCTCCCAGCTCTCTTCCTCTCTCCCTCCCCCTCCTTCACTTCCCCTTAATGTGTAGTCTTCCCTTAGTGTGGAAACTTAGGGAGAACAGGAGCTGTTTGCTTGTATTTGCACTTCCAGTGTTAACACTGTGCCCAGCACTGGGTGGGTGCTTAATTAATGTGAGCTCATACACTCTCTCTCTCTCTGTCTCTCTCTGTCTGTCTGTCTCCCTCCCTTCTCTCTCCCTCTTCTCTCCCTCCCTTCTCTCTCTCCCCACCCTTTTCTCTCTCTCATTCTCTCCCCTCCCTCCTTCCCTCCCTCCCTCTCTCTCTCTCTCTGTCTCTCTCCCCACACACATACACTCTCTTCTCTCTCCCTCCCGTCTCTCTCTCCTCCCTTCTCTCTCTCACTTTCTCTCCCTCTCCCTCCCTCCCTCTCTCTTCTCTCTCCTCTTTCTCTTTCTCTCTCTCCCTCTCTCTCTCTTTTTCTTTCTCTCTCTCTCTCTCTCCTCACCACCCCCCTTCTGTCCCCATCTCTCCCCCTCTTTCCACCCATCTATTTATCCTTTACCAATGCTGAGAGAATGGAGAGTAATCAGACTCAGTTTTGCCCAGTACTATTTCCCTGAATCCTTGCACAATCCAGCTGGCCTCTGGCTTCTGTTTCTGAAGGAGCCTCCTGTGTGTGGGACTTGGAGCTGGCAACCTAGCAGCTTCTGCCTGAGAGTTCCAAAAGGCACCAAAGGCCATCCCTGAAGGCCCAAGGCCTGGACGGTCTGAAAGTCCTGTAAGCTGTACTGTAAATAATGTGAGTCATCAGCCCAGGGAGCTCAGCCAGCAGCCAAGGGCCAGTGATGCCCAAAAGGCTCTCCAGTGTGAATTTTGGCATCCCTCCTCTCCAGCCTGGCAGCATCTAAGTAGGCTCCTGAGCATCTACCTCCTCCAACAGGAAGCTTGCTCTCTCAGTAGCAAATGGGCCAAGGTGGAGGGTGGTGGCCCTTTTGGCAGAAATGACATGCCCAATTGGGTGTCAAGGGTGGGCACCCCCTGCATGGAAGAGACAAGTACAGATGAAAGGGCCCTGGTTTGAGAGTCAAATAACCTGGGTTCAAATCATGCCTCACTACTGGACCTCAGTTTCCCATCTATAAGATGAAGATCTTGGACTGGATGGTCTCTGACTTCCATTGGAGCCCTGGATCTATGAGCCTAGGACTGTCAGCTCTCCTCCCTTGGTTTCCCATCCTTTTTCTCTGCTATAAAACCACCTGTATCAGCAGGACCTTGGTGGTCCACAAAGCAGAAAGGCCAGCTTGCCCTGGTCACAGATTACCATAGAGGTTATATGACCCATACTTCTTGCACATTTTTGTAAAAAAAGGTGAATTTCAACTGGAAAAATCATTTAAGCTCCCATGAGAGCCAGCAAATTGAACTGTACATTCCATAGATATGGAACAAAATTAAGGACAGCGGATGTCTGGTCCCTGCCTTTCCAGAGTAACCTTCCAGATGTATAGAGAGTGAGTCATCGCATGTTGGAGCTGGAAGGCGCCCCAGAGACTTTCTGGTCTACACTTCAAATTTTGACATGAAGATACTGAGGCCCAGAGAGGGGTAAACGTTTTTTCCAACATCCGCCACAGCCTACATATGCCTGGGCCTCTTGAAATCCATTGTGTGGAAAAGAGAGCTGAGCGTTCATCTTTCAATGAAGGACCTCGGTGCTGGGGTTAGCTTCTAAAGGGAGTCTTCAAGGCTCTTCTGATAGCCCCCTCCCTCCCTAGACTAGGGCCCTTCCCCCAGGTTCTCTTGGGCACATTAAACATGTGTTTATATATATACCTTAGGATATAATGAGAGAAGAAGGAAGGCTCAGACTGTGCTTTTAGTATGTAAATGCTACTCTGCTTACATCCGGCTTGCAAAAGGCCACCTTTTCATTAGCAATGCTGTGCCATCAATTAACCAATCAAATCAACAGGCATTTATTAAGTTCTTACTGTTCGACAAGCTTTTTGTTTTGGGGGGTGAAGGTTACCAGTACAAAGACTGACCCAAACAATCTCTTCTCCCTAGGAACTTCCAAACGCAATTGCTGCTCACAAAGTCTGGGAGTGCTCAGCTCAGGTGGTTAAAAGATGGCCACTTAGGGTTGTGTAAGGGTTAGTCCAGGAGCCTAGGCCATGCCCCTTGCCCTGGCAAAGCCACGTTGGCACAAGGCAGGTCAGACTCAAATTGGGGATGGGGGTGGTCTAATGTTAGATAAAGAGCCCAGAAAGTTGGGATTTAAATTCCACTTCAGACACTAGGTTTGTGACTTTGGGTAAGAAGCTTACTCTGTCAACTTTAGTTTAGCACCTGTCTCCCAGCTTTGTTTTAAGGCTCAGAGTCGACCGTGAATGGAAAAAGCTTGCCAGCCTTAAAGAGTTGTCTAAATGCTAGCTGCTTTCATTCATTCATTCACAGCAGAAGCCTACCCCACAACTCTGATGAGCCACAGCCTGCAGATGAAGGCATCCCCCTCTTTGATGGCCAAGGGCAGCACAAAGTGACTTCTGTGCTGAGAAGGGGACAGGCAGGAGCCCATTTCCAGGACAAGCAGGTAGACACAGATCTACCCTACAGCTCTCCGGTCCCTCAGTCAGAGCAGAAAGGAGATGGGGAAATCTTTAGCCTAGGATTGCTACAGAATGGAAATCCTGGAACATTTCTTAATGGTCAGGGAAGGCCAAGATTTCTTTCTCTAACCACAGGTAAAACATTCTTGCGTAATATTTGAACTCAGCCAAGTTCTCGGACAAAGACTGAAACTAGGAAAGGAACAAAGTCCTTTGTATGAAAAGCAGCCCCGTAGCCAATACCCTGCTGGGCGATCTGAGAGGACAACAAACTTTCTCTGACTCAGTTCCACATCAAGGGACAGAGGAACCACTTGCCAAGGAGAAGTGGGAATTCAGCCTTTGTAAGGTAACTTCCACTTCAAGGGGCTCACACACCTCTTGCCTCAGGTGTGACAAACAGGCACATTGGTTTTAGCTCCTTTGCCTGGGGGGCTCCCTCTGAACTATGGCAGCCCCAGTCAGAATAAGGGTCAAGGTCAGGGTTGATCGAACTGGTACAGCCAGGGGTGAGCTTTACACTGGTAGAAATATCCTGTGGTCTCAGGCTTTCTCTGGACTCCAAACACTGATCAATATCTACAGCATTTAGTATTGGAATGTGCCTGCTTGCTCGAGCAATCTGAATTCCTCAAGTCACAAAGATACATTTATTCCCCAGCTCCCAGATTTTAGGTGAAACCTTTTCTTTTCTCTAGGTGTGAATGCCCTGTTTCTTATCCCATCCCAGCCTGTGGTCCTATCCTAGGTCTCCCATTCTCCCACTTAGCCGACTGGCAATTAATCTCCTGGAAATGAGCATTCACTCTTTAATTAAGGGGTTCACTCTGAATTGGGTTGTTGGCTTAGGTCCAGAGCCCAATTGTCCCTTCCCATACCCCAAGTCATACTTTGGTTTTTGTAAATATTTTAGCAATCGGGTCCATGGAAAAACTTTCGAAACCCAAAGGAAGTAAGCTGGAATGAGAGGCTGTGGGGCCCCTTCAAACCACACTCCTCTGGTGCTGTCTGCCAGGATTTCAACATAAGGAATCACTTTCTCTGAGCCTCCCTAACGACTTGCCTGAGCTGGTCTCCAATTCCCCCCCCCCCCAGACACTCTTTTCCCCCTCCCTACCCCCTACCTGTCAGGATCTCCAAGAGAGGCCAGGCTATGGGGAGATGAGGCCTTTCTTCTCTGGGTCTTAGAAAGCTCCCTCTCAAGCTCCAATGCCCTCTATCTAATCTACACAGAAGCTTGAAAGCAAAGTTTTCTGCTCCCAGCAGGGAGGCCCGGGGATGAGTTTGGAAAGGGTCTTCACTGGTGGGAAAGACAACCCCATTTTCCTGGTCCCACTGTGTTCAAACAAAGAGTCTCATGACTGGCCCAAAGTTTTGTCTTTACCTTTATACACATACAAGACTCCATTCAAATAGTGCTATGGGCATCAAAGTATACCTTAAGCTTTATTTAATTCTGTACTTGTCTGTGTTGATTAACGATTGACCATTAATCTATCAAGAACATTAAGTAAGCACCTATTGTATATCAGGCCACCCCAATCCCACCTTAGCCCCCCAGATACCAAAGCCCTTCAAGAACTTACATATTACTGGGAGGAGGGAGAAATATTCCTCTATAAGTAAACCTCGGACATATACAGGATAAATATAGAACAGTTTGGTAGGGCCCACTAATAGCTGAACAATCAGAAAAGGCCTTTGGAAGGAGATGTGGGAAATATTAAGTTGGTAGAATCAACCAGACTCAGCAACTGATCAGATATGGGGCAGGGTAAAGACGTCGGAGAGGGCAAAGCTTCAGGTCTGTCCACACAGGAGGGGATAGGATGTGAATGACCAACAGAAGGAGACTGAAATGGGTCACTCTGGTGGGTGGGAAAACAACCAACCGGGGACAGCATCATGAAAAGCCACCAAGGAGAGAATATCACAGTGGATTCCTTTCTAGCCTAGATGGCCACCACAGTCCCAAATTCTGCAATCCTGTGATTATCCAGGAAGAAGGCATGGTCAACATTGTCCAAAAGTGGAGCTCAAGAAGGCTGGATGGGAACTGAAAAAAGTCCATTGGATTTAACAAGAAAGAGATCTTTGGTGACCTCAGAAAGATAAGCTTCAGTTTAGTGTTGGAGGCAGAAACCAGGCTACAAAAGATTGGAAGTGAATGGGAAGTAAGTGATGACCACATATATAGATCTTGGCTGTGATGGGAGAGAAAATGTTGGATAACCTGATGAGATGGTAAGGTCAAGCAAAGAATTTTTTTTAAAAAGAGAGAAAATCTAGGCATGTTTGTTGCCAACAGAGAAGGAGTCAGTGGCTAAGGAGAGGTTAAAAATTAGGGAGGGGGGCAAGGAAGGGTGGAAAGAGATTGGAAGGAAGCAATACAAACAGAGAGAGAAAGTTGGCATTGGCAAGAATAGGGGTCACTTCGTCTACCCAGATTCGAGCAAAGAAAGAGAAGAAGGGAGAAATGCTGAAGTGATCTAAAGAATGGAATCGGGGAGGACATGTGTCCGACATTGTCTTCAGTGAAGTATGAGGTTGGGTCCACCATAGAGAGGGAGCAGGATGTAGATAAAGGTGACTTGAGAAAAGGTCTGGAATAGCCACTGGAGGTCATGTGACAGAGCTGATGTAGGTGTGTAGTAGTGAGGCTCCAGATGAGATTAGACAATGTCAGTTGGCCATGGTCCTTGTCTACACAGCTGTGTGGCTTTCTGCAGGAACATTCGACAGCAGGTGAGAGTGCAAAGAAAGGAAGCTGGTGATGAAAGCAATTCAGGATTGGAATTTGGAAAGAATTGAGCAGCAACAGGAGAATGAGGCAAGGGATTGAAGGAGCAGATATCATGCTGAAATGGCTAAGAGGTCATTTTGGAGGGAGGTCAGGGCAGGGACTGGAAAAGCAGGGAGGGCAGGGGTGTTGGAGGGGCTGGAGATTCTGGTGAGGATGGAGAACGGGCTTCGAAGGGGTGAGGCCCAAGAAGGCCTAGAAGGAGAGAAAGATAAGGATATGGGATTCCAGAGTTCTGGAATATGGAACTGAACCCTTGTGGGTACTGGTGAGATCAAGGCTGGGTCCCTCCTTGTGGGTGTGACTGGGGTGCAATGAGAAGATTGAGATTGTGAGAGTTAAGGCTTTTCTCGTCTTAGCTCATGAATCAGAGAAGAAAAGGACCACACCTGCTGGCTTGTTCTACCCTGGACCTAGCCCAGTGCCTGGGCAGGCTAATGCTCCAGAAAAGATTCCTTGAAGGTGGCGATGATGCAATTGCTAACCGCCCTCACAGTTCTGCAAAGAACTTGGCTTCAGGGTTAACGATAAACACAAGTCTTACCTGTTACTTATCTCCGTGTATTTCCAAGTTCTTTCCTAGCTGTTTACTTAAAAAAAAAATGGCATCTTTAATTTCAATTGGGACAGTTTCCTAGGCAAAGAACGCGTCTGCCATCATCCTAACACCTACCCAATGGACTTCTTGTAGGGAGGAAATTCCTAGAACCCAAGATCCTATACCATTCACTTGGAAGGATGTGATTCTCCCTCTCTCCTCAGTCATACATCTTTGGTTTCCCATCTAGGCAAGTGTCAGAGTCCAGTCAGGGTCCTTTGGCTCCAGATTCCACTGGGGCCATGCCTACCTGTAGCTCAGGCTGGGACAGGCTTGTGGGACTGACTCTTGTCATCCATGGGGTCCCTCCATAATAATCTGGATTGTGTTTGTTTGGGACATTCAGGGTCCTGGGGGCTGCTGCAGACAGTGTTATGTAGGGGAAGTAGCCTTGCAAGAACCAGAGACCAAGGAATAAAGTAAAAGCTTCATTATTTCAACCACCATGCCCCAGGGTTTCACGCTACACCCTATGAAGCAATCCTGTGTGAAGGGGGAGTACTGTGATGGCCTGAGGGATTAGACAGGTGTTGCACATTACCAACAGGTGTTGATAAACATTTCAAACCCCACTCTTCCGTCTGCCACTGGTCGGTTAAGTACTTACCATAGTGTCTGGAACGTAGCAGACACTTAATAAATGTTTATCGATTGATTATTCATTAATTCTCTCTTACTAGGATCAAAGGCACTCAAGGCATATATTCTGACATTAATTCATAAATCCCTACAAATATAAAAACTCTTTTATTAATTAACCTCAAGCCCCCACTTCATTTTATAAAAACTGGACAAGCCTCTGTTCCCATGACTTTCTCTCTTCCTTTGGTACTAAATCTCAGTCTCACGGGTTTAGACGAAGTGTCCTGGCTATATAATTCCTTGGCAGTGGCCACCTCGCTCATCCCCCTACTCCATATACTTTCACTGACTCATCTCCCATGCCTGGAAGGCATGTCCTGACCTGCATCTCTTGGTTTCCTGGGCTTCTTTCAAGTGCTTGCTAAAATTCTGCCGCCTGTAAGACACTCCCTCCACACAAGGGTCTTCTCCATGAGATCACCTCCAATTTATCCTGGGTATCTCTTGTATGTACACAGTTTACATGCAGTCTCTCCCACTGGATTGCAGGCTCTTGAGAGCAGGGACTGGCTTTCACGCCCACCAAATGTAACTACTTCAACGGATTAGCTTTGAGAAATGTCACAACCAGTCTCACCTGTTGACGTGGCCATGGGTTCTTCTCCACAGATCATGGGACCCCAGGACAACAATCCATTTCTCTGGAAGGTGTAAACCAGAGTCAATGGGAGAAGGGCCATTGAAACTAGGGCAATTATCATACATCGTCTCCCCTACCCCCCCCCCCCCCCCGTTCTGAAATGGGGAAAGAGCCCTGGGTTCCAAACCTCACTGTCATTGACTTCTTTTCTACCTCGGGCAAAGGCTCAGTTTTCCCTTGTGTAAACTTGTAAACTCTCCCTTTTGGTAGAGTAGAGAACAAGTAAGATCAAAATCATTTCTCCCCTGAAAAAGAAGCTTTATTTCCCCTAGATGTACTTGACCTTCTTCTTGCTCCCTCCCCACCCACCCCCTCCCGCCCAAAAAAAGGCAGCCAAGTAATTTATTTCATTTAAGGGTTACACTCTTGGTTCTTTGCCCGACCAGACAACAGAAAGTACAGATGTGAGCTATTCACTTTGATCTGGTCTCCAAGAAGCGCTTGCACCATATTATTTGCAAGTGAAAGGAAATGAGGGTGGGGAGCCAGAAACCTCCCACTGTTTGTTTACTGAGGCTACACCACGAGGATCCACTACTGGAGAACAAGGCCAGGAGATAAGGGCAGTCAGGAGACTATTCTCCGCTGGCCAGTGGCTGACCTGAGATTGAGAAAACCTGCGTTTGGAAACCAGCCCTGGTGGGGCACGCCAAGGATGGCATCGGTCAACTGGTTAATCCTGTGATCGGGTAAACAGAACTAAGGCCACAGACAGCCCACTGGGCCCAATCAATGCTCTCTCCTAGGTCAAGTTCCACTGGTCTTGGATAGCCAAGGGCACTCAAGGTGATTCATGTGAATTCATGACCTTGAACTCAGAGAATGAATGTTAAGAGCCTAATCAAGGAGGGACAGAGGCTGGGGCTGGGTGCTTTGAGAGACAGTTTAGTCCGAGCCCTTCCTTTTACAGAGGGAGAAACTGAGGTCCCTAGATGTGATTTGCCACAGTTATTAAGTAGCTGAGGTGAGATTTGGAAGAGGGGCACTGAACACCTGGAGTAAGTCTGGAAAGGGTTCTTGTAGGAGGTGATGCCTGAGCAATACCTTGAAGTAAACTTAAGGCACACTAACATTCTTGGCCTGGAGGGCAGTTGATGCAAAGGCATGGAGGTGGGATAGGGGATATCATACAGAAGAACAAAAATAGGCCAGTCTGCCTAGAATGCAGAGTGCCTGGGGTGTGGGATGAGATTGTAAAACTGATCTAGAAAGGGAGGCTGTAGATGCCAATCAAAGCAGTTTGCTTTTCTTAATCAGTCATTGAAGCTTCTGGAGCAGGGATCTGACAGGTCCGTTAATAACCTGTGTTTTAGGAATATCCCTTGTGGGGATCACAGATTGGAGAAGGGATAGGCTGAAAGCAGAGAGCCTGTTCAGGGGACAGAGAAGTGAGTGGGAAAGAGGGGACAGATACAGGAGGTGAGGATGAACAGGCATCTGCAGGCTTCATCATACTACATGGGGTACAGGACACAAGAAGGCTAAGACTGTGAGCTTCTGTCAGACAGAGACAATCTTGTAGCTCCCCTCTATAGTGCCAAGTAAACAGTAGGCGTGCAATAAATGAATAAAAAGGCTTGCTGTGTGCTAAGTACTATGCTAAGGTTTGGAGATATAAATATGAACAAAGAAGACAGTGTTTGTTCTCAAGGAACTTATGATCTAATTGAGAAAGAGTACGTCTGAGGGAATGGTGACCAACAAGGTGGGCTTTGGAGAAGGAGGTCAGAGAGCATGGAGATCAGTCACGGGGTGATGGACGAGATTGCCTCTCCAGGAGTGCACAGTGTTGATTGGTGATTGTTCTGAGAGCTAGAGCTGAGAAGTGTATGTTAGGGGCCAGGGGCCAGAAGGGATCGAGGATGGCACGGAGATGGACAGAGATGGAGAAGTGGGGAGGACACGGAGGAATGCTCACCCATCAGCCCAGGGTCACAGGGGCAGACCTTCATTTGGGGAGAGCGCTGGAGCCTGATGACAAGATGGCGGCCCCATGCTTACTGGTCTTGGGAGATGAACCTTGAGTTCAACATGTCCCATGTTGGAGTTAAGTTGATCATTCTAAATCCGATGACCTTGACTCTCACCCTCCTAAAGAAGTCTGCATTAAATAAGTCATTTCAACAAGCATTGACTAAATAAAAGCTGCTTATTAAGGGGCAGGTTCAGTCCTAGGTGGATAGTAGATAGAGTGCCAGGCCTGAAGTTGGGAAGACTCATCTTCATGAGTTCAAATTCAGCCTCGGATACTTTCTAGCTGGATGACCTGGGCAAGTCACATCACCTTGTTTGCCTCAGTTTCCTCATCTGTAAAATGAGCTGGAGAAGGAAATGTTAAACCATTCCAGTGTCCCTGCCAAGAAAACCCCAAATGGGGTTATGAAGACTCACACATGACTGAACAAATGAGAACTATCAGTTTGATTTAATCAATTCCAATGAGCATTGGCTGAATTCCTGCAGCGCGCAGGTCCTCATCCTGGTGTTGGAAAACAGGGGTGGATCCCATTTGATCCAATGGGGAAGAGATACATGTTCACAAATGGCTTTGGTTCAAGGATGTGTACAGATGAAAAGGCAGGTCAAGAGACTGGAGAAATTCAAGGAGAGGTGGAGTGGAAGAGGAGGCAGAGGGGAATGAAAAGTCATGAAAGGATCCTGGAGAAGATCCATCTGCGCTGAGCCTTGAAGGGAGGGGGGGAGGACTCCATAGATGGAGGAAGATGGTGGGAGAAAGCAGGGCAAGAATGGAGACAGAGGAAGAGCCCCATGTGAGACTAAGTGAACAGTGAAGATATGACAGAGGTCAAAGACCCACTGAGGGCCTTGAATACAGAGTCAGAAGTTTCCATTTGACTTAGTAATTGCTGAGAGACTCCTGAAAGTTCTGAAACAGAACGCCAGGCATCAGACAGGTAAGAACTGTAGAATTCCCCCTGATGACACAAGATCTACCGTAAAGTACTGACTATAATTACAATCTGTCAACGCGTGACTCGTTCCAATCACAGCCACCAACCTCGAATTCCTGGCCACCTTCCCTCCCCATTTTCCAATTCTGAATGGCCACGCAATCCATTAGCCAGCATTTATTAAGGACCTACTCTTTGCCAGGCACTCTTAAGAGCTGGGAATACAAAGATCTCAAAAGTCCCTGCCCTCAAGGAGCTTACATTCTCTTATGCTAAGGACACTCGAAATCCTTCCCTTTCATGGAGCTCAGGTGAAAGGCTTGGTGATGGCGCCCACGAATGTGCCTGTGCTTGGACTCTCTCCAATAGCTAAAAGAAATATGGTATACCTAAGCTGCACACTTTCCACCCTTGTTACCCTGTGGCTACTTCTCTCTCTACTTAAATCTTCCAGGTCCCCCAGCCCACTCCTTCTAGGTCTTGCCCTCTCTTCTTTCTCTGTTCTTCTGGTCCCAATGTTTCTGTTGCCAAGAAGAGATTCCCACCTCTCGCCTTACCTTGTCTAGTTCATCTCCCTTGTACTCATGTTAATGTCCCTAGTGTGTCATGATCTACCTTTCCTCCCCATGACCTCCACAGATTGGTGACCGTGTTGCAGCCCTCTGGCCATCACTTGCACTCTAGGATAGTGCCTGTGCAGGGTAAGAGCTCGTTAAATATTTCTTGGGTGGAATAGAATTGGATTCCCTGAAAAATCTCATTACTTTGCTGGGCCTGATAGAGTATAAGCCCTATGAGGGAAAGAATTGAGCTTAAGCTACACTTTTTGTCTCCCCAAGAGCATCTCACATAGGTCTGCACATAATGGATGTTCTTCCCTTGCCCCTCCTCAAAACTGCCTGGGGATTCTTATGTTCTTCTGGCCTTTGAAGGAGACTGTAGCAAGATGGAAGAAAAGCTGTCTTTGATCTGACTTCTATGAAAAGGAGGCAAATAATCTATATTAAGGAAAGAAGCTGCTTCTTTGGACCTAGAAATGGGGGCAGGGGGAATTTCTTCCATCAGTCCCTGGATTAGAATATGGAAGGAAAGGTCCATCCAGTCTGAGGAACTTTTTTCTGAAATGTGATTAGACTCACAGGAGGGGACAGTGAACAGTGAATGGAGCCTTTACTCTGGAGTTAAATTTGATCAACAAAGTTTAAATGGGAAGAGATGGGAACCTCAAGAAAAAGGAACTTTTAGAGTTCAGACAGACCAGGACAGGGAGAAGTGGGCAATCTGGCGTATACTTCAGTCTTCAAGGAGAGAGAATTTTTTTTAAAGGCTCTGAGAAGCAATCAACAGGATCCCATGGTCAAGGACCCCAAAGCCAAGGGGGGAATGAGAAGCCCTCGAGAGTGAGATGATGAGGAAGCAGAAGGGGAGAGTCATAGAAAGAGACCGGTGTGGCTGGGTATAGTGGGGGCTTTGTCTGAATGCAGGATGGAAGAGGTGTAAGTTAATGGCCATGCACACGTCAAAGATTTATGGGTTTAGTTGGCGGTGAGCTCTCTATGAGTCAAGAGCGATGTCACTGCCAAGAAAGCTAACACGATCTTGGGCTTCATGAACAGAAGGACAGTGTCCAGAGAAAGGGAGGCTAGAGTCCCGATGGCCAGACCAAGGGCTGGGATATTACCTCCAGATGGAAAAAGTCATCTCCAATTTTCCATTCTCCTGATTAAGTTTCCCAGTCGCTGGGGGTTGTGCTAATGAATGTGCAAGTGATGTTCTGGCCATCTCATTTGGGGGGGGGGGTGTCTCTCATAAACTGGAAGGCAACCAGGAAGCCTCATAGACAAAGGACCAGGAGGAACTGAGGGGATTTAGCCTGAAGAAGAGAAGACTTGGGTGGTGGGGGAAGGGGTGAGGGGTATGATGAGAACTGCTTTCAAAAGGTGGAAAAAGGAGTGGATTTATTCTTCAGGCCTTCAAAGGGTCTGACAACTGGGACCAACAATAAGTCACCACCAACAACAACATTTACTGTATGCCAGGCCCTGGGCTAAGTGCCAGGGCTAGGAATACAAGCAAAAACGAAGACCAATGGGCAGGATGTCAGGGTGGTGGATTTCCTCATTAGAGCTGGGCAACCAAAAGTAGGTTATCTTGGGAGGTATTTGGTGGTGACAGGGAGTCCCTGGAGTTTACTGAGTAGGGAAAATAACTTTGGTGGCTGAATGGAAGAAAGACTGAAGTTAGGAGAGATTTGAGGGAGACAGACTCTCCTGCAGCTATTTCAATAGTACCGGGGAGGGGAGGTCTGCACCACGGTAGGGGTGACTTGAGGAAAGTCCCTTCATTTCACTGGGGTTTGGTTTCTGTGTATGCAAAATGGGGGGATGTGTGGACTAAACGGGCTCTGAGGTCCTGCCCCACTTCTAGAGGGGATGATAATACAAATCCCTACCTCTCTGGACTATTCTAAGAAAAGTGCTTTCTAGAGCTCAATGTACTACAGAAACTCAAGATGTTATTGTCTATGTGCTTTTACAGACCCAAATCAGCAGGTACTGAGAGGCAGTCATGAAAAAGAGATGGGTAGAATTGTCTTCCCTCTGATAATTGCAAAGCACATGGACCTTCTGAACAGACCTCATGTTCTTACCACCATAATCTTTTGACATTGTACTTGTACCTCGGGCTGATGCCAAAGAGTTGGGGGCCCAGCTACTCCCTATGGAAGGGTCCCCCCCCCATACCTCCCAGAATGGCATTCAGTGTTGGAGACGATGCTCCTGGAATGTTGACTTTGGTCAGTCCTTCCAGGCTGGAGAGATCCTAGGCATGGGTTCAAGGATGGACTAGTCTTGTGGGTGTTGTGGAAAAACCATCCTAAGATTTTGTTATGAGAGTTTTAACCCTGGCAGCTTTCAGAGAACTCAGTTTAAGAGAGGAGGGTTCTTTGTTCACATCTGCAAAATCCTAGATCTCTAAAGGACAGAAGGATTGAGGGTCCCAAAGAAGCTTCCTGAACAGACTAGAGTATGAAACATATCTCCCTCCTTTCGGTAGAGAGGTAGGAGCAGGAGTGTGCCTGTAAATGCTTAATAACTGCCTCCCTGGGAGGAAAATATGCCTATGGCACACTTGTAAGTCTAATCTGCATCGGGAACACTTTCTTAAGTCTTGAGACAATCCACAGAACAATTAACTGAGACCCAATATATGAGCTTTACCAGCTGGAGGTGTGAGAGCTGACACTGAAAACAACCGAGCTGGTTAGAGCTGCCTCCAGCACAACCTTGGCCAGGGGCCAGTGAGGACACAAGCGTAGACTTCCTGACAGGATCCTTGGATCTATTGTTTATATTAACTATTGTTTGTTATAAAAGGAAAATTCATTCACAGGGTGGGGGATAGGAGGAAGAGTATATTCAGCAATGAGAGTTGATTTGTAAAAAAAAAAGGCTTTAGTAAAAAAAAATTTTTATTATTAAGAGAATGAGGTTTGCTGTTTTTTTCCTTCTCTGAACTCCCATGTGGCTTAGAGTCAGCCCAGAAAGGTTCAGTCCATAATTGTTCTTTAATTGTTTAATGGTGAATTAAATTAGCTTTGTCTCCCTAACCAGACTATGTCTGAATGCCACCAGATCAAAAATCAAGAGTATGCCCCCCCAACACACACACACAGACACACACACA
>CM053583.1:10779260-10854696 GCA_028627135.1 Pseudochirops cupreus | reverse complement strand
ACACACACACACACACACACACACAGCTGTTGATTATTCTAAAGACACTTGTTGATCCAATGGCTAATTAAACTGTCCAGAAAATTTGAACAATAACAGCTTCTAGAAAACTGATGACAGGAAGAAAAAAGAGCATTGGTTCTTGATTCAGAGGACCTGGGTTCGAATCTCACTCCTGCTGACGACTAGCTCTCTGACTTCAGGCAAATTATTTGAGCCCTTGGAGACTCCGTTTCCTCAGCTGTACATGAGGTAGTGGCACTAGACAGCTTCTGCAGTCACTTTCAGCCCTTTCTTTGACTTCACCTCCCCAAGTCACAGGATATCACACATATTCAAAGCCTAATAATAAATGTCAGCCAAGCCACGCGGCTTCTGTGGGCCCCAGCTGCCTTCTCTGTAAAATGGGACTCTATGGTTGGACTCTACGGCCTCTGGGGTCCCTGCCAGCCCTAAGTCACGGTCCTGTTGAGCTGGAAACTGTTCCTAAGAGGTTGTTGTTGTTGTTTGTTCTTTGTTCTCAAAGAGGACTTTGACATCAGGGAGGTGATTCCATGACGTGCAAATGAATTGGATTTAAGTGGGGCCGAGCTGTGCAGAGTCACCAGCCTCACTCTCTCCTCCGGAGCCATCTGGGTCCAGGGGCCAGATCTAGATGAAAATGTCTGGAGATGGCCCCTGATGCAGTGGGAGACCTTGGCCTTTTCAAGCTGAGGTCTTTAACAGGACTAAGGTGCCTGTATTTGGAAGGGACAAAGCCATGGTCACAAGGCACTTCAAACATGAGTCTCAGACCTCCCTGCCCATTCCCCTCTGCAAGAGATAAAATAAAGTCTTGGATCCAGAGGGTAACCTTCAGATAGTGGAAATGCAAAAGGTTTTTGAATGAAAGCCACTTAATGGAATGAAAAATCCGTTTAGAGCAATGGCAGAGGCAGGAGGACCCAGACCTGTTCACCACATGTAAGTTCTCCAGAGAGGACAGGATCCAAGAGGGGAAGCCATCTCTTTAGTTTAAACTGAAGCAGGAAGCTTGCTAATCCCTGGGCAATAAATGGAGTCATCTTCAAGAAGATGACTTCTTTCCCTTTACCTTGCCCAAGATCTTTCCCTTCTGTTCGGACAATGTCATAATCCCTCTATGGCTACCTTCCTGCCCACCATAGCTGCCAGTAAAGCCCAGGAGGTACCTTTTCTAGGAGCACACGTTTTATTACTGGAAGACCATAGTGATGGGCTTCTTCCAAGAAGCCTCTGGACTGAGACAAGTTCTGTCTCAACAGGAGAGCTTTGGAAAACCCTGCGGTATAGCTTCTATAAAGAGAGGGTTGAGGAAATATGGTCAGAGTGAGCATCGATAGTGTCCTGACAGCTTTGCCCTAGACTTGACTCCTAGATCCAGACCTGGAAGGAACCTCAGAGGTCAGCTAAGCCAACCCTCTCATTTTACAGATGGGGAAACTGAGGTCTAGAGTATATCAAGCTGTCCCTGAGTCAGTCTGTCACTAACTGGCTGTGTGACCTGGTATAGTCACCCCTTTTCTCTGGGTCCCCATATGTAAAAAGGAGGGCATGGAGAGGGTCCTTTTCAATTCTAAAAAAAAAGAAAAAAAAAGAAATTCTCCTCTTCTCACTCCCACAAACGGGGGAAATGAAAAAAAACCAAACAAACAAACCCCAAAGCAAACAACAAGTGAGACATTCTGAGATAACCAAAGACAGGTATTTCTTTGGTCCTTTCAGCCCGGCACTCATCACCGGCTCACCTGCAGAGCGGTTGCTATGGCTGGGCTTCCTATCGTCAGGGGCGGGGCTGCTGCCGCTGCAGCTGTCTCACAGCTTGGATGCGATCTCCCCGGGCAACGAGGTCGTTCTGCAGATTTACCATCGATTTAAATCTTCTTCACAAGCAGCTGCTCAGTCAGTTACAGGCAACACCCAAACCTCTCCCAAAGGAGAGGTCGCCTTCCCCCTGGTTAAGGAGACAGAGCCAAAGGGGCCCAGATTCCAGAGATCCCCAGGACTGGGGGCTGGGATTCCCCTTCACCCTAACAAGGGGCCATCCCCACACTCCCCGGGAGACGAAGCACCTCACCTTCCCTCCCTGCCTCGGTTTTCCATATCAGGGAAATGGAGGCTCATCTTGGGTCCTGGCTTTCTGGGCTTCGTTGCCTGCCAGACTGCAAACGCTCCAAGGTTCGACAGAGTCTCAGCCCAGTTCGTGTGGGCCCCATAGCTCAGTTAACACGGTGCCCTCTCCCCATTGTGTTCGACAAGTGCTGGTCAAATTCCATGAGACCTTTGGGGAATAATGACAATAACAGCTGGCATTTATCTAGAGCCGGAGGTTAGCAAAAGACTTTACGTACATTGTCTTATCGATCCTCACAAGAGCCCTGAAAGGGGGACTCCATTATCATCCTCACATTATGGAGGAGACTGAGGCACGGTATTCACACAGTGCTAAGGGCAGCTAAGTGGTGTAGCATAGAACGCTGGGCTTGGAAATAGAAGATCTGAGTTCCAATCCCACCACAGACACTGACTGTGTGACTGTGGGCAAGTAACTTGGCCTCATTCAGCCTCAGTAGACTCACCTTAGCCAGGGATGCTGACCAAAGTCTAGGTCTGTGTCAGACTATATTTGGGGGGGAGGGTCCTTTGATGGCTCAGGGCTCTTTTTTCTCTTCTGGCCCCTCTTTTTGTAGGTGAAAGATTCCTTGAAGGAGTGAATATAGCCTATAATTAATGAGAGATGGGATGGGTGGAATACTGGCTTTGTTATCTCTCCCTAGAAGGCTCCTGTCTGGGGCCAGACTGGTTCAGCTAGTTAGTATCTGACATCTTTAGATTCCATCAAAATGAGCCATTGCTGCAGGAGTCTTTTGAGAACACTTAGTACGACCTTCCCCTCTCCTTCAGCCCACCAGATAAGGAAGCTGAAGGTCCTCAAAGGGGCAGTGACTTGTTAGTGCCTGTGGTGGAATCAGGACGGAAGTCAAGAGCTCCTGGTTTGCCTGTCAAAGGGCCATAGATTCCGAGCCAGAAGGGACCTTGGAGGCCTTCAAGTCCAGCCCTCTCATTTACAGAGACGGAAACTGAGGCAGGGTTATATAGCTAGCAACTGTCTGAGGTGGAATCTGAACTCAAGTCTTCCCTACTCCACCCTGTCTAGGGCTCTACTCACTACACCTACCTGCCTAATTCAGTGTTTGTTCAGTTTTACTTGACTCCACCCTCCACAAAGAAAGGCTCCCTGTCCTTACAGGGGATACAAGGCATTACCAGGGATCGTGACCACTCGGCATGGCCAGGTGACCAGCTGGGTCCAAAGGAAACATCTGCTACTTCACCTGTCATGGACAGCACCTCCTGGGAAAAAATGACTCCCAGATCCTCTGTGCCCCCAATTTCCCATCTGTAACCACAGCCGTTATCGACGGCACACCTACCTTTACACCCCATCCTGCTTGTGTGCAGCCTGGCCACTGCCCTGGCTGGTTCTATCACCTTGGAAAGGCACTTTATCTCGCTCAGTTTGCACTGTAATCTGTAAAATGGGGCATAAGCAAACTATGTGCCTATTCACAGAGCTGTTATGAGGTGAGAGCCCTCCATATTCCCACATTCCTTCTTCCTTTGATCCCTACCTCCAGCTCTTTCCTCATTTACCCACACTGCTAAAACTGTCTGCTTTAATCAGTCAATGAGCCTTTATCAAGCACCTACTTGGCACTTTGCCAAGTGCTTAGGATACCAACAGAGGCAAAAGGTCATGCCTGCCCTCAAGGAGCTTGCAATCTAAGGGAGGAGACCACATGCAGACAAACATATACAACTCGAGCCCTTTGCAGGATAATCAGGAGATAACAACTGAGGTGAGGCATGGAATTCAGAAGGTTTGGGGAAGGCTTCCTCTACAAGGTGGGATTTTAGCTGGGACTTGAAGGAAGCCGGGGAGATCAGCGGTCAGGGGAGGAGAGTGAGCATTTCCAGGCACAGGGGACAGTCAAAGAACATCCGGATCCCACAGATGAGGGGTCTTGTTCATGAAACAGCTGGTGAGGGGCAGCACCAGGGCGGGGTCAGCGGCCCAACAAGGGAAGGGCCTGGATTGGAGAGATGCTGAAAAGGTGAAATCCACAGGCTTTGGCAGCAGATTACACATTGGGACTGAGGAATAGTGAGGAGTCCAGGTTGACTCCCAGGCTGGCAGCCCTGGAGACTGGAAGGACAGTGGTGCTCTTTACAGTAAGAGGGAAGATAAAAGATGTGTGTGTGTGTGTGTGTGTGTGTGTGTGTGTGTGTGTGTGTGTGTGTGTGTGTGTGTGTGTGTGTGTAGGGGATGGGGCCACAGATAATGAGTTCTCTTTGGGACATGTTGACTTTAAGATGTCCACTGGAAATTCAGATTGAGATGTCTAATAGGCAGATGGAGGTCAGTAGAGGATGGGACAAGTTAGGTGAGTTTGAAAATTCTCAGCAAAGTGGTAATAATTAAACCCATGAGAGCTGATGAGATCACTAAGTGAAGTAGTCTGGAAGAAGAAGAGAAGAGGTCCCAGGACAGAGCCCCGAGGGACATTTATGGTTAGAGTGTCATCTGGAGAAGGATGGGTTAGCACCCCTTCCCGACTCAAACCACTCCCTGGTTCAGCCCCATTGCTTCCCATGAAGCTTCTCTATTTTCCTCCTTCGCCAACTACCCTCAGCCTGCTGCCCCCAGCTCCTGGAGCAGAACCCATCCCTGGGATAATCAGACTTTCTGATATGCCCAACCTCAGCTTACTTTGGACCCCAAGGTCTCCTGGTGTGTTCCTGAAATTATGTCTATAGGAACTCCTTTATAATCCCATACGGGCCAGTCTTGTGATTCCATTGGCATCGGAATCTTCCAAGTGAAGAAACTCACTCCCAATGCAGGTAGGCACTTTCCCCAACTTACAGGCTCTGAGGTGCCTGGGACAGGGGGGACATGGAGATGTTAAGGAGGTTAAGTGACTTGCCAATGGGCCTCAAAGATGGGACTGGAACCCAGGAATTCCAGACTCAGAAACCAACTTTCTGTCCAAAATGCCAGGCTTTCTCTCCTTTCTTCAAAATCCCAAACACATTCTTAAGCCCCACTCTCTGAAGCAGATCAGATACCAGGCCTTACCCAACCCTCCTATAACCCCAAAGCTTCCATGGAAAAATGTCTCATCCTTCCCTTCCAAGGAATCCAGCTTAGACCTTATCTCCGAATTTCTCCAGGGTATATTACCACCACCCCCATTTTAGCAGGGCCTGAACTGACTTTGCAAACCTTAACCATACAAATGTTGTTGTTGAGGATGAGGATGTTGTTGAGGGGTCCTCCCAAAGCAGAAAGAATGTCCCCATCCTTGTTACTTGTATAGTCATATAGTCAATATATATGTGCCTCATCCCCCCCTTTTTGACTCTGTCGGGGCCTTCTTCATTTCTTGCATCACTCCAGGCCCCCTTGACTTTTCTCATTCAGAAGCGAAAAGAGGCAAGAGGGGGACAGCGGGGAAGAGGGAGAAAATGAGCAGGGGAGTATCTCTGGTTACTTTACCTGGTCCCCACCTTGCCCTCCTGCAGTCTGCCCTACCCACCCAAGCCTGGGAAGGGGTCCAGTCAGTGGCCTGAGGGGGAACAGGAAATGTCACAAGGTCTCCACAAGTATGCCCCCATGGTGTAGCCCTAGAAGAACAAATTTAGAGCCTCCTCCTCCCCCCGGAATACACCAAGAGTTAAAAGAATAATCATTGCTACAGGAATCCAAAGGATTCTGTTAGAGGTACCTGGGGAAAAAGGCTACCTGAAAGGAGAGACAGAAGCTTAACCTTGGGAAACAGGTGATGTCCTCTAGGCAGCTGTCTCCCCGGCTACAGTGGGTGGAAGGGACACCCCTCTTTTCTCACCTGTTGAGACCTGCCTTCCAGCAACATTGAGACATGACCTGACTGGTTCCCTCATCTTCTGTACCCTGCTTTGTTTGAGGCTTCTCCCTGTCCCACCTTCTTGAAGGTTCTTTTTCCTCTTGGCTTTTTTTTTTTGGCAGAGCTCCCCTGGGACCATATCACACTCACACGCACATTGCTTTGCTTTGTCCTCTACAAAAGCCTGGCCAAGAGGGCAAGTATGAGGCACACACCTGGGAGACAGAACACAGGTGTAAAGAGGCTCCTGGTCCATGAAGCTCCGTCCTTAGAGCATGCCCAGAGTTATGGTAAAAGACTGGAATAACCAGAGGATCACTGGCTAGACTTGGGTTGGGGTCCTGTTGGACCTGGGTCAGCCTAGACTCTGTTTGGCTCAGTGCTGTGCTGGATTACCCAGAATGCCCACAGGCAGCTCTGTCTCTCTCTGTGTCTCTCTGTCTCTGTCTGTCTGTCTCTCTGTGTTTCCTTCTGTCTTTCTCAGCTCAGGTTGAGAAAGCCAAGGCCTTAGAACTTGGAGAAGGCTTGGGCTGGGCTCCGGCACTCTTTGTCTGAGGAAAGTAAGGAGTGCTGAGCTAAAAGGCTAATACATTTTCGGAACACCTTCTTTGTGGTTACCCACACCCAAATGGATCTGTAAGTTCACTCTGAACCTGCAGGTTACAGTCCTTTGCTTATATGATTCTTGTCCCTGTTGTCCCAAGAGTTGCCATCTGGAACCCAGCCCTCCTGCAGGACTCCATGGCTTTCTTCTATAAGCAAGAAGGTCTCCCTGGAGCAAGCTGGCCATCCCGACTCTTGCCCTCATCAGCTGGGGAATGACTGAACAAAATAGTTGCACAAGAAAGTTATTCCTGTTATTATAAGTATTATGAGAATGCAAATAAGCCTGTGACAAACATGGGGAATTCCAAGAAATGTGGGAAAACTTGAACTAACTGATCCAGAGGGAACAGACATGACGACCGTGACTGAAGTGAGAACAAGCCGTATGAACTGGAAGGAACGCTCTTCGTTCCAGAGAAAAGGAAGCCTGACCCCCTACCCCTCCGTGAGGGAGGGAGGCAGAAGGTCCTCGGTGTCGGACGCAGCCTCGGCGCTCTCTGGCCAGGCCGCTTCACTGGGGAATTTTGTGCGATTGTTTTTTCTTCTTCCTTGCTGGGAGAGCTCGGTGTGGGAGGCTCGGGGCAAATAACTGGCATTTCTGAAACAGGAGAGGCTATTGTTTGCTAAACATTCCCCAGCCCTTTGAGGGATTAAGATAAAAGAAGTCCCGAGAAAGGAAACCATCTGTAACCATTAAAATATCAAGTCCAAGGATGAACGAAGTCTTTAGCTTTGGTTTTAAAAAGTGATTGGAATTTGGAATCGGTGTTTTTTCAAGTCCTCTCCCCAAGACTGGGCTTAAGCAGAGTTTAATGATTTACCCATTCATGTTCATAAGTAACAATTTCATGTGCAATTTAGCTGATGATTAAGCCCTGCAAATCGGGGCTTCAGGGATCCCATGTTTACACTACTCAGAGAATCGATGCTCTTGGTGCTGTGGGGCACTGAGGCAGGTCGTCTCTCTGAGTGGCTGGTGAGCGCTTTGGGTACGACACAGGATAGAAGGAACTACCTCTCATTGCTGTCTGACACAGGACCAGAACCTGGAGATACCACTGTATCTGGGATACCGACCATGCCTGTCCTCAGGGAGCTCAGATTCCACTGACATTCTCCTGGTTTTACCTGCTGCTCTCGTTTCCTAGACCCTCGAACCAAAGTTAGAAATGAAATAAATAAAATCCACCTTACTTATTGTGCAATGAACTACTGGACAGGTCATGTCTTGCACCATGCTAACATGGTGTTGGCAGCATTCTGAATTCAGAACTATTGCTAAAAAGGAAATCGACACTCATGGCTTTAAAATAGCAAAGCTATTTCTTCTTCTTGTCCAGTTGTGTCTGACTCTTCATGACTCTATTTGGGGTTTTCTTGCAAAGATCCTGGAGTGGTTTGCCATTTCCTTCTCCAGCTCATTTTACAGATGAGGAACTGAGACAGACAGGGGTAAGTGACTTGGCCAAGGTCACACAGCTAGTAAGTGTCTGTGGCCATATTTGAACTCAGGTCTTCCTGATTCCAGGCCCCTCAGTCTGTTTACCATGTTACCTACCTGCCACAAAAGGACTTGCATAAACCAAAATTTGGCCGACAATCCTTAAGAAAAATGAGCAGCCAAGATACAAACATTCTAAATCCACACTCTTACAGTACAAGAGAACAAGTCTGACTCTCCTATTTACTCATGCAACGAAGGCAGAGATGCTTCAGTATCCCAAATCCTTGGAGACAGTCGGTGCTTAATAAGGGATTGTGGAATTGGGGCCCATTGAGATACACCAGGGACTCAGACTTTAGTCTTATTTGCATTCGGCAGCCAAGCCTGTTTCTCAAACATAGATTGTGTACTCGATGAGCCCCAAATACCAAAGATAAAAGATGTAAAGTCCCTGCCCTCCAGGAGTCCACACTGCTTGTATCCTGGGAAATCAAATCCAAATCAGACTATGAGGACAAAGTCCTAGGAGGTCAGGGGAGCAGTAACATACCTTTATGATCATGTAACACCAGCTTGGAGGCGACATTTTTCTAGGCAACCCATTGTGGCCCCAGCCCCGACCAAATGGTGGCTTCCAAGGCAGGAGGAGCAGTCATTTGGATGTCTGACCCAACCTTTAGGCTAACAGGGGCTTGAGGTGGTAGTCTTGGTGGCATTGAGGTCAACACCATTCTCTTTCTTTCACACAGGACTGCCTGGCTGATGCTGTTATCTTGCTTGTGAACTGACTCGAGGGCACAAGTCACATCTAAAGCCTGTGGGAACCATGCTCTCAATAAGCATGACCTGTAGGCCTGTCCTCCATGTCCTGTGAATTCTGAATACCCAAATGGAGGTTTCAAAATGGATCTCCTAAAATGTATGGGCTGCCTGGGCAGCGTTGATTGGGCCTTAGGGAATGTGTGGTTGATCTGAGGAGGCTGTTTGGAGAGACTGCCATGGCTCTGTGGTCTTCTAAGGCAGGATTCTTAACCCGTTTCGTGTCCTGGACCCATTGAGCAGGCCTCAATTTCAGTAAGAGGTTAGCCATAATCTGTCCCCATCCAGTTCATGGACCCTCTAAAATCTGGCCATGAATCCCAGGTTAAGAACCTCTGTGCTAGAGAACCTCAGATGAAACCTCCCTAGGTTGCTGGACACTCTCACCTTTTGTACTTTCCCCTGAGTCGGCTTCTGTTTCATGGTTGACCTGGGGGTCCTCCTCTATCTTCTGGTGAGAGCCCGTGAAAAGCCACATGGGGACTCTTCCCTATTCCTCTGGCATATGGGAACACTCCTGGGGAGGGAGGCCCGCCAGGTCCAGGGAAGGCACGGCAGAGTGACCCTCCCACTTTCCTGTTTTGGACAAAGCCTTTCTTCCACCATTTTCTGTTTCCAGAACTTTCTCATCTCTTATTTCTTTCTCAAGAATTCTGGGGAGTGGTAGATTTTCTCCTAGGGATGAGCAGGAAACTCCTCCTGGAAATATTTCGGAGTTGTGGATAGGGACTGGAGGGCTGTCTGAACAAGGAAGACTTGAGTTCAAATCCAGTTTTAGACACTTACTAACTGGGTGACCCTGGACAAGTCACTTAACCCTGTTTGCCTCAGTTTCTTCCTAAACATTCCCTGGAACCTCGAGCCCACAGGCCCTTTCTATTCATAATCTTTACTTGGATGAGGCACCTCGAAGTCAACCTGCCCCCAAATGGAATCCACCTCTCCTCCTGACTCTTGTTTCTGTCAAAGGGGCCACAATCCTTCTACTCAGTCAGCACACTCAACTTGACCTCTTTGCTCTTCTTCCCACAGACCTTCCCATCTCCTCCCATCCTTAGAACAGAACTCTATGCCGCTTCTTGTTTCTGTCCCTTAGAATCAGTCCCTTGTTTCCTCTCAGGCTCAGATCCCCATAAGGCTTCTCTTGCTTCCCCCTCCCACCCCAATTATATTTACTTCTCTGTTTAGAAGAGTCCCACCAATAAACATATAAACTCCTTGAGAACAGGGATTTTTGCATTTTTACTGCTCACCCTGAGGAACCGCTGGAGAGAAAGCTGACCTTGAAGCTGTGTCCTCTCGAGTTCAGGTGACCCCTGGGCACCGCCCCCAACCCCAGAGCTCTGAAGTACTTCTTTAAGACTTTAAGTTGCCGAGAAGACACAACAATGCCTGGGAATGCCCTCAGCCAGTGACAGAGAGGGTCCGAGGGGTTTGCACCAAAAATCCTTTAATGACGCCTGATTAGTAAACCCAATGATGTCACAGTTAGATCGGGGGCAGGGGCAGTGCGGGAACATCCTAGCTTTGTTTCTGCCTGAGATTTGGAGCTTTGGAGGGGGGGGGGGTCAAATGCAAGCACTTAATGAATAAATAGAAATGCATATTATGACTAGTGTATTAAATTGCCCTAAATAAGAGTTCACAATCCTTTTGCTGTTGTTGTTCAAAGGGGCTGAAGGAACACAGAAGGCTGGGGACCACTTCCCTTATGCCACGGACATCACCGAGCCAGCCCTGCCATGGCACCGGCGGAATATCACCGGCCCTAGTTAACGTGTGCTTAATCAAATTCCCTGTGCTGTGGGAGAGAGGGGGAATGGGAAGTGCTGCAAGGACCGCTAAGCTCAGACACCGCAATCCATATCCTAGTGGCTGGTCTGTGGCTTTTTTGGTGATTCCTGTGAGGATTTGTTTGTCTTTTAGAATTTTGTAACTGAGAGTTAATGTTTCCCATTGGGGAATGCAAATCAATTGCCAGAAAATATGTACAGGCACACGCCCATTTGGGCACGGGTCTATTCTATGTTAGTCTATGGAGAGTCTCCCCACTCCCTCCCTCCATGTTCTGCACAAACAGGGAAAGCCGGGAAGCCATTTTGGCCACTGCCAGCCCAGGACCCCAATCTGGGGTATCCCGTTCTGCCCGTCCCCAGCCCTCCTAAGACCTGGCTGGACAAAGCGTCTTCTTCTGCAAGTGTAAATCTCGGGCTGGGGGGCTGCTCCTTTTCCCTTTGCTGGTGCAGAAGCCCCATGGCCACATCATCCATCATTCATGTGGAGAAGCCTCTACAAATGTCGGAACTGAAATGGGTGGGAGAAAGAGAGAACAAACCAATCCATGTCCTCATTTAAAAACTCGCCGAATTCACAGAGAGAGCCCGGCTCATTGGCATGGACGCCTGAGTGGCCCTCGTTTAGAAAAAGAAGAAAGCAGGGGGGCGAGAGGTCCTTAACATGCAGTCCCACGCTGCTCCGGAGCTGGAGTGCGTGGGAGTGTGGAGAGAGGAGGAGGAGATGGCTTAGCCGAGGCCATTTTACAGAGTAGGCTTTCTTAAGGTAGCATCTCCCGGCAGCCGGGACGCTCCCTCTTAGCCTGGGATGCAGGCGGCCACTGCACTCAGAAAGCCCGCAGAAGATCCCAGGGGGCATGTCTAAGAGGGAACGTGACACCTCTCCTCCATAACTGGGCAGCAGAACATTCTGATTATTGAACTGAGAACGGGGTGGGGGCCCTGAACAATGGCGGGCTCTGATGTAGTGTTCTTAGCTGCACTGTGATGGAGAACAGGCTTTTTAAGGAAAGCGTACCACTGCCAGGAAGCTAGAGAATTCGAGAATTTTAGACTCAAAGAGATCCTGGAAATTATGAAGATAGGTAGATAGATAGATAGATAGAGATGGATGGATGGATGGATAGATGATAGATAGATAGACACACAGAGAGATAGACAGGTAGATAGATGATAGATAGGTAGATGGATAGATGAGAGAGAGAGAGAGATAAATAGATAGATGATAGATAATCTATAGATAGAGCTAGCGAAATCTATAGATAGATAAATATAGAAATTGATAACTATTTTTTTTGTCCCAGACCAGTCAGTTTCCCGGGTGTGGAAGTTCCCTTCACCAAAGTAGAGGCTGCCCAGTGTATAGGGGAAGGAGTGCTGGAATGGCAGCCAGGAGAACAGGGGTTCAGATTGAACCTCTACACTTCCACCAGTGCCTTGCTTGATCCTGCACAATCCAAATAACTCCAAATCTCAATATGCTTCTTCTGCAACACAAGGGTAATAATAGCACCTGTTTCATAGGATTCTTTTCTATAAAATGGGCATAACAGCATATATGACATGGTATTGCTGTGGGGACCCAATGACAATTAACCTAGATAAAGCACTTCTTAAATCTTAAGGGCTATAATAATAACATAATTATTAAAATATTATATGCATTTTCCTATTATTATTAGCTCATCTGTGGTCAAAACTGTCATGTAATTTAAAGGGCTGTCTGGGACAATGAGTGATCAATTGACTTGCCCAGGGCCTCACAGCCAGGATGTAATAAAGGCAGGATTTCAATTCCAAAGCCAGCCTTCCATCCTACCTACCACTGTCTCTCTTAGATAATCTGAGAATTATTTAATAATATTGGAAGGAGGAGCCTCTGTATCCTTTAAACATATGACATTTTTTAAACAGGTCATTTTTCCCAGGACATGCCTCATAGGCCCGAACTTGTAGACACAATCTTGCTCAGGTCAGTCCTGAATTCTTTTGCTCCTTATGCTGTGACTTAACAGATCACTAAATTTCAAAACCATTAGCAAGGACTATCACGCCTTCTCGGGAGGAGGAGGAGGAGGACAGAAAGCCTCCACTGGGGCCAGGTGCAATTAATTAACTTTCACTGACATCCTTCCTTCAGTGCCTATGAGAAGAACAACCAACTGAGAGTGGAGTCTGCTTCTGGACACCACACCCCAGATTGTCCTTGCCTGAAAATCTATCATCCATTATATAGGAGCACCTTTCATCCCCCACAGCCCTTTCACCTCAGAACAGAGAGCAGCCTCACAAAGATGGGTCAATAGGTCAGAGGCTGGGCCCTCTCTGATGTTCTTCAGTCTCATCACCCAAGGTTCTGTGAGTCTGGACCTAACGAGCCTCTCTAGTGCTGATATGGTGAAGGCTGCCTTCTTAGGCCCTGACATTTACAGGGCACCATGCAGACAGCTGGGTTGAGCACCTGGCTACTGAGAATAATTAGCTACAACAGAACTCTTGTGGCTGCTGTCCAGCTCCTCTAATGCCCATCCCATCCTGCTCTTCTCTCTACCAGGGCAGGTCTTGTCCTGTTTCCCTCCAACAGAATTGCCCCAGGTACCGAAATGGTTAGCTCATGAATCTGGTTTCCATAGCCTCAGCTCACTACATTAAGTAGGATACATCTGCCCAGAAGCCAAGGCTTCCTTGAGCTCCAAGACTGGCCCTTTCAGAGCCAGTGGGCAGTGGCAGGGGGAACATGAGTCTGAATGTTGCCCCAAAGAGACAACTCTAGAACTGTTCTGCTCGGCCAATGAATAAGCATTTAGTCTATACCTACTGTGTGGGAATCTTGACAAAGACTCTGTCCCCAAGACACTTTCCATAGAGTTTGGGAAAATGGGAAAATTAATTAGCAGGTAATAGATGACCAATCAATCCATCAGCAGACATCTATTAAGTGATTATTATATTCCAGGGACCCAAAAAAATGCAAAAACCCTGTCCCTGCCCTGAAGGAGCTTATAATCTGCCGAGGAAGGCTACATATAAGTAACCAGGTATATATGAGCTATGGAGAGATAATGAATGGCACGGTAAGTTCTGCAGGAGGTCAGAGAAGGGAAACCCTGGGGTGGTCAGGGCAGGTAGGCCCTGAGGAGAGTCTTGAAGGATGGGTGGGATCTGGATAGAGAGCAGAGAAGATCCAGGCATGAACAATAGCCTTAGTCAGAAATCCTTAAGAAACATAAGAGAAACAAAGCAGTATCCTGAATAGATCTGCCTTAAGAATATGTTTAGGGGAACAAGGGTGGGGGGAATAAATCTGGAAAAGAAGGTGAAGGCCAAACTGTAGCCTTGAAGGCCTTGAAAAGCAGAAGAAAGGACTTGACCTGCATCTGATCGGCAGTGGAGAATCACTGAAGTGTACTGAGTAGGAGGAGAGGCAGCAATGTCTAGTGGACCGGGCACCAGGAGAATCAGAGATTCCCAGGTTCAGATTCCACCCCAGACCCCTGCTAGTCAGGTAATTCCTTAACCTTTGTGTGCTTCTGCGTCTTCATCTATAAAATGAGGTTGGACCCCTAGGGTTCTAAAGGCTCCTTCCAACTTAAAATCTTTGATCTTCTAAGTGTATTTTAGGAGGATTCCTTTGGCAGCTGGAGAAACACCATAGGCAGAGAGATCCAACTTCCATCCAAGGGTGATCCAAGTGTCCAGCTCCTTTCTGAGAGCTGCCATAGAGGCTCTGCTTTGCCCCTCCCTGCGCCTTGGCCCTCCAAATCCAGGTGATGCTGTTTCTGTAGATGAAAGAGTGAGCCAGACCCAAGCCAAAGAATCACTCAGATCCACCTTAATTCCAAAGTAAACACAACTGTTTCCTAGGGCAGCCAGGAGCTCTCCAGCCAGCCTGAACTGGTTGGCGCTTGTATGTGGCTCAGCCTCACTAGGCTCGCCATTCCAAAGTCTTGGTCCTGAGCTGACCCCTAGCTGATGTGGCCCTAACTTCCAACACTCTTGCTCCCACCGGCCCAGTAAGCCCCACGAGGCTGTCCTGTGCTGTTTGGAACCCAAGGATCCCACACTGCTGATGAGGTGCAGGCTCTGGGAGCCCCCTTGAGCTCTCCTTGAGTCTTTGAGGTACAGGAAACCCCTTGAAGTCTGATTAAATCTTCCTGCTTGATGAGGCATTTGCAGAGGCTGTAAATTTTTCACTGTGGCTGGGCCCAAACCTCTGTTACTAGCCTAGCCCTCCACTGTCCATCTACTTCCTACCCTTGAGCCCATCAAAATATCAATCCACTCTTGCACTGACCTCATTAACTCCTCCTGAAGACCCTCCCCAAACTCCTTCTCTAGACCACCCCCAGATTCCTCTGTACATAAGACCCCATCTTCCCTCCATGTGGTGTGAGAGCGCCATAGAATGCTCTAGCACAGACTTGCTCTGTCCCGCTTGCCCAATGTAAGCCTTACAGATACCTAGGCTCTTTAAGAGTCTACCCAATATGGCGAACTATTTATAAACTTTGCTTTTCTTTGGCTGAGAGAAGACTTGAGTCGAATTCTTTCGGATTCAGTGTGTTGGTATTTTGGGGTCTCCAGAGCAACCCTAACCTTCTTTATGGGTAAACGCTTCACCACTCTTTAGGAATCTGTGCCCTTACCCAGTCCATATTTCCACCTCTGTCTCATCTGATGAGGTGCAGGCTCTGGGAACCCCTTTGAATCTTCTCACGTAAGGCATTTGCCTGAGGCTATAGGCCTTTCATTGTGGCTCTGCCCAAATCTTTATCCCTCTTTTGTCCAGCAATTTCCCACCCTTGATCCTCCGGTTCCACCCTTGAACTAGCCTAGCCTACCATTGTCTGTCTGCTCCAGGTCACTCATTACTGGAGTCTGACCTCGCCTGACTCCTGAAGACCCTCCCCAAACTCATTACTGGAGTCTGACCTCGTCTGTCTCCTCCTGGAGACCCTCTCCGAACTCCTCCTCTAGACGACCCCTAGATGCCTCCCACAACCTTTCTGGATATAAGACCCCATCTTCCCTCCATGGAGTGTGAGAGCATGACCTAGCACAGACTTACTCTGTGTCAGATGATTCTGGCCCATTTGCCCAATGCGAATGTCACAGATACCGAGGCTCCTTAAGAGTCTACTCAATATGGCGAACTTTTAATAAACTTTGCATTTCTTTGGCTGAGAGAAGACTTGAGTCGAATTCATTTGGCAGGACCTGGCATGTTGGTATTTTGGGGTCTCAAGCACCCTAACCCTGACCACTCATCATCTTGTCTTATCTTGTGCAGTTCTCATTCAGGTGGTTTTCCCACAAATCCTCCAAAAGGATCTACTCAGATTTGTTGATTTAGAGCTGGGAGGGACCCAAGAAATCCAACCCAGTCCCTGCATTTTACAGAGCAGGGAAGTGGATCTCAGAGCAATTAAAGGACTCCCCCAGCCTGAGCCAGGTAGGCAGGGACAGACCCAGAGTCTGAACCCAGGCAGTTGGGGTTAAGTGACTCACCCAGGGTCACACAGCCAGCAGGTGCTCAGTGTCTGAGCTCAGATGAACTCAGGTCATGCCGACCCCAGGGCCATGCTCTAGCCACTGTGTAGGCCCTCTGAATCTAAAGCAATCACCTACACCATGTATTGATCAATGCCATTGGTGATTACATTGGTGTAGGGAGCCCCGCCCCCCCCAGAGGCCCTGCCCTACTGTTCTCTGCTACCTGAGGCATTGCGGCTCACCATCAGTGTGTGTCAGGGCAGGACTTGAACCCGGGTCTTTCTACCACTGTATCCACATACTACCTAACTGTGGTCACAAAAGCCTGTAGAATGTGGAATGAAGCTGAACTCTAGCGGAGGCAAAGAGGGGGAGAGAGAAAATAAACATTTATTAAGCACCTACTGTTTATCAGGCACTGTACTAGGTACTTCATTAATGTTATCTCATGTACAATAAACCTATTGACCCTAAAAATAATCTCATTGACTGTGACCACTATATTGAACATTAGCACTATGAGAAGTTTATTCCCCACTCAGGGCCCATGCGGCCCACGTCCAACCCTGGGCAATTTCAGCTGCCACAGTGGGAGGTGGAAAAGGGTGTTCACCAAGGAGGAAGAGAGGACCTTCTTAGCTGTGAGCAGGAGGGGGTCCCGGGGATCTCAGCTCCACCTAGAGCTGGAAGGGCTATCTAGTCCAACACCCCTATTTACAGAGTACCGGGGAGTGTGGGGCATGAAGTGACCCTTTGGGAAGACAAGCTGTTGACAGTTTGGCCCCCCCGGCTCACGGGCTCATAGCCCCCTTCTCTCCTCCAATCTGAACCAGAGCGAGCACTAGGCCCCAAAGGGGAAACTAAATAGATCAGCAATTTATTTGAAGGTGGACTTGCTGTTCTGCCAAGAAGCTGGCCAGGGTTGTCCAGGGCCCAGACGGGAGGACCTGGAGGGAGGCTGCTTCCTGTACCAAGACGGGAGAAACCATCGGTCGGTCAACAGACTGTATGAAGAAAGAAGCACACTGATGTAATTAGAGAGAGAGACTTGTGAATTAGCTTGGAGGGCCCAGGTTGGAAAAATGTGTCATCTTGCAAGGAGGCACCTTGAGGAAGTCAAGGCAAGCCTCCTGAAGCTGGGCTGAATTGGCTGGGTGGGCAACAGGCCAGGGCCAACCTGAGTCGCTGGAAAATCAGGAAGAGCTCAAGTCTCCCTCTGCCCCCTCTCCGTTCCCCATTCCTGCCCTCCCCCCAAAACCATTAAAACTTAGCAAACAAAAGTTGTTTGGGTGTTCCTTTTATAGTCACTGATGAAATTTTCCCACTAAAACTGAAGTTGACAATATTCAGTGAGTGGCTTCTAGGGCTTTAGAGATAGGGCTTTGAAAAATTCTTGGTGTGTGGTGTAGGGTGGGTCTGAACCAGGGATGTGGGGAACTCCTTGTGCAATTTACAGTGTTTAGAGAGTTGCCTGAAGACTGAGGAGTTAAGAGATTTGTCATCTGCCTCCCCCCCCAGCACTATTTCCTCTCCTCAGTATCCCTCCCGTCCATTCCTCTTCTTTACTCACACCACAGCCAGGCTAGGTCCAGGCACCATCACCTCTCACTGGACTACTCAATGCAAAAGCCCCCAGCTTGTTTTCCCCCATGCAGTCTTTCCTGAAGGGTCCAAGTGGATTTTCCTGCAACACAACTCAGCTGACTGTGCGGTCTCCCCCTCCCATCTTCCTGGCTTTCTTCAAGTCCCTGCTAAAGTCCCCTTTCCCCTTCCTCACCTTCCTCCCGTTAATTAGCCCCATTTTACCAGCATGGAGCTTTTTTGTACATCCAGCCCACGTCCAACCCTGGGCAATTTCAGCTACCACAGTGGGGAGGCAGAGAAAGGTGTTCACCAAGGAGGAAGAGAGGGCCTTCTTAGCTGTGAGCAAGAGGGGGTCCCGGGGATCTCAGCTTCACCTAGAGCTGGAAGGGCTATCTAGTCCAACACCCCTATTTACAGAGGCCAGGGGAGTGTGGGGCATGAAGTGACCCTTTGGAAAGACAGGCCGTTTACGGTTTGAGGCACTCTCCCCCCCCCCCCCCCATGGGCTCCTCCAAGAGGGCAGGGACCATCTTACCTCTCTTTGTAGTTCTAGCTCTGTGGGCTGGCACATAGTAGGTGCTTAATAAAATGTTTATTGACTGCCTGACTGACTAACCAATCATCCCCTCCGCACCCCAACCTGCCCCAAGTTCAGGCTTTCTATTGTCTCTAGGATAAAAGACATAGTCCCAGGTTTGGCACCTAAAGCCTTCCCAATCTGGCTCCAGCCTCTCTGGGCTACTGTTCTCACACTGGCCAACCTGGGCTGGTCGATGTTCCATTTTCCCATCTCCACTCCTTTGTATAGGCTGTCCCTAGTGCCTTGGATGTTGCTTCTCCTGGCCCCCAACTCTGGGAACCCCTGGCTCCTTTCAAAACTCTCCATCACCTTTCCTAACTCCTTCTGCTATGAGTGCATCCCCTCCAAACAACTGTATATTGTTTTGTGTACATACCGTGCACTGTTTCCCCAGGAGAATGAAACCTCCCTGGGCAGGGGCTGTCTCTTTTGTCTTTCTGTTCCCCAGCATGATGCCAAGAACATAGTAACAGATGCCAGTGGATCAATTGTTTCTCTTACCCTCCTCCCAAGCCACTGCCTCCCCTCTTTGAAAGTTAGAGCCCTATAATTTTCAGCCAGGAAAGGACATTAGGAATCCTCAATATTTTTGCACCAATTCCAAAGGGAGGTCCCACTCAAGGAGAGGGTTAATTTCTTTGTTGAACGCAGTCAGCTCTGCCTGGAAGACGCTGGATTTGAGAAGAAAAACTTGGGAGGGGTGGCAGAAATAAGTCTTTCTGGTACTGCAGTAACATGGGAAGTATTCCACCAACACAATGGCTGAATCACACCTCTCTCCCAAGGTGCTTTTAACTAAAACGGTTGATTCCTGGCATCTTTGTCTCTTTTCTCCCTTGTAACTTTCATTATAAAATTCGTTGAAGGAGGATGACATGCTGTTTTGTAACATAATAATGAATATAATAACATAATAATTAAGCTAGTGAAGTTTAAACCTGCCCCTTAGGCTTTTGGGACACCCTACATAGTGCTTGAAGACCTGGACATCTCTTTCCTCACAATATCCTGCATGTGACAAATGAGGAACTGAGTCCTACTGAAGTTATGTGCCTTACACAGGATCACACAGCTAGGCAGTATTCTCTCTCTCTCCTACCCCCCAAGTCTCATGCCACACTGGGCTATTGGCCCTGCTTAAGTCAACTATACAGATTAAAAAAAAAAAATCCAAGCAGGGCTGAGCAGTCTGGCACCTCCATTCAAAATGGAGACTAGGGTCTCTTTATTGAATAAGTCGGAGAGCTATCAGAAGTTTCTGACTGATCAGTCCCTTTGTCTTTACCCTCCTCCAAAGCAGCTGAAATTCTTCCTTTCTGAAATCAAAATACTGAAAAGTGAAATCGTCCCCCTGAATCCTGTTCTCCAGGTAATATCGGCTTATCAGCTCAGACCTGGAAACACAACCTTTCCTGCTTGCCAGCCACTACCTACCCAGTCCCCCACTTTGGCACCTAAAGGTCTACTCAGTCCAATTATTTCTTGTTACTTTTGGAACCCTGCCAAAACATCTCTTTGCATTTTTAGGTTAATTTAGAAATTCCGGCAGGTGCCATTTACAGAGTCCTTTGTTGAACAAAAGAGGAAGTAGTGGTGGGAGAAATGGAGGACTCGGGTTCAAATCTTATCCCCTGCTGCTAACTAACTGTGTGACCTTAGACAAGTGGCTTTGCCTCAGTTTCCTAATAATGCTAATATTTCGATAATAACAACAATCATACAGGACATTAAGGCTCACAAGACGCTTTAAATTTTGTCTCATCTGAACCTTACAACGACTCAGAGAGTTTGGGGGGCCAGATCAGTTCCATGCCACCGGGGTGGGGAGCGGAGAGGGCCTGCGCCATCTCAGCCTCAGTCATTGTCATTGGAGCTACAAACAAGGCCCTTGGCCAAGATGGCTGCTTGCAAAGCCTTGACTGATCCTGCCACCAGCATTTTAAGATGGCACCATTTGCTGCAGTAATTTAAATGCGCACAGAAGGTGGAGAAGGAGGAGGTGAAGAGGAGGCAGGCAGCAGGAGAGAAAAGATGAGCCATGGTGACATTCGATCAATATTCCAGTTTCCACGTGTGGATTTCCCTTGGGAAACCGACCTGTTGTGCTCTAGCGCCACCATGTGGGAGTCCAGGCACTGGCCAGGGCTGAAGGCATTGTGAGCAAACATGGTGCCAGCGTCAGGAAAAAGGGACCTTAGGACATATCTTGCCAACCCCTTTAAATGGAAATATTCCATCAGTTTGGGGAACTCTGTTCATCTAGGTCTGACAGATACTCATTAAGTGTAAGGCCTTGAGGATATGAAGATTTAAAAAAATGATAGGGTCCCTTGTTCGAAAAGTGCTTGCATTCTAGACTCCTCTGGCACTGATTCACTTCTTTGTCAAAGCAACTGTTCGGAGACCTGGGGAGAACAAAGGCCTTTTGCAGGTTTTCAAGCAAATGTGAGCTGCTTGTTTTTATTATCTAGGTCAGAACGCCATCTCTTCCCCTAAGGTTCTTCGCAAAATAGCAAGGGAGAAAACCAGACTAATATGGTGGCAACACAAAGAGAAGGAATCTATTTGTGAAAATTACAAAAATAATGCCAGCTAAGAGGGCCTTGAGGGCTGCGCATGGCTTCTAGACAATGATCAATGATCGATCGGGAGCTACAGAGAGCACAGCAAGTAGCGAGTGCAACCCCATGCCTGGAACGTCAGCTCTTCTCATCTCCTCCGAAAGTCTCCCTTTCTTTAAGATGCATTCAGACACCATCTTGTGTGAAACTCCCGAGCCCTCCAACTGCTATGCCCTCCCTTCTAAACAGCCTTGTAATTTAACTCTTGTGTGTGCGCTTTTGTGTATGTGCATATATATACATGTACACACAAACACAATGTAGTTAATATGTAGTTATTCACTACAAATTTATGCTATATGTGTGTGACAAGGGATGGAGGGGGAGAGGGACAGAGACAGAGAGAGAGACAGAGAGAGAGAAAGGACAGAATGAAAGAAGAGAGAGAAGAGAGAGGGAGAGAAGAAAGAGAGGGAAAAGGGAGAGAGAAGAGGAAGATGAGAGAGAGAGAGAGAAGGGAGAGAGAGAAGAGGAAGACAGGAGAGAGAGAGAGAAAAGATAGAAAAAAAAGAGAGAGAAGAGAAAAGAGACACACAGACAGAGAGAAGGAAGAGAGGGAGAAGGAAGAGAGAGAGAGAAGAGGAAGATGAGAGAGAGAGAGAGAAGAGGAAGACAGAAGAGAGACAGAGAAGGGACAGAGAGAAAGAAGAGAGAGATTTTTATATAGAATTGTTCTTTCTCCCGTTATAATATGAGTTCCTCAAGAGTAGTTGTTTCATTCTCTGTACTTGCATCCCTAGCACTAGTTATTGGCATACAGTAGGAGCTTAATAAATGCTTGATTGTGCACAGCACACCCAACAAGTGGCTGTCAGCAGCCTTGGCTTGAGAAGCTCCCCGCTGTCTACTTGTGGATGGTGCTGAGCCCTGGGAAGCTTTCCTGACCTCGAGCCTAAAATAGTGTCTCTGCAGCTTTGCCCCATTGCTCCTGGTCCTCCTCTCAAGAACACGGGTCAGCTCTTCAGACATTTAAACACAGTTCTCATCTCTATCCACCCTCTGACCCAGTCTTTTCCTCTTTGGGTTAAACCTCCCCAGCGCCTGCAACTAATCTTCACTTGCCATGGTCTCAAGGTCCTTCCTAGTCCTGGAGCCATCCTGGAGGTCATTCTGCCTCTCAGCCACCTGATTTTCCTAATACTCATATCAGACCAGGTCACCCCCTACTCAATAGACTCCAATGGCTCCCTACTGCTTCCAGGAGCAAATACAAAATGTTCTGCTTAGTGTTCGATGCCCTTTGTAAGCTGCCCCCTCCTGGCTTTCCAGTCTGCTCACACCTCACTCCCCCCCACACTCTTCCATTCAGTGACCCTGGCCTTTTGGCTCTTCCTAGAACAAGCCTCTTGACTCTGGGTGTTCTCTCTGCCTGTCCCCCATGCCTGGAAGCTCCTCTTTCCTCCACTCCCCTTCTTCAGGAAGCCTGCCCTTGGTTGAAAATCTCGAGTCATCCAGGGGGACATTTGCAGACTGTCCACCCCATCAGACGGGGGGCCATCACGACAGGCCCTGTCTTCTGCCTTTCTTTGTATCCTCAGTACTTAAGCATAGTGTCTGACACACATAGTAGGTGCTTAATAAATGCTTGTAGACTGACTCTGGACACACTCCAGCTTATCGGGGTCCTCTTTAAACCCAGCTAAACCTAATCCTCCAAGTTAATCATGATCAGAGCAGAGCCCAACAGAACTAGCCCCTCCCTGGTCCTGAAAGCTAATCACATGAGCATTTATTGGCAGTCACATCTCACTGCTGATTTAGACTGAGCTTATGGTCCGCTAAGAACTCTGGATCTTTTCCCAGACAAACTGTTGTCCAACCATGCTACCCCTACTGTGTACGTATGGAGTAGATTTTTTTTTCAACCCGCTGGCTAAGTGGTGCTGTGGATTGAGCACTGGGCCCAGAGTCAGGAAGATCTGAATTCAAATCTGCCCCTACTTACTAGCTGTGTGACCCTGGCCAAGTCATCTAACTCTGTTTGCCTCGGTTTCCTCATCTGCAAAAGGAGCTGGAGAAGGAAATGGCAAACCACTGCACTATCTCTGCCAAGAAAACCGCAAATGGGGTCATGAAGAATCAGACAAAACCAAAACACCATGAACACTAAGAAGAAGAATTTGCACTTAGCTCCACGGGAGTTCCTCTTACGAGGTTCAACCTGAGTGAGACAAGTGCAAGTATTCTCCTACAGCAAAGGAGACAGTCACCAAACTTGAGCTGGGCTTTAGTCTCGATAGGCCCAAGTTTTATTTTTCTATAATGTGTCTGCCAGGTGCCTGTCTTTGGTAAACAAGAAAAGCAACAAGCGATCTATAAATCGCCTACTTTTTGCAACAAGTAATACGTCTGCCAGGAGTTTCTGTAAATTGTCTGCTTTTTGGTAAACAAGAAAAAAAAATGTAATCTGTGATAAGCTTACTTCTGATAAATAATTTTGTATTGGGTAAGATTGTAAGGGCACATCTTCCCACCAATGGGAATGAAGGTCTGGTTACTGGGGAAGGGACTTGGGGTTTTTCCGGTGGTCCTAGAATTGCTTGTACAAGGGTATAAAACTGCTTGTTTGAGTTTGTACTTTGCTTCCCTACATTGGTGTATGTTCTGGGTAGGTGACACCCAACTCTTGCAAGGCTTGTATAGGAATAAATAGCTTCTGTTTCTACCTAGAGAAACCTCTGTGTTTTATTTGGTTAAGTCTTTGGGATCTTTATCCCACACAAAATCAATACTCTAGCTTGTCAAGTTCTTTCTGGATCCTGACTCTATCATCCAGTTTGTCAGCCAGCCCTCCCAGCTTGGCTTTATCTGAACATTCTATAATGGTGCCATATAGGCCTTGGCCCAAGTCACTGCTGAAAATGCTGAAACAGCACAGGCCCATATGTACACCCCTAAGGCACTCCCCTGGAGACCTGCAAGGTAGCCCTGAACCATTAACAACTGCTCCGAATCTGTCCCTCTGTCAAAGCAGGAATGACTCTACCCAAGAGTCCATGGTCTCTAGAGCTCACCCTGTCGGGGATGGCTCCATGAGCTCCATACCCATCCCTCAATCTCCTCCCTCAAGTCTGATATTCAGTTATATATTGTAATATATAATATTATATTACATAGTCCTCTATGGAACAAGCACATAGGCGATGAGAATGTCATTTGCACAGAAGTTTCACTGGGAACTCTCCCCTTCTTTCCCCACAGCTGATGACAATCATGAATAATGAGCTGCTCAAAGAATTTGAGAGAGGCCTGAATCTTATTCATCATTTAATCAGACTTCTAATTTGATGGATACAGGAGCCCAGAGAGGTGACATGATTTGTCCAAGGACACACAGCACAGCGGCAACAGAACCAGCAATCGAAAGAACCCCAGACTTTTTGACTCAGTCCAAAGGAGCTGGATTTGGAGTAAGAACCAAGGCTCATATCCTAGCTTTGTAATGTGCTTCCTGGGTGATCGTGGGCATGTCAACAAATTTCTGGGCCCCAGGGTCCCCATGGTTTGTACTAGACACCCCTTAATTCTTTCCTTTCACTAAATCCTATGATCTTTTCAAACTCCAGGCCACACTGCTCCCTGGGATAGCAAGGACCCTTGAGAGTGGGTGGCAGGATTTGGGTGGGTGAGATCCTGAACTCAGGTCTCAGGCAGGCACTAAAGGCTGGGGAGTTTCCTCTTTTACTCTGATAAAATGGCGGGAAGATGGTGCATGTGACATGCTTAGGGATGAGAAGGAAAGGCAGTCAGCCCAACCTCAGCCTATCCTGCCTTGTCTCATTTAGTAATAGGACTGCACTGGGGGACTGGCGTCCTTTGAGAGGAGAGGGAATAGACATTCACTCATGGGTAGGAATGGCTCTTGGGGGAATTCTGGGATTCCTGGAGTTGCTAATAATATTGGACATTGATGTGGAACCTTGGCAGCTAGAAATGCCCAGTGACTCCAGCCCCCGCATTTTAATAGAAGAAGAAACAAGCTTTGTGACTTGCTCTGGGTCACACAGCCAATAAGTGTCCAAGGCTGAAATTGAACTCAGATCACTGACTGACTCCAGATCCAGCTGTACTATGCACCAAGCTGCCTGGGATGGAGGTAAGAGACCTCCAT
Source organism: Pseudochirops cupreus (assembly GCA_028627135.1). Taxonomy (NCBI): domain Eukaryota; kingdom Metazoa; phylum Chordata; class Mammalia; order Diprotodontia; family Pseudocheiridae; genus Pseudochirops; species Pseudochirops cupreus. Next base: position 10,829,700 of record CM053583.1, on the reverse strand, counting down.
GGTGGAAGTCAGAACCAGCGAGGAGGGGATGAGATGGATGATGCGATGATGGTAGTGTGAGGTCCATAGAGGGCAGCACCAGTGATGGACCAGTTTCAGGGAGAAGAGGAGACATGACTGCTTCGTGATGCTGGCAGAGGAAGCATTTGATGGGGAACCAGGAATGTGCCAACTCCTCCTTCTGGCCTAGTGTGTAGGGAGGCATGAGAGGAGGCAATGTGGAGTGTGTACAGGGGAAAGCCGGGTTGCCATGAGCACCAGAGAGAGAAGGACATAGAGAGGAAGTGATCTCAGCTTGGAAGATCCAAGATCTGGAGCTGGGAGGGAACCCAGAGGCCATTCTGGTACAACCCTCTCCTTTTACAAATGAGGAAAAGGGCTCAGATAGGGACAGCGACTCCCCTTAGCTGGTAAGGTGCAGAGTCAGGACCTAAACTCAGTTCTTCTGACTCCAAATCTAGGTTATCTAATGGAAGAAGTGTTCAAATGATGAGGGTCCCTTTGTGGTTGCCAAATAATGATGAAGGGGAGAAGGGGATGGATTTCTAGGAAATCCTTTGAGGGTTCTTTTTTAGTCTGAAACGAATTACTGGACCCAAGCTATCTTTTGGCAGTTATAAAAGTTTATCGTTATGCTGACTTTGCAGCAGGCAGGAGAGGAGAGTAAGGGTACCTGCAAAGTGCAGGAGTTAGAGATAAGGTTTTTAAAGCCATAAAGCTGTCAATCGGAGATTAATTATGCTAACTAGGTGTGTAAGGTAGGGGTTAGGGAGGAGTTTAGGAGTGATCAGTGCTTAAAGGGACATGCACTTTTTGTAGGAACTGTGCAGGTGTATTGCCCATAATTCACTGGGACATGGGGGGGGGGGGAGAGAAGGGGTGTGTTTTTATGCTTGCCATGTCACTAGGTTACTTTTGGTCAAGGATGACTGAGATAGGTCCAGTCTGTTACTCATCTTTGACAATATGGCTGTTAGGAGGATAGGTTTGATTGTTTCAGGAGGTGCCATATTGGGAGGGAGTTATCTCTTCTGATAATGTTGTTCAAGGTTTTTCGGTGCAGCTGGCCACTTAGAACAAAGGAGGTATACATTTCTCTAAACTAAGGGTTTGTTTATGAAATGCTTGGGTGATGTATTCATAGCTACTGTAGTTAGGCAGACTGCTGGCTCAGGGAAAAGACTTTTAGGCTGGGGGCAGGGGTGAGGCAGAGTTAATGCCTTTATGGCTGGGGGAAATGTGATTTTTACAACTTAATTGCACAGGCTGATGTTACAGACATAGGTACCCGAACACAAGTGAGGTTTCACAAACTGAAGTTACAGACAATGTTACAAAGGCAGTTACAAAGGCACCCCAGCACCCCATCACAGAGGGCTAAGGAGTGGTGCCAAGTGCTGAGGCAACTGTGGCAGGCAGGGTCCCTTAAGCTATGACTGGGGTCCTTTATTTCATCACAGCCTGGGCATCATTATGTCTCTCTGCCTTCACTTGGGCCATCATCTCCACCCCATTCACATTGCAAAATTAAACTTCCACCTGGAACCATCTTGGGCATTAAGATTCATCTCATCTGGCACCAGGCCTTTCCACCCCCCACATTCCTTATGAGCCATCTTCCTCCTTTAGAATCTAAGCTCCTTGAGGGCAGGAACTCTCCGTAGCCCCAGTGCTTTGCCCAGAGCCTGGCATCCAGTGAGCACTTAATAAATTCTTTCTCTTCTCCCTATCTTTGGAATCTCTATGATCCTTCTTATCATTTGCGTAAGGACATATTTGCTTCTCAGAATTTTGTATCTGTAGGTACTATCCTTTCTCACTCTGGGGAATGTAAGTAAATTGGTAATGCTTAGTAGAAAATTGATATATAGCTATATTAATAACTAAGGCCTTTCTTCCCCTACTTCCCTTACTGTGTGATCCTGGCCAAGTCACTTAGCCCTTTGCTGAAACTTGAGAAGAAAATGGCAAACCACTCCAGTATCTTTGCCAAGTCTTAACAGGATTTTACTGAGCCAATCTCTAACCTGAGAATGATGAAACAGAAACAAAGTGCTAGTAATTAGATAGCCATTTATTTAATTAGTTTCATTATAAGGAACAGATTTGCAAATCAGGAATTCTCCTGATCAGACTTCTGCTGAAGTGAAGACAGATTTTATATATAAATCACAATGGGAAAGGGGGAAGGGGGTGTAAGGTGGATTACAAATAATTATTCCCTAGGGTCAGAGTGGTTTCCCAAGACCAGCCCACAAACAGAAGACACTACAACAATTCTGAATTCCAGTCTTTGGGGGTTATGACGAGGTGGGTTCACAGGACCAGAGCTGTGTGACACGAACAGGTTCTACAGTCTTTGATTCGCTTCAAGTATACAGGCACAAGAATGCAAGTGATTGTGAGCCTTGTCAGAGATTTGATTGATCACTCCAAGTGGCATTGTAAGTCTGACTCAAGCTAGAAAAGGCAATTCTGAAAAGTCTAATCTATTAGTATATTCATTACACATATCATATCAATTATTGCAAAAATCATAATTACACAGACTCCACAACACAAGAAATTATAGAATAATCAAAACATTAAAGAAATTGTAGTCTTCTATCAAAAACAACTGACATAAAAAAAAAGTCGAGAAAAAAAATCTAAGAGTGGCTGGATTTCCTGAAAACTTCAACCATGAAAAAAAAAGTCTCAAACTCTTTGTTATATGGAATGGCTCTCTGATGATGGGGAGGGATACAGAGGGAAGTATAGGGGATATAAAAACAAAGGGTTTATTTTTAAAAAGAATTCTGATCAATGGAATCACCATAGAACCACTCATAAAGCAGGCCACCCACTTCCTGACAGAACAGTGATGACCCAAGGTGCTGAATGAGAGGTGCATTTTTTTGTACGTGGCCAATGTGTGATTTTGTTCTGCTTTGCCATGGTTATTTGTTACAAGAGCTGTATTTTTATTTTTGTAGGGTATTGTGGGCTGGTGTCTAGTGATAATGTTGCAAAAAAGACAAGGTGACTGAAAATGTTTTTTTTTAAATGAATAGAAGAAAACATAGGACAGCGTTGAAAATAACATGTTGAATTTATTTTATGCTTTAGAGATTCATAGTTTTGCATATAACTTTTATATGGAAATGGTCCTCTTTTTTGGTGTTTATATTCCAATTTTTTAAGAAGTTAAGCCAAGATAAAAAGTAAACTGTTAAGTCAGAGCATGAGGCCCCTGTGCATCCACATGCAGCCTCCATTTCCTCCCGATTAGAATCATCTCTGTTCCTTCTTGAGCTCCCGGTTGTCTCCAGGTGGCCTGGTTCCTGTGGTCTGATTTTTGGGATGGCCTGTTCGGTCTCATGCGTGACCTCTGTATTCATGGTTGGAAGTCCTTCAGACTTGTCTGTCTTGGTCCTTTGAGGGCATCCATACCAGATTTAGTCAAAGCAAGGTATTTCCTGTGATTAGATCCATAAAATTCCATCACAACCGGAATGCATGTTTAAAACAGGCCTAATCTTGCACACAGAGAGGAGTCCTAACCCTGTACTTTGGATCTCTGTTGGTCTGTTATTCAATACTTATCACTATCCCCTGGACCACTCCAGTGGCCTCCTGACTAGTCTCCCTGCCTCGGATCCATCTTCCACACACCTGTCAAAACAATCTCTCTAAAACCCAGGTCTGCTGATGTCATTTCCCAACTCAAAGTCCATTAGTGGCTTCTCATTACCTCGAGGGCAAGAAATAGACTCTTTATCCTGGGATTAGAGCCCTCCCTAATCTGGAGCCCACCAAGTCTCCCAAGTTTATTTCATATGATGACTTTCCATCAAGTCTACTTTCCACCCAGATGGATTACTAGATATTCCCTGAATTGGACCTTCCATCTCCAAATCCTGAAATGCATCTCTATTCATCTCTGCTTCTTGGAATCTTTGGCATCCTCTAAGGCTCAGCAAAATGGCAGTAAATTGGCACCAAAGTGGTTAGAGTGTTGGGCCTGGAGTCAGGAAGACTTATCTTTGTGAGTTCAAATCCAGCTTCACACATTTACTAGCTGTGTGACCTTGGGCAGGACACATAACCCTGTTTGCCTCAGTTTCCTCATCTGTAAAATGAGCTGGGGAAAGAAATGGCAAATCGTTCTAGTGTCTTTGCAAAAAAAAACAATAAACAACCCAAATGAGATCATGAAGAGGTGGACATAACCGAATGAATGAGAGAGAGAGAGAAAGAGAGAGGGAGAGAGAGAGAGGGAGAGAGAGAGGGAGAAAGAGAGAGAGGAAGGGAGAGAGAGAGAGAGAGAGAGAGAGAAAGAGAGAGAGAGAGGGAGTGTAAAATGGTATTTCAATACAGCAAGGGCAGCCAGGTGGCACAGTGGATAGAACACTATGACTGAAGTCAGGAAGATTGCTCTTCATGGGTTCAAATCCACCTTTAGACACTCATTAGCTAGGCAAGTCATTTAACCCTGTTTGCCTCAGTTTCTTCATCTGTAAAATGAGCTGGAGAAGGAAATCCCAAAGGGGGTCACGGTTGAGCCAGATAGGACTGAAACGACGGAACAAGAAGTCTCAGCTTGGGGACCACTTTGAAAGATTTTAGAACACAGATCGACACAAAGGATCAGTGACAGCCAATGCCATCTGCCTCAGGGTAAAGAGAAGTGATGGATTGATTTACAGAATGAGACACGCTTGGGGGGCACTTGTATTTTGTCTGTATTTTACTCCTTACTTTTTTTTTATTGGGAGAGGAGGTAGAAGGGAGAAAAAAATCTGACAATTAAAAAAATTCATTTTAAAAATGATCCTGTGTAGCAGGAACAAAATAATAATGCGAACTACACGTGAAACCTTCCTCCATAGCCCAGAAAATATAAAGGCAAAAACCCCCAACTATTCAAAAAGAGAACAAAAGCGAATGGAACGCCTGGGAAGGACTGAAGAGCCTTGGGACACTTCCCAGGGAACTGAAGGACTGGAGCGGGCTCTTGAACTCCGAGGCTCATTGTTAAGTTTCTGAGAAAAAGGGAAAAGAAACCGGCTTTGTAGAAGGCGCCAGACCCAGGGGCACAACACTCTGGCTTTGCTTTTTGGGGACACAGTCGGGGTTAAGCCCCAGGCTTCCAGAGAATGGGAATCTTCTGAGCTTTGAAGACAAGCCCCATGTTAATAATATACTCAGTAAATCAACACAGCCAGCATTGTTCATCTAGCCTGAGGCTTTTTGGGCCAAGCAATAATCCAGATGCCGGAGCTAAATGAGCCCGTAAAACCTCAAACCCATCAGTGCTTATGGGAAGGCACCCAATAAAGGGAGGGATGTGGTATCGAGGCTTTACCTCTCCCTGAAAGATGGCACGTTAAATTTCAACAAACAACTCTTCTTCATTGTAGCACCTTACACACAATAGGCACTTTATGTGGGTAATTTCCTGAAATCAGTGTCTTTATGGGTAACATCTGCACCACCAGAGAACGACACATAGTAGGTGTTTTATGAAATGTCTGTTGATAGTTTAATATTGTGTGTGTGTATCCATTTATCTGTCTACTCAGGAGTGACTTGACTTCAAGGTCCATGATTTCATTGGATGAGATGCCCCCTCCACAAAGATTCTGATCCCTCTTTTTAGGTGGCCAAGTTAAGCTGCCTCAGGGCCCAGACACAGGGTCCAGCCCAGCACAGAATTTGGAAAGCTCTTTGGCAGAGGCCACCAAGCTGGCAACATCAGGCAGATTGTCTCCTTCCTTTGCAACATTATGTTTCTTGAGGAAACCATCTTTTTGCATCTGTCTGTACGCCCTGCTTTGGGCACTGTGCCTGGCACATATTGAGACCTCAAGGAAGGCTTTATCTAATTGAATTTCATCGGAGTCAGGAGACCCCAGATCATGCAGCCATATGAAATCATACATGGAAAGCACTTTGCAAACCTTAAAGCACCATATAAAACGTATTAGTACTATTGTTTCCAGTTCTGTTACTACTTTGTAAACTAGGGTAAGTCACTTAAAACCTTTCTGGGCCTCAGTTTCCCCATGGTCTAGTGAGAGAATGCTAGACTTGGAGTCTAAGGACAGGTTTAGTTTAGCCCTGGCTCAGCCACTTACTAGCAATCTTAGGCAAGACCCTTAGTCTCTCTGGGCCTCAGTTTCACTGTCTGGGCAATGTGGCAGTAGCCTGGAGTCAAAGGTTCAACCTTGGTGGACTGGCTCATGATCCCATGCCCGAGCCTTGGTTTCTTGGAGCAGGACAGGGGCCACCCAGGCCTCTCCCAGCTCTTGAAGTTCTGCTTCATGGTGTGCCCGCAATGGGAGCTCTCTGGTCAGCCAGGGCTCACCTGTGCGTGACTCAGGGAAGCAGCCGGGATTCACCTCCTCTTAAGAACATAAAAAGATGCTCCAATGCAGCTGCCTCATTTTGCATAAAAGGAAAAGGAGGTCTGCGGAGGTGATCTGACTCACCCAAGGTCACGCTGCTAGTCAGCGGCAAAGACTTGGGAACTGGGAACACGGAGCAAAACCGGGCAGCGACGCCCAGGGTCACACAGATAGTGAGTGTCTGAGGGCAAATTCGAGCTCAGATCCTGCTGCCTCTCTGCCCATGCTCTCCACTGCGCCTCCTTACTCTGTCTCCCCCAACGCACGTTGAGTGCTCTGCAAACCAGAAGACCTCCATCCGCGGAGGCGCCCATCTCCCCTTGGTCCTATTGTTCCTGCCTTAGGTCCATCCCCCTCTCCGAGACCTTTTATCTTAAATATGCTTTTAAAGCTTATTTAGCACAATGCCTGGCACACAGCGGGCATCACATACGTTACGATTATTCCTGTTACTAATGCAGCATCAACTTTATGATAATTAATAGGATAAAAAGGGTGGTCACGTGGCTCAGCGGGGGTGGGGGAGACCGGGAGCAGGAGGACTCCTCTTCCTGAGGTCACATCCGGCCTCACATCCTAGCGATGTGACCCTGGGCAAATCACTTCACCCTGCCTCAGTTTCCCCATCTGTGAAATGAGCCGGAGAAGAAATGGCCAAGAAAACCCCGGATGGAAGAGTCTGACGTGACTAAACAACCAGCTGAGCATCAGTATGCATGTCGCGCTACATGCACCGCCCCGACAGAGCCCTCCTGCCTCCGACGCCGCCCGCCACCGTCCACGGCCCTCGGCTCAGAACCACCGGGAAAGGCCGGCTCTGCCGAGAGGAAGGGGGAAGGCAGGCCGATGTCACCGCGCACAGCCTCGTTCTACAGATGCGGACGCCGAGGCATGCGGAAGTGACGCCACTCGCCCGCATCCGGGCTCAGGCTCGCCCCACGGGACTGGTCGGAAGCAGCGTGACTTAGTCCGTACCAAGATGGCGCCAGGGCATCGCGGCGCCTGCGTCGTGTGCGCCGCCCGCGGGTCCTTGCACTGCGCATGGCTCCTTCGTTTAAATCCCACAAGCCACTCCCTCTACGGAGCCTACGAGGTTTATTCAGGCCGCAAGCGGAAGCCTGGGTGGGCGTGGCGGAAGAGTGGCGGCCGGACCGGAAGTTGTTATGTAAGTCTAGAGGGGCCGGCCCTAGGCCCTTCTGCTCCTCGCGCTCCACTGCTCGGAGGACCCGCGGCCTTTGTCTACGGGCGCCTGGGACGTTAAAAATTCTCTTTCCTTCCACGCGCATTGCTTGAGCCCCTCCTGTGTGCAAAGCGCCACTCTGGGTCCTGAGGATGCAAAAGCGCGAAACAAATGAAAGGAATTTGGAGTGTGAGGCTCTGGGTTCAAATTCAGTCCCTGCTTCTTTGGGGCAGTGTGATCTTTTGCAGGTCCCTCACCTACTCCAGTAAATAAGCATTGATCAAGCGCTTCCTGTGTGCCAAGCACCGTGCTAAGCCCTGGGGATACAAAAAGGAACAAAAGACTGCCTCTGCCCCCAAGGAGGTCAGTGTAAGGGGGGAGAGGGCAGGCAAACGTATGCACCCAAAGAGCTGTCTGCAGGTCAGAGGCGATACCGGGCAAAGCCCAGAAGCCGGGAGGTTTAGGAAGACTGGCCCGGCCCCTGGTGGGCAAATGCCCGGTAGCCAGCCTTCCGCCCTCAGCTTCCTGGCCTGTGCAGTGACGTCACAGGGTGACGTGGTGACTCCTCCGCCTCCAGTGATGGCACAGAAGTCAGCGTGCCTTGGCACTCTCCGCGTCTGGCCGAGCTCCAAGCGCTCCCCACACCTGCGCAAGGTAGCTTCGTGGCCCTGCGCGTGCTTGGGATGCACACCCCCTAACTCGCGGTCCGAGACCCCACATTTTGCAACCTATAATTTGGTGGGGGGCCGTGGCAATTGGAGTTAAGTGACTTGTGCAGGGTCACACAGCTAGTAAGTGTGACACTTAGAATCTTTCAAGCCCTTGGAAAATGGAAGCCACTTGTGTGTGCCGGTGGGGCCCTACCTTACCTCCAGGCACACCATCAGTGGAGCTGAGTGTCCGTTAGTTCAATGGGGAGTTTGACGATAGGGAGGCGTTCACATCTTAAAGATGGGTGGTTCTCCTGGTCAAGGCAGTGACTTCATGGGGAGAAGGGCGAGATGCTCAGACTTTCTGGCCTCAAGACCCTGTTTATACTCTGATAATTTGCCGAGGACCCCAAAGAGCTTTTGATTATGTGGGTTATTTCTACTGATACCATATTAGAAATCAAAACATCTTAGTATTATTATGAAAATAGTTTTAACCTTGAAGGGGTCTTAGGGACCCTCAGGCTTTTCATGACTACACTTTGAGAACCTGTAAAAGTGGGGAGGCAGCTGGGTGGCGATATGGATTAGAGCACCAATCCAGGAGTTAGGAGGACCTGAATTCAAATTTGGCATCATACATATACAGGCTGTGACCCTGGGCAAGTTACTTAACACCCAATTGCAGAGAGAGAGTGGAGAGGGAGGAGGAGAGGGAGAAGGAGAGAGGGAGAAAGACAGAGACAGAACCCCTAAAAGAGAACTAGGATGAGGGAGGGAGGGAAACCCACCCTGCCCCATTCAGATCACTTCCTTTTCTGCAAGTATTCTAATTCTGTCTTTGGGAACAGACCCTAAGATTTAGAGGTTAAGTGAGTCCCAGGGAGTAACAGGGTTAGAGCTTTGCTTTAGGAAGGTTATTCTATTAAAATATGTATTAGATGTGAAAGATGGAAAACACAAAGCTATAAAAATAGTCCAGGCCAGAGATGAGAGGGACCTGGGCTAGGGGGATGGGTGGTTGTGTGAGTGGAGAGTAGGGGATGGATGGAGAGATGTAGGGGAGGTGCAACTGATACCCCAGTCCAACCTGTACCTGTCCAGAAGCCCTCTCTCAAGAACCTCCCTAACAAGTGTATAGTGGTAATGGGATTTGAAGATCTTCCATGCCCTTGATTGGCAAGTAAACAGGTACTTAGCACTTAGTTCCAAGTTAATTATATCAAGCCTCTGTTAAAGAAACAGAAGGTATGAACCCCTATTGCTGATGTAACAGAAAGGGGTGGAACAGGGAGGAGCTAATACCGTGTATAAGGAAGAGCACAAGCTGGACAGCCAGAACTTGCAAAACTTCTTGGAGCAAGCCATGTGGAGGCTCTAGAAAGTGATTTTGATTTTGAGAACGGAGCTTCTGCTGAGACTTTTCTTCTATGAAATTCTGCTGAGACTTTTCTCCTGGGAACTTCTGCTGAGAGCTTCCCGAGAACCAGGTTGAGGAGCTACCGTGAGTGAGAGAGGGGGATCCCTGCTTGAGGGAAGCTGTTCTGTTGTGAAGGCTTGGGAATGTAGGTTTTCACTGCATTAACCATGTGTACCAACTTTGTGGTTACTGTAATGACTTTGGCTTTCTGGTTCAGGGACTCGGTTTTCTTGCATTTGAATAAAGGCTTTGGTTCTATCCTCCATGTGGAAAGCCTGTTACATTTTATGATTCACAGCTATGCCAGCATATTCATAACCACCATGGGTGCTGTGAATATTGCATTATTGTTACAAAGTGCTAATCTAGTCATTAGGCAGAAAGGAAACACTGTCCAGATTGGGGTCACAAATGGCTAAGACACTATCCCAAAAAAGCCTAGATTTACCTCTTTGACCTGACAATCCATGAGGATGACAAATGCTTTATTTTCCATTATATAGATGATAGGTCATTGGAGAGATATCCCATAGAACTAGCCTGTCTTGGACAAACTTGAGATGGACAGTAAGTGGTTTCAGTATCGAGCAGAGTAGGCCTATAACCTTTGGGAAATACCAGTGTCTAGACTTTTCCCAGAAACAAAGATCCACTGTTATTTTCTTGGTGTTGCTACAAAGTTAGGAGTCTCAGAACATCACCATCTTTAAAGAATCAATTGAGTTGGTGCATTTTGTGGGGTATTTTTTAGAGGGGGAAGGCAAGGCAATTGGGGTTAAGTGACTTGCCCCAAGGTCACACAGTTGTCAAGTGTCGGAGGCAGGATTTGAACTGGGGTCTTCCTGACTCCAGGGCTGGCGCTCTATTCACTGTGCCACCTAGTTGCCCTGGGATAGTGTATTTTGTAACGTTGAATATTGCCAGATCTATTTTGTTTTTGGTTTGGATTACTGACACTAAGCAGCAATTTCTCTGTAACTTCTATCAGAAAGTTTGACTGGGACACTGAGAAATTAAGGGGGCTCCCCATGGCTGTTGGGGGGAGGAATGGGAATCATGGTCACTTCACCACATTAAAAAATATTTTAAATCTTTCCGTTTACATGTAAAAATTTTGAACATTTGTTCTTTTTAAAAAAAACTTTGGATTGTTTTTTACATGCAACTGGGAAACAAGATACACAGTCACTGGGGAGAGAAATCCATCTTGCCCTACTAGAACATTAGGGGGGATGGGGGAGGATATAAGAGAGAGCAGATTGGGGGAAGGGATATTCATTAGGTTTTCTATCTTGGGGTGGAGGGTAGGGGAAAGATGGGAAGAAAATTTGTAACTCAAAATCTTGTGGAAATGAATGTTGAAAACCAAAAATAAATAAAGATTAATTTAAAAAAATTTTTGAGTTCCAAATTCTCTCCTTTCTTCCCCCCCTCATTGAGAAAACAAGCAATTTGATAAAGGTTATACACATTAGTCATGTTGTAAAAGAAACACACACATACACACACACACACACACACACACACACACACACACACACACACACAAGAAAAATAAAGTAAAAACGGTATGCTGCAACCAGCATTCAGTGTCCATCAGTTCCTCCTCTGGAGATGGGGAGCGTTTTGCACCCTGAGTCCTTCAGAATTGTCTTGGATCATTGTATTGTTGAGGAGAGCTACATCATTCACAGTTGATCATTATACAATGTTGCTGTTCTATATACAACCTTCTCCTGGTTCTGCTCATTTCACTCTGCATCAGTTCATGTCTTTCCAGGTTTTTCTGAGGGGTCGTCATTTCTTATAGCACAGTCATATTCCATCACAATCTGAAGAGGAAGAGGTGTGGAGTATTTTATATGCACATATGTACATAAACACACACATACACATACATATATGTGCATGTATGTATACATATATATATATATATATATATATTCAGACACCATTCTGCACTACTTTTTAAATTTTTCATGGTCTATTCTAAGAGATACTCACTAGGTAAGAGAATGGGGTCACAAAATACTTCATCAAAAATAAGGAAAAAGTAGAGGGAGCTGTGGTAAGGGCAAGATCTATTATGATTCTTGTCATATAGGTTAGATTAGTTTTTTTTCTCCAAACAGGATAGATGCTCTGACACTCTGTTGGTGTAGCTTTCCAGCTGCATAGGCTTTGATCACACTTAAACTCAGGTCCTCCTGAGTCCAGGGCTGGTGCTCTATTCACTGCACCATCTAGCTGCCCTTAGTTTTTCCTTTAAAGATGGAAAACTGTCCCTGAGAATTGACTATTCTGGAGGATTAAGACTTGAGCCCCCGTTAAGGCTCCTGGTCATAAAGTGCGTAAAAGGCCAGTACACAAGGAGCCCTTCAGACTTGGTAAATGGACCATTGCCATGTGCATCAACACATTTTGGCCAGATGCATTTCTTTATAGAGATGAGTGGGATGCTCCCTACTTCACCCACTATTATATCTTTGTTGATTATACTTTCCATATTATAGTTAAACTTCTTTTTTGTTAAAAAAAATTCCATCGCAATCATGTAGCACAACTTGTCCAGCCATTCTTCAATTGATGAGTGTCCCCTCAATTTCTCCAATTCTTTGTCACCACAGAAAGAGCTATTATAAATATTTTTGTACACGTGGGTCCTTTTCCTTTTCAAAAATCTCTTTGACATATGGACCTAGTCTTGGTATTTCTGGGTCAAAGGGTATGCAGAGTTTGATTGCCCTTTGGACATAGTTCTAAATTGCTCTCTAGAGTAACTGGATCAATTCACAACGCCACTAACAGTGCATTGGTATCCCAATTTTCCCACATCACCTCCAACATTTGGCATTTTCTTTTTGTCATATTAGCCAGTTTGATAGATGTGAGGTCCTACTTCAGAATTGTTTTAATTTGCATTTTTCTAATCAAATGATTCAGAGAATTTTTTTATATGATTCTAGATAACTTTGATTTCTTCATCTGAAAACTGCCTGTTCATATCTTTTGACCATTTACTAATTGGAGAATGAGTTGTTTCTTATAAATTTGACTTCTCTATATATTTGAAAAATGAGGCCTTTATCAGAGACACTCTAAAAAATTTTTCCCTCAACTTTCTGCTTTCCTTCTAATCTTGGCTGCATTTGGTGGTGTTTGTGCAAAACCTTGTTAATTTAATGTAATCAAAATTATTCATTTATATCCCATGATGCTCTCTTTTTCTCATTTGGTTATAAATTCTTCCTTTATCCATAGATCTGACAGGAAAACTGTTCCATGTTCTTCTAATCTGCTTTCGGTATCATATCACCCTTTATGTCTAAACCATGTACCCATTTTGAGCTTGTCTTGGTCTACAGTGTGGGATGCTGGTCTACACCTAGTTTCCGTCAAACTAGTTTTCAGTTTTCCCAACAATTTTTGTCAAATGAGTTGTGGTCCCCAAAGTCTGGGTCTTTGGGCTTATCAAACACCAGATTACTATGGTCATTTACTACCTGGTCTGTCCCATCGACCCCCCACTCTGTTTTTTAGCCAGTACCTGATTATTTTGGGAATGACCCTTCACAGGACAGTTTGAGATCTGGGATGGCCAGAGGCCACCTTCCTTCACATTATTTTCATTGATTCTCTTGATCTTCCCTTGACTGTTCCTCCAGATGCATTTTATTATTTTTTTTAGCTCTATAAAATAATTCTCTGGTGGTTTGATTGGTGTGGCACTGGATAAGTAAATTAATTCAGGTAGGATTGTTATCATGTTGGCTCAGCCCACCCATAAACAATGAATATTTTCCAATTGTTTGGATCTGCTTTTGTGTGAATACCGCTTTATAAGTTTATTCATGCGGTTCCCGGGTTCGTCTTGGCAGGCGGATTCCCCCAGCTGTCTTCTACCATCGAAGGTTCTTTTAAATGCGCTTTCTCTCCCTCTTGCTGCTGGATTTTGCATCTCACCACAGGTGATGGAGCTGGTTAGCCATCCCACGGCTTCCCTGGCGCCCCTGGCCCCCCACATCGCGGGGGCACGGGAGCCGTTGGGCTCCTCTGGGCTCCAACGCCGCCGCGTGGCCCTAGGCTGCAGACCCCGCACGGACGAGGAAAGGGCTGCTCACTGGCCACGCCCCGCGGGCCACTCGGTGTGGGGGGCCTCCCGGGGCGAGGGAGGAGTGGAAGCGCCCTGAGGGCAGGTCTGCTTCTGCTCGTTGGGCGCCATCTGGGCTGGATCGGTTGGCTGATTGAAAGACAAACCGATTCCTCCCGGGAGGTGCTGCATGTCGGGGAGGACCGTGTACAGGGATTCCAAGAGACAGCGGTGGAGAGGGAATGCACCGCGGGTGGTCCAAAGGTGTGGAGGTGGGAGGTGGCGTGTGGGGGTGAGGGTCTACGAGACCCCGGTGTGCCTAAGACGTGCGGAGCCTCCACAAGCACCTACTACGTGCTTCTTCGCGGATGCAAGGAAAGAAGCAGTGCCTGCCCTCAGCGAGTTTACATCCTAGGGAGAGCCCGAGGAGTAAATAAAAGCCTGCTACCTAACGGTCCAGCTCAATGAATGCGAGGAGGAGCTGGCAAGGCACGCCGGGACTTGTAGTCCTCCTCCACCCTCCGCTCCTCCGAGCCCTGGGCCGCCCGCCCCGCCCCCCTCCCCTCCCCTCCCCTTCCCTCCCCTCAGATGCGCCTCCGGGGCCGAAAGCGGAAGCAAGTTGCCTTTGAGTCGGCCGTGTCCCCGATGAGCGTTGACTACCACCCGCGCCGACCAATAGGTGTTCGGCTTGGCGTCAGCCGCACGGCGATTGGTGGGCTGCTCGGCGGCGGCCCGGCCCTTCTCTCCCAGGATTGGCCGCGTCTTCGGTTTTGAAAGTCGTCACTTTCGCCCGCGCATCCGTCCCTCAGCGCCCACTGTAGCGGCGGCTTTTGAGGCGGCATCGCGATTCCAGCTGGAGGAGCGGACGGGCGGAGGGGCGCGAGGCCGGGCCAGCGGCGCCGTCGAGGCGCAGTGGGGGCCGTAGGACGCGAAGCAGGCGGGCCGGGCCGGGCTAGGCGGAGCGAGCCAGGTGAGGCTGCGGCCGCGTCTCCTCCCCTCTCCTCCTCCTCCCCTCCCCCTCCGCCCTCCGAGATGCCCGCTGCGGAGGCGCGTCTACACCTTCCTGAGCTCCCGGCTGTGACAGGCGGGCCCTGGTGGGCGGGGGAGCGGCGGGCTGCCCCTGTATTCCGGGCGGGGAAGCCGAGGCCCCGGGCCGGCGCCGCTTCCTGCCCCCGAGGCCGCACCCCGCAGGTGCCAGCCACGCCCTCGGGGTGTGGGGGGGGGGTGTCGGGCGCCCGCAGCCTGGCTGCCCCGTCAATGACCCCCACCCCCACCCCCACCCCCCGACACCCAGCTCGCGCCCCGAGAGTACCTTTCGTGCGTGAGACGTTAGAGCCCGTGCACCCATTGCCCCGGAGCTGCAGATGAGGAAGCCCGCGGCACCGAGAAGCTAGTGATTGGCCCAGGGTCATTCGGCTAGCAAGGGACCCCGGGTCCAGCGCCCCGCAGGGGGGCGGCGAGCACAGGTGCCAAGCAGGACCGCCCCTCCTTGACAGCCGGGTCCCTGGGGGGAGTCACTCCCTTTGTTCACCCTCTGCATTTTCTTCTGGCCCGAGGCACCCTTCCAAGGACCTCAGAGGTCTTCTAGGCCATCCTGCTCTTCTTTCGATCCCAGGCTCATTGGTTGGTCCTGATTCACGCAGCCTGTGACCCTGATTGGGGGCCGAGTCTGTAGAGCAGCGCTCTTGTGCAGCTCCCTCCCTCCCTCCCGATGATCTCCGAGGCTTCTGGTTTCTAATTAAGGGTCTGATTCCCCGCCCCCCCCCCCCTCCAGTAGCCCTCGCTCTTCCTTCGGGTGCCTGGCCTGCTTACAGGGGACCGGAGGGAGGGGATCCTCCAGCCTCGCTTCCTGCATCCCAGCCTTCCCCGAGGCGAGGCTCTGCTTGGGGAAGTGGAGGGAGACCAGCTGAACTTGGACATGGAATCGTGTTTCCAAAGCCGTCCCTCATCACGTTCTGCACCAGGAGGGAGCCCAGTGGCTGGGGGTCTGGGGGTGGGCTGGCCGCGGCCTGGCTGGTTCAGAAGCAAGACCGCAAGTGATTTCTGATCTTAGGACAGGATTTGCCCGGCCTGGGGCTGTTGGGGAGAGAAGCCCCTGAATGTGGATGGACTTGTTCATTAAAGCCAAGTGATGGTCTTTCCTTGTAGAAGGAAGATTTTCCTGTAACCACCAATTTTTAATCACTAATGTGAAAAAAAATCCATCTTATTTCTTTTGTACCAGTCATTTCTTAATACTATTCACAATCCCCACCCCCAAAAGTCCCAACTGTGAGCTCTGTTAACGTTCAAGATAAAAATGAAGCAAAACAGACTGACACACCGCATCGGTCCACACCTCTCCTGTCAGGGCTTTGGGCACTGAGTGGAATCAGAGTTCTGATGTCATTCGGGGATGTCACTGGAGTGATGGATTTCCCTGGGATGACATCTCGGGGGACACACCCCCTTCTCTCTCTCCCCTCCTCCTTGGGCTTTGGGGGTGCTTCTCACCTTGTGTCCTTATCTCATGCCATAAGCTCAAGCCTTCATTGTATTGTGGGGGACTTCCCGATGAGACAGCTCCCTCTACCAGTGCAGGTTGCCCCTTTGCTGGGAGTTCTGAGAGAGTTTCCTTGAGTGCTGAATGGTTCAATGACTCATCCAGGGTCTTGCAGCTAGGGTGTCTCTGATTGGACTCAGCCCTGGCCATCTAGCCAGGCTCTGAGGCCACCCCTCTCTACGAGGCCATGCTGCTTCGTCTCTGTTGATTTTAAGGAATCTAATAAGAAATTTGCCAGATGTTTTTCCATGTCAAAGATCTCCAGACTGACTCTCTCAAAGGTGGCTTTACTTCTGTCCTACCTAGTCTTTAGATATCTAAAGACATCTGGGAATCAAAGAGGGGAAAGACCTTTTGGCTTGTGAGGCCGTCTGTAGAGTAGAGGGTCTTGAGGAAAGAGAAATGAACCTCTGCGCATTGGGGCAAGAAGGGACCTCAGGGGTACCCATCCCCCTTGTTTCACAGATGAGGAAGTTGAGGCTCGGGGATGGGGACGTGACTTGCCTGAGGTCACATGAGTAGTAAGTGGCTAAGCCAGCCAGATTCTGTGGCTCACTCGTCCAGCTCCCAGGCCATCCCAGTGGCTCTCCCACTGTCTCTCACCAACCCCCATGGAATTCTGGAACCCCAGCAGTCTACCTGATGCCTAAAGGGACAGTTGGTTTTAAAGGTTCCTCGTTGGCTTTAGTAATCGGGAAATGGCCAAAAAATGGGGCTTGGGAGCCCGAGGTATGATAAGGTCTCCCTGGTGCAGCCGCAGACCCCTTGGTGAGCATGAGTGGGGCAGGATGCCTTTGGGTCTGGGGCAAGGGGGAGCATCTCTTGTCTGGTTTGGGGGAGACAGGGCTGCGATTGTAGTTCCTTGGTTGGTTTTTTCTTTTTTTGATCACATGCCTCCCACCCCTTTGTTTGTCCCAGGGACCCCACAGAGGAACAGGTTGATAAGTGACTCCAAAGGCCCCCAGATCTCCCTGCAGGGTTTGGCCTGGCTCCTTGCACTCTTCTGTATCACACTGACATGTCTGTGTCTCAGGGCTCCCCTGTTAGACCGTCAGTTCTGTGAAGACCAGGACTGGCTCTGCGTCAGATACATGGGGGTCCCGTGCCGAGGCCGTCTCCCTCGGGGGGGCCTCGTGCCACATTCCTTCCACTGGTGGCACAGTGCACAGAACTCTGGGCCTGGACCCTGGGCAAGGCACTGAATCCCTGCCTGCCTCAGTTTCCTCAGTTGCAGAATGGGGACAATGACAGCCCCTGCCTCCCAGAGTTGTGAGGTAACAGATGTAAAGTGCTGTGCCAGCCTTAAAGTCCTTTTAAGAATTCTTACTGCCAGTGATCATAGTGGGCCTGAGCTCCCAAGCCCCCTTCTCAGCCAGGGGTTTGTTCCTGGGAGGGCTTGGCCTGGCTGGTCCCCTCTCCACACTTTATGCCTGGCTACCCTGTTACCTTCTGGAATTGAGGGCTCGCTTTGTTAAGGAGACCTGAGGACCTCAAGTTGGGGCTTGTATGGGCTTGAGT
Organism: Pseudochirops cupreus; assembly: GCA_028627135.1. Taxonomy (NCBI): domain Eukaryota; kingdom Metazoa; phylum Chordata; class Mammalia; order Diprotodontia; family Pseudocheiridae; genus Pseudochirops; species Pseudochirops cupreus. Next base: position 10,811,911 of record CM053583.1, on the reverse strand, counting down.
CATCAGGAAGAATCTCAGCTACGTGCTCTGCCTTCACCTTAGCCTGTTGTGTTGCTCCCTGGGCTCTGGCTTCTTCCTGTGGGGAAGGGAGCTACTGGTGGCTCACAGCCACTCTGGCTGGAAATCTGGAGTGTTGAATGGAATTGATTAGAACAAGGAGGGGGCATTATTTTTTTATTTTTTAAAATTGATTTATTTATTTACTTTTAGTTTACAGGATTCAGTTCCACAGTCCCTTGAGTTTCAAATTTTTTCCCTTCCCTTCCCCCCACCCCCCGCCATGGCGGCATGCAATCATGTATAGGGTCTGCAAACACTTTCACATTGGACATTAGTCTAGTTGTATAGAAGGGTTGTAACCAATGGAGTGAACAAGGGGAAAAAAGAAAGAGAACCGAACATGAAAAAGAACAATAGCGTGTAGGTTGCTTCAGGGAGGAGGGGGCATTTTGATGTTGGTGAGCAGTGGTGTGCTGGCGACAAGGAGAACAGCAAGGCAGCAGAGGGAGGAGATTGGCTTCCTGCGGATTCTGCATTGGCAGGGCAGCAGTATGAAATGACCATCTAGGCTCCTTCTGATTCCTCTGTGTCCTCCCTGGGCCAGGGCTGCCTGGGTCCCCAACCTACTCCTTGCTGTATTTTGAGGGTAAAGCACTTGCAGAAGAATAATGCCAACCTGCCATGTGAGCTGGCACCCCGCCTTAGCAGGGCTACACCAGCCTCCAGATCCTGGGATCAGATTGAAGGCCAGAAGTCAGTGATTTCTGACCCATGTGTGAGGGTAGAGAGTAGGAGAGGTGAGGTCTGACCTCCGGGCCTTTCCATCCAAGCCAGTTCTCTCTTCCTTGCCCCACCCTCCCTTCCTGGTACCATAGATGTACACTCACTGGCTCCTGTGGCCCGCCAGCCAAGTGCCAAGGCTCTTATTAAGTTCCAGGCATCCTCCTGGATGCTCGGTGCTGACCTCACAGCTTCCTGCCAAGACACAACAGCTTGACAATTTTCAGATGACAAATAGGAAAGAGGTACTTTCTCTGTGCCAGGCCCTGGGCTTAGTGTGGCGGATACAAGCAAGCAGAGCCGGTGCCTGTCTTCATGGGATGCTTATGTTCTTATGGGGGCGATAGCACACACAGGGAAGTGGTGATAGGCTGGGTATTGATCTGTGACACATCCTTCCCAGAATGAGTAGACTTGATTTATAACTGTTGATTTGATTCTTCAGAAACATTCAACCCTTCTGAGATCCCTGGTCTGTGGGAAGGGTGGGGGGCGACCATATGGCCCAGGCCAAGGGGCAGAGTTGGGACTTGGAATGGGAAAAGGGAGATGCATCAGCATACACAGACATCGAGGCATTGAGACTGCTGCCATAGTGGATGCCAGGCAGGAAGCTGCTGCTGGGTGATGGGTTCAGGGTGGAGGGGTGCGTGGGGCACCCCCGATCCTGCTCAGGTAATGCAGGAGCTCTGATTTTTTCCTTCCCTTCTGCTCTGGAATTGCAGGGGGCACCATGGGGACCATGATGGACTCTGCGGACCTCCTGGAGGTCTGCAACACCCAACTGATGGAGTTCCTGTGCAATGTGGACAATAAGGACATGGTGTGGCTGCAGGAGATTAAGGAGGAGGCCCTGAAGATGTTCTCCAGGTGAGGGTGGGGCTTGGGCCCACACAGTGCAGCCAGGGCTGGCGGCCCAGGGCGCAGGATACTGGGCAGAAACTGGCAGTAAATTGAAGGGTCGCCAGCAGAAACAGACATTAAGAAGGGGGAACCTTATAGGAAACCTCCCCCCTGTAGCAGGGCAGAGCTGAAGGAACCAAGAAAGTTGCCAGCAGGCAAAGAGAAGTGTGTCTGTGTCCTATTACACACCTGCCAGAGTTGGGTCACTTTGGGGTGTTTTCCTTCCTTCCCTTCATCTGTTCCCCTCCTCCTCTCTCTTTTCTTTTTTTCCTTTCTTCCCTCCTTCCTTCTCTTTCTCCTTCCTCCTTTCCTTACTCCCTCCCTCTACCAGTCATTGTACAAAGCCTAGAGAACGAGATACTCTCTTCTCTGTGCGCTGGATCTTGTATTCTGAAGGGATCTGATCAGTTTTCTGAGCATGGCCTTCCTATGCCCCTTCAGTGTCTGGCTTCCTCAGGGGGTGTTGCTGAGCATTGAGCTCCGTTTGCCACCTCCCCCAGGACTATTCTTGCCAGCCTCAGATTCCAGAATTCCTTGCTGCCTGCCCTCCCTTCCCTCTAAGCCCCCCTTCCTTTTCCCCTTCTCAGTCTCTAGCTTCTCCCTAGCCCCTATACTCGGATTTTGCCCTCCTTGTCCTCGAGTTAGCACTTGGCACTCCTGGCTGAGGAGGGGTGATCTCTAGAGCTGGGAGGATGGAAGCCAGACAGGCCTCTTCATTCTGCACATGGGAATTCTGAGGTCTAGAGACTTGCTCAGGGTCCCTCAAGTTGTAAACATAAGAGGTGAAATTTGACCCCGGGGCCTCTGTCTTCCCTGGACCAGTGTGGGCAGTGGGGATCCCTGAGGTGGCAGGGGAGGAGGCTGCCAGTGTGGGGCCACCCGGATCTCTCTTCCCCACAGGGATGAGGGTTTGACCAGATTTGGGCATCTTGGGGTGACCTAAATATAGTTCAGGCTAAAGGGACTTTTTTAACCTGGTCTGGGCACAGCATGGATCCAGCGGTGCGCAAAGCTCAGTTATCTGGAGCTTCCAGGTAGGTAGGGGGCTTTACAAATGTTAGCTGCTGTGATCTTTACAGCAGCTCTGGGGGAAGGTTATCCTTATTTTCCAGGGTCATACAGCTGCTAAGTGTCCAAGAAGAGATTCTAACTCAGGGCTTCCTGACTCCCAGTCCAACACTGTCTACCACTTAGCTGCCCTTTCTGTGACTGCATCTGTGGGGAAATGTGTCCCAAGTCCCAGACAGACTTTGAGCCTCCAGCCGGTTGGGGGACTGAAAAGAGCCCTGGGCTTAGAGACAGAAGAGCTTGAGCAAATCAGGAGAACTTCCTGGTCCTCAGTTTCTTATTTTTAAGGTGAAGGATTTAGCCTCAGTGGATCCCCCAGATTGGGTCCAGGTCTAACCTTCTCAAACACTTTAAAAACAGAATTGGGCTTGGCAGAAGCCCTGGTGAGTAGGTGAGGCTGGTGCCTAGGGATAAAGCAGGAGGAAGAGGAAATTTGCCCTCCTTTCTGATGAACATGGAAGTCCAGGGGGCTCTTCCAGGGCCAAGGGGCTGTCAGTGGGGAGGTGACTAGAGTAGATGTTCTGAGGTGCCCCCCAGAGCAGTCTCAACTCCTTTCTCCTCTTTGCCCCTAGTAATTTCAATGTGGAGCCTGAGCTGATGCCCAAAACTCCATCTCAGAAGAACCGCCGGAGAAAGAAACGGTTTTCCGACATTCAGGATGAAAACAGGCCCCCCACCAGGAAAAGGTAGGTGCCTCCTCATGTCCAGGGCTAAACGGGCAGGGCAGGACAGTGCAGACAGACCAGGGTTTGGTGTCAGTGTCCAGCTCTGCCCCTCCTCAGCTGTGATACCTCCCTAGGCCTCTGTAAACAGGCCTTCTAGCTGGGCTAGAAGGCTTCCAAGGCCCTGTCCATTAAAATGGCAGTCCTGTGATGATGGTAGAATGCTTAGCGCTGGGCTTGGTGCTGTGGGAAATATGGAGGGAAGTACAGGATGTTGAGGGGACAGGAGACCCAGTCAAGAAGCAAAGGCAGGGCAGGGCATGATCTTGGTGCTGGCGAATGGGCCCTCGTGGCCTAGGACCGTGGATTTGCAGGTCCTTGAGTCCAAGACCCTCATTTTTACAGATGAGGAAACTGAGGTAAACAGGTAAAGTGACTTTCTCAGGGTCACCCAACTGATAAGTATCTGAGGCTTACTTTGAGCTTGGGCCTTCCTGACTCTTGTGTGCTCTGTCCACTGCAAGCTGCTTGAGGGCTGGGCTTGTGTTTTTGCCTCTTTGTATACCTAGCACTTAGCACATGCTTGTAGACTGACAGATCCTCCTAGATTGGCAGTGCCAATGGCCATGGTCTCAAGACCCTGCTTTCCTCTCGTGCAGGTTGTCCCGCCGCGCTAACCGAAGGAGCAGTCAGCACAGCCGCCAGCTACTTCGGAGCAAAGACAGGCTAGAGAAGCTGGTCCTGGTGGCAACTGAGAATGGCTCCATCCCTCGGGGGCCCCGAAGCCAAGCAGCAGAGGCCCCCTCACCCCCTGAGTCACCCATGGCGTTCCCCAAAAAGTCTGGGAACTCGCCACTGGTGGATAAGCTCATGCCTGTCGTGGAAATCAGCGTCAGTGAGCAGCGCAGTGCTGAGAAGTGCCTGGAAGCGAGCAAGGCCAGGACAGCTGACCAGAAGCTCTCCTTTGTCCTCAATTTGGGCTGCGAAGATGAATCCATGCTAAAGAAGGAGGCAGAAAGCCTTCCCAATCCAGTGTCTGGGACCTCCACGGTGGGGTCTGCTAGGGTGCCCAAGGTGAAAGCTGCAAGACCAGCTCAGTCTGTAGCCAAACTCCGGATAGCCCAGCCAGCATCGCCGGAAAATGCAGTGCCCATGATGACCGAGCTGGGTGGGGCCCCGTCTTCTCCAGGAGCACAGCCCCAGCCAGAGACTGAGCTCTTCTTGGACTTGCCAGAAAGCCCCCGGACCCCGACGGGCTCCCGCTGTGACCGGCGCTCAGTGCGTAGGAGCCTGGTGCACAAATCCTCCCAGACCCACAGCTCTTTGGTTCATAAGTACTCCATGATCCCAAAGACAATTGACTCCATTCGGCGGTCATCCAGGAAGCTGGCCCAGGAACCTGCAGCCACCGGCCGGATCATCTGTAAGTTGTTGGGCTCTTCCTGGGCACCAAAACTCAGTCCTTCTCAGTCTGTCTGCCCTCTGCCTTGTTTTGGCAAAGATGAGCACTCGGGCTCCTCGAAAATCTTCCCGGGGAGGGAATTCCAGTATTGAGGAAGGGTTCCTAGAAGAGGGAAGGAAGGGAGTCCCTCACTTGGGAGGGACTTGGGAGATTATCTGAGCCCTCTCCTTATTGTGATGGATGATGGAAGTCGCTCTGGGAGGGCCAAAGAAAGGATGGGAGGCGCCTTGGGCTCCTCCTCTTTGCTCTCATCCGTGCGGCCTGGGAAGGCTGGCCCTGCAAAGGACATGGCCGGTGCTGTCTCTCGAGGTGGAAATCTTTTGGGGTGGGCCTGGCTGTGCGTGGTTCCTTGTGTCCAAGAATCAGCCTGATTAAATTCCAAGAGGTTTGTTACTGACCTGGTGGGGTCCTGCTTGTACCCCTGACCTGGGAGGCCTTAGCTGCTGGGTCACCTCTGAGCAAAGCTGCCTTTCTTGGCTCAGTTTGCCCGTCTGAGAAATGAGAATTATCACACCTGCCCAGTAGGGTTGTGAGGATCAGGTGTTGATGGGCTTCTTGGCTTCTCTTGTGGTGAGGGAGAAGGCAGAGGACTCATGCTTATGACCTCTCGCATCCTTCGTAGAGTGCCCTCCCCACCTGCTGGGGAGTCTCCCCTCCACTCCCTTCAGTGTTCTATGGGGGCCCATGGCATTTGCGCTGCCTATCTATCTCCTTGATTTCACAGGAGACGAGTAGCTAGCCCTGTGGGGTGGGAGATGGTTTAGGAGGCACAGATTGGGGGCAGGGCCTGCAAGGAAGTTCAGATGGCTGGCAGAGGTCTCCTGGTAGACAGTGGATGCCAATGACCTGCCTGGCATGACAGGCCCACAGAAGAGTGGCCTTGACATAGTTCTAGGCCTTGGTGGCCTAAAGGGTCAGTCTTGGCTCAGTCTGACTCTTCCTCAAGGGCCTTTTTGACCCAAGATGCAGTCTGGAGGCAGCTGTGAGGCCCATGTTGGAGGGCCCTTGAAAACCTCTTGGAGATGGGGGGTGGGCCCATCCTAAGTAGATAAGAGCTCCCTATTTGAGCAGGACAAAAGGCGAGGTGTGTATCAGACACAGAGATCAGTGCTGCTGTTGGGGCGTTTCAGTCCTGTTTGGCTCTCTGCAACCCCATTGGGGGTTTTCTCAGCAAAGATACGGGAGCAGTTTACCATTTCCTTCTGAAGCTCATTTTACAGATGAGGAAACTGAGACAGGGTTAACTTAACAGGGTGAAGTGACTTGCCCAGGGCCATACAACTAGTAAGTGTCTGAGGCCAGATTTGAGTCTTCCTGATTGCGTGCTTGGCATTCTGTGCACTGTACTACCCAGCTGCCCTGATTAGTACTGGGGAGACCCAGATGACAGGTATTCTAGGGCCCTGGCCCAACAGGAGGAGGGGAGAGAAGTGAGGAAAAGCTCCCTGGGCAGATCATCCAGTGGAACCAAAGCTCAAGCCAACCTTTGGCACATTCAGGCTTTGGAAGGGGTGGCAAAAGCTCAGGGTCCCAGGAACAGCATCTTTGTGGATCAGGAGACCCTTGCACAGGCCTTAGGGATGAGGCAGGGACTGTCAAACTATTCTGTACCAGATGAGGGCCCTTGGGGATTCTGGATCTGGGGAGCTGAGCTAAGAGGGCAGTGATCTGGGGAGAGCAGCAAGACAAAGCCAGAGGAGGCCTGGGCTGGCTACTGCCTGCCTGTGTGTCCTTGGCCATGTTACTTCCAGTGTGTGCTGAAGGCCTTGGAGGCCCTAGCTGTGTCCAGACCCAGTGATTCCCAAGGGCAGACAGGGAGAATGTTGGGGGCTGCTCCCAGTCTGGGATCCCTTCTTGGCTCACATTTCTTGTTATTTGGCTTTCAAGGTGCCTTCCTTCTCACTGCCTTGTTGCAGGGGGAGTTTGATCAGATACTACAGCAGTTCAGGAAAAGCTGGCTTTGAGCAGTTTTCTGCACTCTCCTCTCCCATAGGCTGGTAGGAAGCTCTAGGTCAGTTGGGTGAGCCAGGTGACTGCCTCTCATTTGAGCATGACCCATGCTAGGGGCATCTTGGTCCTTTTGACATGGCGGTAGAGGAGGGAAATGCCCAGAAGGAACTGTTAGCCTCCTCTCCATCTGTAGCTCTCTTCCTTTTCTTGGCTCCTGGAGCCAAGGAGTCGCCTCATACTGGCTGGTTAGGGTGCCAGGTCTGCAAGATAGGCTCCATTCACTTTGTAACCCCTGGCCCCAACAAGTCCTTGAGAGCCATTGACTTGGGCCAGCTCCTTCATTTTGCAGGTTGGGGAGCTGAGGTCTGGAGACAGGAGGGGGCTTGGCCAGGTTTCCCTAGCTGGAACATAATGGTTCTAGAGCCTGACTCTCAGACTAGGGCTCTCTCCACAAGACCACATGGATCTCAGGGGCTACAGAAGGATTAGCAGGGAGATGGAAGGTCCTAATCCCTGCCCTCCCAGGCTGGTGAGGCTGCTGGGAAGAGAATTGAGTTGTTCCACTCTGCCTTGTGATTACAATTAATGGACCATTTCTGTCACACTTGGAGATGCTTTCTTTGCATTGTCTCCTCTGACCCTCCCAGTACCACCTTTGGGTATGGGTCTTTTTATTTCCATTTTACAGATGGGGAAGCTAAGGGTCAGAGGGGGTGGAGTGGCTTGAGGGTGGTCAAACAGTTATTGTCGGGGGGGGGCCCCCAAGGCTAGAGCCCTTCCAGGACACGCTGCTATTCTCTGACTTCCTGCTTTGTCCTTGATTCTTCCTTGCAGGCCACAGCTACCTGGAGAGGCTCCTGGATGTAGAAGTACCCAGGAAAGACAGGTGAGACACAACGCCTTCGTCCATGAGCCATGCTATGGGTGCTCAGGGGATCCCTCCTCGGGGCTGGGGGACAAAAAGTCATCATCACAAATGGTTCTAGACCCTTCGAGAAGCGGCCAGAGCTCACCTGGGACTGACTTGAGCTTCCATGTGCTCCTCGGCTTCTCCAGGCACAGCCACATGTGGCCTGCACTGCAGCCCGTAGCTTCAGAGTGTTCACTTGGGGCCATTTGGGGCTCAGGCTGGCCACTGACATCCTGGAGGCAGGGAGCCTCGGGAGCAGAGCTAGGCCTCCCTTGAATCACAGCCCCTTCCGTGGTCCTGACCGCCCCATCTCTGTTTAATTGGCAGTCCCCAAAATCCATGTTGAGAGCAGAATAAGGGGATGGGGAAACGGAAGGCTCTATGAAAACCTGTCTTCTGGAGCCAAAGGAAGGCAGGTGGGCGGCTTTTCAATGAGAGTCTGATGCTTGTGGCCCCTTGACTTTGACTTTGGAGGCCTCTAAAGCCGCCCTGAGAGGAAGCTGCCCTCTATTGCTGAAATGCACTTCCTCCACCCCTATCCTGGGAGCTTGACTTGAGCCAAGAGGGTCCTGGCCCATGTCATGGTGTTCTTCAGGGGTGAGGAGGTGACCCAGAGATCCCTCTGGTAGCAAAGCCCCATATCCCAAACCACAGATATGTAGGAGGTCAGAGTGGAGAAGAGTGACCAGCTCAGTGCAAAGGGCCCTGGCTGCACAGTCAGAGCTGGCTCTGCTGGCAGCTCTGCTTCTGACCTTTCCTCCTCTTAAAGGCGTCTGAGGTCCCTTTTGGCCCAAAGGCTGTGATCCTTGGAACCCCTTCGCTTTACAAGAAGGAAGCTGAGGTTCAGAGAGAGAAGGGCACGTAGCCAGTTTGGGGGAGTGCCCAGCCTCCTCTCCTCACAGTTACAGTGGCCTCCTCATTGGGCTCTCTGCCGTCCTTAGGGCCATCAGCTCTGACTGTCAGCCCTCTGCTCCCGAGGCTCCCTGCCTCCAGGATCAAATACCAACTCGAGTTTGTCCTTTAAAGCCTGGCCAGCCACCTTGCGGCTCCCCTCCAAACAGCGTTGTATCACCCATCCCCATGCCTTTGTGGAGGAACCCCCCCTACCCCTGCCAGTTTTTCCTAGGCCCAGGCTATGGGTGATGAGGTGGGTTGCTCTGCCTGAGTCGAGAGAATGGAGGTTCCCAGTGATGAGATGTGACCTCCCTGGAGCTCACTCCTGGTGTTTAAGGGCCCTGCTGTTCTTCAAGCTTTCTCTTTTCCTTTCAGCTCTGAAGAGGAGGCAGAGAGTGTCACAAAAAGCGAGCAGGAGGTAGGCAGGGCTCTGGGGAGAGGGACCTAGGCCCCAGTCAGGAGGGCAGGCAGCAGGGTCTCTGGTTGCATGCTCTTGGACTCTGGTATAGCCACCAGAGGAGGCCTCTCCTTCCAGGGTCAGTCCCTTAAATGGACTGATCTTTTCCTACTCTGTAGGCCCCAGATCAGGGCCTCTGTTTGTTCAGGCTGTCTCATGGGGAAGGGAGGTGGGAGGATCAGGGCCTAGGCCATAATGAAGCCCAGTCTCTGACCTTGCCTGCAGGCTCCTGAGGGTACCAGGAGAACACTGCGCCCTCGCAATGCCCACAAGATTGCTATCAGCACCCCGAAGGCTCAGCCAGAGTCTAGAAGCCAAGCAGGTGGCGACAGTGGTAAGGTCTTCTCAGGGTGATGGGCCAGGAACTCTGGGGTTTGGTGGTTTGCTCCCTGCTGCCTCCTTCTCGAATCTGCTCCGACTTTGTGTTTGCTAGAAGAGAGTTTGGCTGTAGCTGAAGGAGCATCCGCTTCTGGTCCTCAGTTTCCTCTTTTCTGAAGTCAGGACCGTCCCTTTAGGGGTTAGCCCAGGCAGGTGCAGACCAGCTGACCTCTTACATCAGCAGAAAGTCACCAGTGGTGTCTCAGACCCTACAGGAAAAGCTTGGCTTTTCTCTAAGGCATTTGTGATGTCAGGAGGGTGAGGAGCTGTACTTTAAGGAGGAAGTTGTGGAGGAGTAGGAGGAGGATGGTGATGCCAGCCTGAAACTGGGCAGTGCAGACACCCTCTACAGGGGATGTCATGGAGAGGGGCTGGCAGGACTGGTCCAGACTGGCAAGACCAGCAGCCCTAGCATGGCCTGCAAAGTGTGGGCTCCAGTTTCTAGCTGTAGCTTTGGGGGCAGATAAGGGAGAGGTTCATGGGGCAGGACTGAGAAGGCCACTTGGGGGGCTGCTGCTAGGCGGGGGAGGAATGGGGCTGTGCAGTTTAAGGGAGTTCTCTTTGGGAGGAAATGGGGAATGGCCCCTTTGGGCCCAGCATCCCAGTGGTTAGCCCAGGTTGGCTGCTTAATTGAATGTGAGGTTCCCACATTGGCTCGAACCTTGGCTCCAGATGGTGAGTGGGCTTCTCAGTGGCCCACCCTCCTGCTCACCTGCCAGCTGGGAAACAGTGTGGGAGTCGGGGGCAGGGCTGAGGGAGGTCAGTTGGCAACCTGGTGCCCTGAGAATCAGTGTGACCTTGGACAGGTCACCTCTTTGGGCCAGTTCTGCACTCTTGAGTTGGCTCCATCTATGCCCTAAATCTGGTGAGGATCTAATGAAACAGCCCGGGTGAAATGCTCTGCCTGAGGGAGGCCTCCACTGTCTCATTCTCTCCACAGAGGGCAAGACGGACCAAGGCAAAGAGCCCAAGGAACCGCCTCAGAGCGTCAGGTAGGATGGCCTGCAGGTGCCCTTAGGTGCAAGCTGGAGAGGTGGCGGGGAGAGGCCAGCAACCTGGGCAACCTGCGATGGCATCCAGAGCTGGCCAAGGGACCAAAGAGCACGATGGCCCTAAAGCACCACTGCATGCTTCAGTCAGTCAGGAGGCATTGCCCGGTGTGGGGCTGGGGGCCTGCCCTCGGGATGCTTAGACTCGGCTCCTCTAAAACCCTGCCTGCATAGACCAAGGAGAGCTAGGCTTTTGGGGGAAGGCCACCTTTGAGCCAAGCATGGGAGCCTCAAGGTTTTCCCTTGGCCTTGCCCAGCCCATCTTGACCCTTACCTTTCACCTCCTGAATCTCTGTTGAAGAAGAGTCTAGTTAGTGCTGGGGCGGGGGGGAGGCCCCTGAGCTCTCTGGATGAGAAGACCTTAGACCTGCTGCTGTGACTTTGGGCAAATGGCTTCTCTGGGCCTCAGTTTCCTTCTCTGTAAAATGGGTGGGCTTGGTCAGTGGCAGTGTGATGGTGCACGTTGTGTTGGCACACGCTCTGGCCTTGACAGGCAGCTGGAGAGGAGTCATGGTCCCTGGTGCTCTCCCTTCCTCCCCAATGAGCTTGTATACATGCCTGCATGACCTGCATATACACACACAGGCACACCTCTATATGTTCCCCAGTAGAAGGTGAGCCTCTCAAGGGCAGGGCCTGTTTCATCTTTGCTGCTGGAGCCTCAGAGCCTGGAATAAGGCTTTTTTGTGGAGGAGGTGCTCATAAAAGTTATGTTTAATTTAATTAAGAATTTATGAGGACCTATAGTGGGTGTTATTGCATCTTCTCCCCCTGCTAGATTGTAAACTCCATGAGGGCAGGCAGAGACTTGCCCTTTGTCCCTCCCTCAGGCCTAGCACAGAACCCTCTAGGAGTGGGCCTCTCGGCTTGTGGCAGTGGTGACTGACGAGGTGCCCCAGGCCTGGAAAACGGAGGGAGGGAGAGCCTGAGAGCCCTCCTTGCCTGGACCTGGGCCCCATGGGCGCCTCTTCTTCCCCTCACAGGCGGAAGAGGAGCTACAAGCAGGCTGTCAGCGAGCTGGGCGAGAACAGCGACCACCTGGACGAAGAGGCACTCACACCTCCAAGGACCAAGACACCCTCCCCCGTCTGCCCTCCCAGCAAGGTGAGGCAGGGGAGGCTTTCCTGGGCTCAGCGGCTGCTGTGCCCTCGCCATGCCCTCTCCTTCATCCTCCTCTCCTCCTTCCTTGGCAGGTGGTGCGACCCCTGCGGACCTTCCTACACACAGTGCAGAAGAACCAAATGCTCATGACGCCGACCTCGGCTGGCCACACCAGCACCATGAAGTCGTTCATTAAGCGTAACACTCCGCACCATATGGATGCCAAGGTCAGCGGTGGGGCCTCTTCTGCTTGGCCAGTGCTCGGGAGCTCTAGGACGACTGGGAGGGCAGGTTGGGGCTGGCAGCCTTCTGGGGAGCTGGGGGGATGCGGTGCCCATGGGTGAGCCAGAGGCCTGGTGTGACCATAGAGAAGAGGTGGCTCTAACACTGGCACTCTATCTAGATCCAGGTCAGGTGTTGCCTGTGGGCTGCATACAGAATAATTCAGTGGCCCATGTTCCCCATAGTGTGGGTGATGATCAGGAAACTCACACTAATCAGCTTAGCTTGTTGAAGGCCTGAGGGGTGTGGGGCGAGAGGGGATGACCAGGTCAGAGGTCGGGGAGCATATGGGTCTGGTCCTCATGGGCAGGGCGGCCACAGGCTTTGGCTGGGTCATTTCTGGCCGCAGCTGTGTGCCTGGTGGGGGTGTCTGCGGTGGTCAAAGGAGTTAATGCTGGGCTTTCCTCCTTGTTTCCTTTACACAGGGCAGTTTTGTCGTAAGTAATCCCCCCCATCTTAGTACCGTAGCCACCCATCACTTCCCCCCCCCACTGGATCGCTGCTTCCTGATGTGCTAGAAACATTAACTTTGTGAGTGTGTCAGCAGAGTAACTCCCTGGGGAAGGGCACCCCAAGAGGTTGAGTGGCTGGTTCTGCCCCCAGCAAGTCCATACAGGGCTTGTCTTTTGGATGCTGGCCCAGCATAGAGGAGCTGACTGGGGCATGCCCTTTGCACTGTCAGCTGCCATGACGTGCCCCCTGACCTTCATTGATCTCCAGACCTCAGTCCTGGGCTCTTGGCTAACAAAGAAACAAATTGGCCCCCTGGGCCTGCCCCACCCCCGATTTCCCCCTGGACCGTGGCTTGTGGCTGGCTGACAGAGCTCCCCATGTTAGAATGGTAGAATTGACCTTGTTGGCTAGTGTTAGTGAGAAAGACTGTTTTCAAAGTCATGTTCCTAATTCCCAGAGTCTCTGATATCCTTGTTAAGGAGGTCAGACCTTCACATTGAGTTCAGTCTAACAAGCATGTCACTGTGGGATCCGCTCTCTGCCTCAAGGAGCTGATGGTCATTCCATGGGACCTTCTGGCCAGTTGATTTTGCCTTTTGGAAATGAAGTGGGGTGGAGCCATGAGACAGACCTGGGGTGATGAAGGCAAAGGGAGCCTGGCTTAGATGTCCAGCTGGACTTGGCCTCTCGGTGCTGTCAGCAGCCTCTGGGAACCAGGAGAGTAGCCCAGGGGAAGCAGGGCGGGCGGCCCGGCTGGTGCTGACGTCTGTGCAGTCTCCTGCTTCCTGGGGGGAGATCTCCTCACCAAAATTGGGGCACTTGGGAGGAGGGTCCTCCTGGCCTCCTTGGCCACTCCCTAAGAAAGTCTGGGTAAGGCAGCTGATTCTCCTTGGGCATATTTGGAGGCTTCCTCTAGGGAGAGTGTTCTTTTCCTGTTATGATCTAGAGACCAAAAAGAACCCAGCAGGTGATTAATAGGAGTTGGTGAAACCATATTTTCATCCCTCTTGGAATGGGGGTTCCCTGCTTTGGAGCGTTGGGAGAAGGGAGGGAAATCTCGGCTCCACTCGGAGGAGAGGTTTGTCCCACAATGCCCCATTGAGCTAGGAGATGGGAGCTGCCCCCTGTAGTTGGAAGGCTTTGCCCCCCCCCCAAGCTCTGCTTAGGGAGGGGGCAGAGGGATTTTATGGGCAAGTCCGGTGATGGGAGCTCCAGTGCCCTGGGCAGCTTCCTGAGGCCCCAAGATAGGGAGTGGTGAAGGGAGGGCCCACACTGGGCATTCTTTGGATGCCTGGCCCCTACCCCAAGTTTGTCAGTTAAGCTGCAAGGGGCTTCTGCTCAAAGCCATTCTGGGCTGAACCCTTTGGGAAAGGACTAATCTGAAGGTTTTTGGTCTGTTTGGTTTGATGAAAATTGGCCATACCTGAATTTTTTAAAAAAGAAAACACAGCTTTGTCAGTCATCCCTAAAACGCTTTCTCCCATCGTCCTCCCATGATCGTGCTTTGTGCCGTCCCTCTTCCCACCTTCCACTTCCTGCCTTCCCACTTCTTTCTTATTTATTTCTTTATTTTGCTTTTTGGAGGGGGGAAGGCAGAGCAATTGGAGTTGAGTGACTTGCCCAAGGTCACAAGGTTAGTAAGTGTTAAGTGTCTGATGTGGATTTGAATTCAGGTCCTCCTGACTCCAGCTCACTGCCCCCACTCTCCCACTTCTTCCTACAAGGCGAGCAAACTGCTTGAAGGGGGATGTTTTGGCTCGGGTTGGTGGTGGGGAGGGCGGGCTGAGAAGGGAGCCGGGCTTTGGCGGGAGTGATCCCTTGGCTGGGTCTGCGTGGCGAGCTAGCCCTGAGTTCTGTCAGAGCAGGGGGAGGTATGGAGGGTGTCTGAGTGTCAGCAGGAGGCTTGCTGCAGGAGACCTCAAGCAAGTGTGCCTTGGGTTGAATTAGAAAGCTCTGTCTTGTGTTCCCTTTGGCCTCCTCTGGTCCTGCTGTCTGAGGCCCGGTGGAGCAGAGTTGATCCCTGTTCTCTCTTCTTTCTTTAGTTCCCTACGCCGGCCCTCATAGGGTAGATTTTTCAGGCCTGGTTTGGCCGGCTCTTCTCAGCCCTTCCTCAGAAGGGGTGCCCAGAACTGCCTGACCGGGGAGGCCCCAGCCCACCGGGGCCCTTGGGGGTCTCTCTCAGCACAGTGGGCCAATAACTTAATGGACAGATGGCTGGCCGAGGGGTGTGAGAGCCGCTCCCTGTCCCAGCCCTTCGTGGGCGCTGCCTCCCCTTCCAGCTGGTGGGCTGGGTCATTCTCTGGTCTGCTGGTGGTGATCCTTTGGCTACACCAGCAGATGAGAATCTGCTCAGGGCTTCTCAGGTGTCTGGACCCCGGCTCGCTGCGTCCCCATACCTGCGGCCTTGGCCAAGCCCCTTCTCCCTCTGGATCAGGGGTCCGATGTCCATCAGGAGAGCCCAGAGCAGCCCTCGAGCCTTGGTTTCTGTGCAGCTGCCATGGGAGGGATGTAGATGAAGGACAAGGATGAGTTTTTGATCTCAGGGCAAGGCCACTTGGCCCCTTAGCAGCCCAGCTGGCCCTGGGAGGCCGTGGGCAGGAGACAGGACAGCCTTGGGCACACGGAGAGGTAGCTGGGCTGGAGGGAGGAAGGAGGCCCCTGCCTCACAGGCTGACCGGCCCTTGCATCCTCAGGAGAAGGAGCGGCAGCGGCTGGAAAACCTGAAAAAGAAGGAGGAGGCCGAGCTGCTGAGAAAGCAGAAGGTGGAGGAGGACAAGCGCCGGCGCCTGGAGGAGGTGAAGATGTGAGTGTCAGGCCCTGCCCCCTGTCCTGGCTCCATGGGGAGGGGGCCCCAAACCTGAGCCCCAGCCCATCCCACCTTGTGCCCCCAGGAAGCGGGAGGAGCGCCTCCGGAAGGTGCTGCAGGCCCGGGAGCGGGCAGAGCAGCTGGAGGTGGAGAAGAAGAAGCGAATTGAGCAGAAGCTGGCCCAGCTGGAGAAGAACGAGAAGGTGGGGGCAGGGTGGGGTATGGGAGGGGTCAGGGAGGCACAGGAGGGGCACTGGCAGGGTGGGGCCCTGACCCGCTGGGTCCCACAGGCCAAGGAGGAGCGCCTGGCTGAGGAGAAGGCCCGGAAGAAAGCAGCCAAGAAGCTGGAGGAGGCGGAGATGAGGCGGAGGCAGGAGGAGGAGGCCCGGAGGCAGAAGAAGCTGCAGCAGGTGAGCGCCAGGGCCAGGCCAGGCCAGGCCGGGGAGGCCCAGGGCCCCGAGTTCAGATCCAGCCTCAGCACCCAATGGCCGTGTGGCCTGCCTTGGTTTCCTCTTGTGTAAAATCCCATGTGCCTCCCAGACCAGAGGAGCCGGCCCGGGCCAAGCATGTAGAGATGCACGTCTGGGACATGCTCACCTGTACCAGCCTTGTGCAGGGGGGCACTAAGGCCAGAGCACTCACTGCACAGACGGCTCACGTGCAGCCGGTGATCTTAGAGCTGGGAGGGGCCTTGGAGGCACCCAGAGCAGGGGGCTCAAGGCGGGGAGCCGTCCTGCCTCCCTCACTGGCTCCCTCGTGTCCCCCCCAATGCCAGGAGGAAGAAGAGCGCCGGCATCAGGAGCTGCTGCAGAAGAAGAGAGAGGAGGAGCAGGAACGGCTGCGGAAGGCAGCCGAGGCCCGCAGGCTGGTGGAGCAGCAGCGGCAGCGGGAGCAGCAGCAGGCGTTGGAGAGGGAGATGGAGAGGAAGAGGGAGCAGGAGCGGCTTCAGGCTGAGCGGTGGGGGCCGTGCGCTGACTGTATGTCTGTGTGTGTGAGAGAGATCTCGGCAGACCCTCCCGGGAGCTCTGCCCACGTCTGGGCTGCATGAGGCCCAAGTCCGTGTCTTGGTGCTATCATTTACTTTGAGCGTGCCCCTTCCTCCCTCCAAGACTTGATTTCTTTTCTGAAAAGTGGGGGTGATATCTGGGGTCACACTGGGCCCTGCTCAGAGCCACCAGTCACTGGGGAAGCTGGAGGTCATGGGGGTGTCGCGGGCAGGGCAGGGCTCTGGAGAGGGTGGGTTTTCAGGTTCTGGAGCGTGGCTCCCTGGGCAGACCCCGCTGTTCTCCTCTCTTCCTTCCCCACTCTGGGCCTGGCTCAGCGGCTTCCCTGCCTTTCCTTAGTCCTTAGAACGTGAGTGAGTGCTGGGATCCTTCACACTCAGGCCAGAGCAGATGCTGAGTCCAGGCCTCTCCTTCCTTGGGGTGACTGTCCAGCTGTACGGGACAATTGGGGCAGGAGGGATTCTTCCTCACTTTGCTTCCCAGTGTAGGCAGAGGGGCCAGTCTTCACTTTTGTAAAGTCTCACAACAGCTTTGAGAGGTGTGCATTTGTGGGGAATATCCCCATCTTACAGATGAGAACACTGAGGCTTAGACAAGTTGAGACATGCTTCTGACACGGGTGGTGATTGTTGGCAGCAGGATTTGAGCCCAAGCAGCTGTTTATTTTTATTTCTGTATTTTAAAAATAAGTTTTATTAATGTCTTTGACAGATATGCGCCCTTCTCCTCCTCCCATTGAATTCTTCCTTGTGTAAAGGAAAACTGGGCTGCTAACTCCCCGTGGGCAGCATTTGTGCCCACCACCTCCCTACAGCAAAAGGGCCGAGTCCCAGGAACAAGAGGGGTCGGAGTGACCGTTGAGTCTGTCGTCCCTTCCTTCTCTCCTTGTGCCTGGTCTTTCCCTGGGTCTCCTCTCAGTCCCAGGGCTTCCCAAACATCTCTGGTCGTTTCTGGCTGCACGATAGTATTGTTACACTTATAGATCACAGTTTGATCGGCCCCTCCTGGTCGCTGTAGTCCCTCTTCGGTAGAGATACTTCCGCCTTGGCCCAGTGGTTGCAGCTCTGCCCTGCCAGCTGTGGCCTCTCAGAGTGACTGAGAGCCCTTCTGCCTCCTCAGGCAGCACAGCAGGGCCTGGGAAGTTAAGGAATGCAAAGATAAAACAGCCCAACTGGCCAGAGCAATCGGCAGACTTCTGCTTGTTTTCATCTCCAATGGCTCTCATGGGTGCTCCAGCCACGCCCCATAGAAGCTTGTGTTCCTGCACCCTCCCGAGGCAGCCCGCTCCTAATTCACCTCCACGCTGGTCCTCGGTGAGGTCTGACAGGTCCCTCTGCGTTCTTAGCTACGTCTCTCCACTTGGTGAGGAGAGGAAGTGTGGTCTGAAGTCTTGTGTTCCTCTTACAGTGAGTCTGAAGGAGAATGCTGGTCTTGTGCCCGTTCTTCCAAAGCCTGCGCGCTTTTTCCTAGTTACTAGAGCATTTTGCTGATAATCGCCTCGACTCTGCGCCATCTCTTCTCGTTTTAATTTTTCTGATTTGGCATTAGTCTTGGCCTTCACTGTGACACGTGGGTCTGACCCCAGACGGCAGAGGTGTCCCCAGGCCTGTCATGCACGGCGATCGATGACCACTTGTTTCTTGTCTATCTAGCTTTCTCTTGACTCCTGTGTTTGCTTTTCAAAGTTTCTACTCAGCTCTGGACTTTTTATCAAGAGTATTTGAAAGTCCTTCTATTAGAGGTCCGCTTTTTCCTTCTGTAGGCTTATTATACTATTAGAGGTCCGCTTTTTCCTTCTGTAGGCTTATTATACTCAGCTTGTAAGCCAATCTCTTGACTGGTCATTTGGCTTGCTGAGGAGGCCCTGTAGCATTCTGGGATGTAGTAGCACCTACAAATCCTTTTAACATTTTGGGCTGTCAGAGGTCAGAGGTTGAGATGGGGAGGGATTTGGTGAAGACAGGTTCCATAGACCGGCCTCCTACACAGTCATTTAACGTGCATCATTTTGTACTGTGTGGCCCTAGCTGGACGGATGGGGCAGTTTGCACACCAGGTTCCCTGCTCTGATGAAGTTACTGGTCCAGAAATGAAATTACATCCTTAACATGCATATTTACACATTTCTTACGTTATTTCATTTGGTTTCCAAGCACTTGATGCATGGTCTCCTTGGATCTCTGAACCATCTCTTCCAAGTGCATCAGTTGGGAGTCTGAGCCCTGGAACCTGTTCTGAGGCCTATAGAGGGAGGGGTGTTGTGGTGGGAGGCGGAGCAGAAGAGGGTTCCCAGCTCCTTCAGCGATGTGCCAGCTTGGAACGACTGATGTGGTGTTGGAGAGAGACACGAGAGCTTAGACACTTATATTCTACCTTTCATCTGGCAAGAGAATGTTTGGGAATGTGCTTAGAAAAGATAGAACAGAAAGTAGAGTTTAATTCATTGAGCATTTATTAAGTGCCTACAGTGTACAAGACACTGTTTCTAGGTACTGGGGATACAGAGACAGAAACAAACTAGGCCCTGCCCTCTGGGAGCTTATGCTCTGCTGGCTTTCTTCCTGATGCTATTTCTCCTCTTTGCAAATCTTCTGTCCTGTTGTCCCAGTAGGTGGAGAGTGGTGTATTAAGCCTTGGGGATAGTGGCAGACAGTGCTGTGCAAGTGGGATTCAGGTTATGGTCAGCCCTCTGGCCCCCCTTCCTGTTGGTGACTGACGAGGGTGGGCTCTTGGTTTTTAGGGAGCAAACCCTGCGGCTACAGAAGGAGAAATTACAGAGAGAACTGGAGGAGAAGCAGAAAAGGGTGAGGCATTGGACAGGACCTGGGATGGGTCTGGGTTTCTGGGTCCTTGGTCATGACTACAGCTGTGCCCCTTGCCCCTTCCCCTGATGGTCCATTCTGAGGCTGTGGCCCCTGTTTCTTGGGGTTTTCCTGAGGATGGGGCAGGGGGTGGGGGGCAGCACTTTGGGAGGTTTCTGGGGCTCATGCTCGTGCTGTGTTGGCCCCAGGAAGAGTGTCAGCGCCGAGAGCAGGAAAAAAAGAAGCTGCAGGAGGAGCAGCAGAAGGCCAAGGAGGCTGCAGCTGCTGCTGGGGCCAATAAGAAGTTCTTGAATGTCACGGTAGACGTGCAGGTGAGGCCCCATCTGTGTCTCCCTGCCCACCCCTTTCTTACCTGGCAAGTCCATGCATCACTTGATGAGCCAACCCATTGCATTTTTGGACAGCTGTGAATGTCATGAGGTACCCAGAGTGACCTCTTTGTGATTTCCCCCCATTGCCCCCGGTTCTGCCCTCTGAGGCCTCGCTTGGATGCCCCGTGTACATGTGAGGAGGCAGATCCCCTGTTTCACCCCTCAGTCTTCTCCCGTCCTGGCTCCATGGTCCCAGCTCCTTTGGCATTGGGTTGCCTTTTTCTGGAGTCTGTCTGGGTGTAGCCTGAGCCTGGGAGGGGGGTGGAGGCTAGAGTCTGGCACCAGTGCTGCCACCTTGCCTTGCCTGCCTCTCTGGATTCCATGTCATTCAGTTGGCCCACACTGAGCTGCTGCCCCCTGAAAGTCCTAGGTCCTTTTCCCATGAGTTACTCCCGTTCCACACCTCCACAGCCCAAAGCTGGGTCGTCTGAAAACCACATCTGAGCTTTCCATTTTGTCAGTGCTAAAACTGGGCTTTGATGGGCTGACGTAGTCAGCACCATATGATGGTTACAGCCCAAGGCTGTGTCTGGGACCAGTGGGAGAACACCACATGGGGGTTCAGCTGTTGGTGTGGAGCATTCTCTGTGTGGCCGCTTAGCTTCTCTGGGCTTCAGAGGTCTCTTCTGCAAAATGGGACCGGGGGTATGGTCTTAACGACCCCCCAAGGGCAGCTTCCTGCTCAAACTCAGAACTTCCCCAACATTCTGTGACCTCAGAGGAGGAGCAGGGACAGAAAGCTCTGGGAGAACTCTCCGAGGGGAGCTCGGGGGGAGGGAAAGCCTCCTTCTGGACCAGCCTGGGGAGCCAGTGACTTCCTGCCAGCCCCCAGGCTAACCAAGCTCCGCAGGCTTGCTTTAACCTGGGCCACACCTCAGCTCTGTCTGCAAGCAGGGACCAGGACTACACTCCAGTTTCCATACCTTTTACCTACATTTGGCTTTTTTTAGTCAAGAGATGGTCAAGGCCAGGAGCTCTGCCCCTCAGAACTGTTATCTCAGGTTTGGCTACATGCATTGAGATGAGGCTCTCTCCATCTTCCTCCGTCACCCTTAGTGATCGGGTACTTGCTCCATGAGGAGATGATGATACCCCACTAACCCCAGCTCACACATTCCCAGGAAAAATGCCTTTGGGCTCTGCCAGGCACAAGGCTGACTCCTCACAAACAGTGATTTCTGTTAACAATTGTCTCTGTAAACATCCTGTCTTCTGAGACTCCCGGCAGAGGCAGAGTGTGAATTATCCACATTTTACAGACCAAGAAACAGCCTCAGAGAGGCGGAGACATATCCCAGGTCTTAGTCCTGGCCTTCGGCCCCTTTGGACCTGAATCTTCCTCATCAGTCTGGGTAGGGTGCAGGGAGGGTTTGGACTGGATTGTCCCAAAGGGTCATTCCAGCTTTGGCAGCCCAAGGTGTCTTCCAGTGTGCCAGGAAGAGATAAACGGATCTCTTTTCTTCAGTCTCCAGTTTGCAACTCTTATGAAATGACCCCCCAGGGCCCCAAGGGGGGCCCCAAGATCAACCCAGACAACTATGGGATGGATCTGAATAGTGATGACTCCACCGATGATGAGAGCCAACCCCGAAAGCCTATTCCTGCTTGGGCCAACGGTAAGCGTAGACCCCTGCCTGTTAGTTACAAATGACCTCCTCGTTAGATTGGATGGTGGTGTACTAAGGGGAGCAATGTTTAACAAGTCTGGAAAGGTAGGCTGGGAGCAAGTTGTGAAGCTTTAAATGCCAACTGAAATTTCTATTTGATCTAGAGGCTAAGTAGGGGAGGGATGTGGTCAGTCCTGCTGGACTTTAGAAAAATCTTGTAGTGTTATGGAGGATGGGTGGGGGGCACTGAGCAGGTGTAAGTGAGGCCACGAGGGCCTGCGTGAACTAGAGTGGCAGCTGCCACAGGACAGATGTCAGATAAGTTAGAAATAGAAAGTGTAAGGTTTGGCTGTTGATGGCCATGTGGGATGAGAGGGAGTGAGGGTAGCACCGAGATTGTAAACAAGGTGGGCACTGCCCTCAACTATAAGAGGGCAGTGTAGAGGAGAGGAGAGAGAGAATTCTGGATGTCAGATATTCCGAGTTTGAGATGTCTGTGGGACATCCTGTTTGAAGTATCCAATGTGCAGTTGGTAATTTGGGACTGGCACTCAGGAGAGAGGTGAGGGCTGGATACATAGCTCTGGGAGTGATCCACATCACCAAATAAGACAGTATAGAGAGAAAGGGGAAGAGGGCCCAGGAGAGAGCCCTGAGGGGATACATAGACTCCACAAAGAAGGAGCAGTCAGGTAGGAGGAGAATCAGGCCAGGGGAAGATGCCCAGTGGGGCCATCAGCCCAGAGATGTCAAGAAGGATTGTTTGGTTTGGCAGTGAGGTTACTGGGGACAGTTGCACTTGAATGGTGAGGTGGGAAGCCAGATTGCGAGAACTGAGAGGAAGGGGTTGCTGAGCATCTGGCTTTTGAAAGGAGTTAAGTGGAGGGAGGGGAAGGAGGAGATGCAGCAGGTGGGCTCTCAGGACGCTCCTTCAGGAACAAGAGAAAGGGATGGCACTGAGGACTTGGCCTTACTGAGCAGGAGAACCATTGCCTTTTCTTGGGAGATGGGGAGAAAGAAGAACCTGGGGCCTGAGGTCAGAGCTCTTGGAAAGAGAGGAAGGTTCTCAGCGGGGAGGGCTGGTGGTGCAGGAGGTGATATGAGAAGGGAAGGTTTGGAGCAGCCTTGAGCGGGGAGTCATTAGGACTAGGGTGGCATCTCCCTGTGAACCTCCTGCCCTGACCCCAGACTTTCTCCTGCCCCAGGGACCCAGCTCAGCCATGCTGTCATCAGTCAGTACTACCATCCTCCTGACATCAACCAGCTCTTTGGGACCATCCTCAGTCCAAGACTCGAGGACATATTCAACAAGAGTAAACCACGTTACCACAAACGTACCAGCTCTGCTGTCTGGCATTCCCCACCCCTGCCAGGGTCCCGGCCCTTTGTGGGCCTGTCCTATGGCCTGAAGAAGCCCTGAGGAGAGGGCAGGGAAGCCCTTCTTGGCCATCTTGTGGAGTCAAAGTGACTGTATATGTGGTTTTTTTTTATGTGTTACTGAGTTTTTTTAGGGTAGGCAAACAAAGGTGAGCTTGGCACCAAAGGTCTTTCTAGAGCTGGGGCTGCCTGGCTACAGTGAGAGCTGGGCCTGGGGGCAGCAGAGACTGAGACCCCGAGAAGCAGTGGGTGAGCTTGAGGGAGAGCAGCACTCACAGCGCCCACACGGCCGAGCCAACAGCCTGTACTTAAGTGCTAGGGAGCTATCTGGAGGCCGATGCCAAGCTCCTGTGTTTTAAGGTTAGGTTAATAAAATGTATTTTCAGGGTGTGATGTGGCGTTCTTGCCTTTGGGAAGTTCTTGGTACTTGATCAAGAAGCTCTGAAGACCAAGGTGCTGAGGGTGGACTTGAGGTGCAGGTGCCTGGGCTGGGGTTAGACAAGTGACCCTTGGGAGCAGTCACTTTGCAGCAGAGGGGTCTAAGATGCCTTTCCAGTCTGACAGCCCATGCTCCAAGGATCTGTCTAGCTCTCCCTTTCTGTGGACCCCCAGTCCTGACATTCCAACTCCTGTGCTCTCTGCCCTCTCCCCCACCCCCCACTCATAGCTGTGATGGTCCGTGTCCTGTGTTCTCTGGTCCCTCCTTTCCAGTTTGGGCCTCGTGTGAGTTTGAGGGGCCTAGGATTGGATGAGGGCCAGGTGAGCGCCTGGGGTTCAGTGGGAAGTGTTCAGAAGCTTCTCATCTTATTGAGAGCATGGCCAATGGGCGACCCATCTCTGACTATAGCATCTGAACTCTAACATGCATGTGCTCTGCTCAGGGAGGAATATTGATACCAGTATCAATGTTAGTAATAACAGCAGTTTATGTCGCTCTGAGGTTGGCAAAGCACTTTGCAAAGGTCATCTCATTGTGTCCCTCACTACTCCAGGAGCTAAGGGCTGTTATCTCCATTTTTCAGCTAGGGAAACCAAGTCAGGCAGCAGTGGCCACGTGCAGCTGGTATATATCTAAAGCAGGATTGGCGCTGGAGTCTTCTTGACTCCAAGCCTAGCGCTCTCTTCATCTGACTGCAGACACTCACTAGCTGAATGACCCTGGACAAGTCACTTCACCTGGTTTGCCTCAGTTTCCTCATCTGTAAAGTGAGCTAGAGAAGGCAATGGCAAACCGCTCCAGTATCTCTGCCAAGAAAACCCCAGATGAGGTCATGGAGAATCGGAAATGACTGATGACTTATTCTTGGGTGATGATGGAGTGTTTTGTAGCTTACAACGGGCTTCACCTGCATCAGTGAAAACTTATAACCATTTTAGGATGAGAGAAGAAGCTCAGACTCCTCAAGGTTCAGAAGAGGAGCTGGAGCTTGAACCCATCCTTCTGACCCCAGAGCCAGGGTTCTTGGTATGACAGCTAACGTTTACGTAGCCTCTCATCGGAGCCCAAAGTGCCCATAGACTTTAGAGATAAGGAAAGAGGGCAGCAACACCCTCCAGTCTTGCAACTCTTCTCTCAGCATTTATTTCCCCTTTGGGGGTTATTTTCTTAAAAGAAATTTGGAATCAACACCCAACTAAATCAGCTATTTCCAAGTAGAGTGTTAAAAAGGTCTTGTGATTCCCCCCAAATGCTCAAAGGATCTGGACAGACAGTTTGCAGAGGAAGAAATTAAAGCTATCTATAGTCATATAAAAAAATGCTCTAAATGACTTAGAGAAAGTACCACATCACACCTGTCGGACTGGCGAATGTGACAAAACAGAAAAATAACAAATGGAGAAGATGTAGGAAAGTCGGAACACTAATGCATTGTTGGTGGAGTTGTGAGCTGATCCAACTATTCTGGAGTGCAATTTGGAACTATCCCTAAAAGGCTATAAAAATGTGTATACCCTTTGACCCAGTAATACCACTTCTAGGGCTGTATCCCAAAGAGATAAAAATGGGAAAAGGACTCACATGCACAAAAATATAGCAGCTTTGTGTGTGTGTGTATGGTGATGAAGAACTGGAAATTCAAGGGAAGCCCATCAGTTGGGGACTGGCTGAACCAGTTGTGGTATATGAATGTAATGCAGTACTATTGTGCTATCAGAGATGGTGTGCAGGTGAACTTCAGGGAAACCTGGAAAGACTTAGATGAACTGATGCTGAGTGAAGTGAGCAGGACCGGGAGAACCCTGTACACTAGCAGCCAAAACGTGCAGTGACGGACTTTGATAGACTTAGCCCTTCTCAGCAATGCAAGGACCTAAAACATTTCCAAAGGACTTGAAAAAATGCCACCCGCCTCCAGAGAAAGAACTACGGAGCCCGAATGCAGAGTGAAGCAGATTATTTTTTATTTTGTTTTTTTTCTTTCTCATGGTTTCTCCCATCTGTTATAATTCTTCTATGCAGCATGACTAATGTGAAAATATGTTTAGTATAAATGTGTACGTAGAGCCTGTATGAGATTGCGTGCCATCTTGGGGAAGGAGAGGGAGAAAGTTTAAAACTTATGGACATAAATGTTGAAAATTAAAAATAAACTTTTATTTTTTTTCATTGACTTGTTTACTTACTTTTAGTTCACAAGATTCAGTTCCACAATCCCTTGAGTTTCAGATTTTCTCCCCTCCTTTCCCCCCCGCCGTGGTGGCGTGCAATCATGTACAGGATCTGCAAATACTTTCACGTTGGACAGTAGTCCGGTTGTATAGAAGGGTTGTAACCAATGGAGTGAACAATGGGAAAAAAGAAAGAGAACCAAACCTGAAAAAGAATGATAGCATAAAAATAAACTTTTAAAAAATGAATCAACATTAATAATCTCCATGTTGTATATGTAAATATACTCCTATTATTTTTTGGAAAAAAAGCTCTTGTGTATTTCTTCAGCTCATCATCCTCCATCCCTCCCCAGAACATGCCTACTCCCTCCACATCGCTGTTTGAGAGGCAGCCTGGTCCAGAGGGGGGTGGAGTCAGGAAGGCTGACTTTGAAGGCCCCTTTGGGGACTGAGCCAGGTGTGTGACCCTGGCTAGTCATTTAACTTGAGCCTCAACTCTTCCATTTGTAAAACGGGCATCATTACACATCATAAGGTGGTTGTGAGGATCAAACGAACTCATATCTGTAAAGTGCCAGAAATATTGCTGCTTGCTGCTTTTATCCTTCAGTGATTCATTTCACTTCTTGGCCTCGGTTTCCCCATATGTAAAATGAGGGGATTGTACCAGATGACCTCTGAAGCCCTTTCTAGCTCTGTATCTGTAATCCCGTTAAATTCTTTTTCAAAAGTTATTTTTAAAATTTTCCTTTTTTGTAAATAGTATTTTATTTTTCCAATTGTATTTAAAGATAGTCTTCATCATTCATTTTTTAATAAGATTTTGAGTTCCAAATTTTTCCTCCCTCCCATCCTTCCTCCCCTTTCCCTTCTACAAGATGGCAATCAATCTGATATAGGTTATACATACGCAGTCATGTAAACATTTCCATATTAGTCATGTTATGAAAGAAGAAACAGAACAAAAGGGAAAAGCCACAAGAAAAGAGAAAATAGTATGCTTTGATCTGTATTCAGACTCCATAGTTCTTTCTCTGGATGTGGATATCATTGTCCATCATGAGTCTCTTGGAATTGCCTTAGTTCATTGTGTTGCTGAGAAGAGCTAAGTCTATCACAGTTCATCGCACAGTGTTCCTGTTACTGTGTACAATGTTCTGGTTCTGCTCATTTCATTCAGCATCAGTTCATGTAAGTCTTCCCAGGTTTTTCTGAAGTCCTCCTCCTCCTCATTTCTTATGGAACAACAGTATTACAATACATTCATATGCCATAACTAGTTCAGCCATTCCCCAATTGATAGACATCCCCTCCATTTCTAATTCTTTGCCACCACAAAAAGAACTGCTATAAATATTTTTGTACATGTGGGTCCTTTTCCCTTTTTGTGGTGGACCAAGGCAGGGAACCCTGCTATCCCGCAGCAGAGCTGAGAGAATATGGGGAGCCTTGCTGTCACCCATCAGGGTTGAGAGAGTTGTCTATCCAAAGGCTATGAGAGGGTGAGTTAAAAGAGAGACAGGGACTCAAAAAATGGTGGAAAATAGAGTCTCATTTATTTTTCTAAATGCAAGCCTTTTATAGGACGCTTCCTAATGGCTTTCCCCTGTGCACATTGAGCACTAGAGTGTTCCTAGGCCAGGGGCTGGATGATGGATGATCCAATCCTCACAGCTGTGTGCTAGAACTCTTTCCTGTGGGATGGGAAACTGATCCAGGCCTGGCATCAGATCCCTTCATCTGAGAGGGCTTACTCAGCCATCAGGGTCAGAGTCCCACTGACCTGTAGTCCTCAACACCTTTTTTATGGGTTTTTTTTGGAGGGACACAGACCTAGTAGTGGTATTGCTGGATCAAAGGGTAGCTCAGTTTCATTGCCCTATGGGCATAGTTCCAAATTGATCTCCAGAATGGTGGGATTAGTTCACAATTCCACCAACAATGCATCAGTGTGCCAATTTTCCCATATCTCCAACATTTATCATTTTCCTTTTCTGTCATATTACCTAATCTGATAGGTGTGTCATAGTACCTCAGAATTGTTTTAATTTGCATTTCTCTAATCAGTAGTGATTAAGAGCATTTTTCATATGACTATAGATAACTTTTAATTATTTCATCTGAAAACTGGCTGTTCATGTCCTTTGACCATTTATCAGTCAGGGAATTCTTATAAATAGGACTCAGTTCTCTGTATATTTGAGAAAAGCCTTTATCAGAAGCACTGGCTATAAAAATTGTGCCCAATCTTTCTGCTTTCCTTCTAATCTTGGTTGCATTGATTTTGTTTGTGCAAAAACCTTTTAATTTAGTGTGATCAGAATTATCCATTTTTCATTTCCTAACATCCTCTATCTCTTGTTTGGTCATAAAATCTTCCCTTCTCCATAGATCTGACAGGTGAACTATTCCTTACTCTCTTAATTTGCGTATGGTGTCACCCTTTATTTCTAAATCATGTACCCATTTTGACCTTATCTTGGTATACGGTGTAAGATGTTGGTCTATGCCCACTTTCTGTCATTTTTTTTTCCAGTTTTCCCAGTAGTTTTTGTGAAATAGTGAGTTCTTGTCCCAGAAATTGGAGTCTTTGGGCCATTAAATTCTTTCTTCAAGGCTCAGGCCATATCCCACCAAATCTGTGAAGGTTTCCCTGATTCCCCAGTTGGGAAAGTAGAAAGCTTTTGTGGAATATGAGCACCTCCTTTGTTCCTATCCCATTCTTTCTTGATTTGTATATTATATCCCATGCACAACCTCCCCCACCCCTCTTGTTGTTCAGTCATGTCCAACTCTCTGTGACTCCATTTGGGCTTTTCTTGGCAAAGACAGTGGAGCACTTTGCCATTTCCTTCTCCAGTTCCTTTGACAGATGAGGAAACTGAGGCAAGCAGAATGAAGTGACTTGCCCAGGGTCACACAGCTGGGAAGTCTCTGAGGTTGGATTTAAACTCAGGTCCTCCTGGCTCTGGGCTTGGTCCTCCATCCACAGTGCCTCTCACGTTCAGTGACTTCAGGCTGGGATCACACAACCTCAGTTTCCTTCTGGCTTTGAAATGCTTTATTTTGAGGTTCATTTCATTTGAATTCTGTGACCTGGCACCTGGGAACAAGATTCATAGGATCATATGTCCAAAGACAGAAAAGGTCTCTTAGAAAGGTCTCTTTCATTTTCTTAATGAGGAAAGAGCTGTCAAAGGTCAGCCGGGTGGGCTGGGCTTTGAACCTGGCTAGCCTTACTCCACAACCTTTCCACAATCTCCTGGCACCTTTCGGTGTGACTCCTCCTGGGACATTTGTATTTTAAGAGTACAGAAGGATCAAGGTGGAGTGAGGGAACCTGACCATTGGTCAGGAGGCAATGGGAGGTAACAGTCTTTCCATACTTCCAAAATAAAGGCCTCTGAGGCCAGTCAACAGAAAAAACAGAATGATTTGGTCCAAAGTACCAGGGCTGATAGGTCTGATGGAACTGTCAGGTCTCACCTACTCTGTGCCTCTTATGGTTTGTCCCTTCTTAATTTTAAAGAGAGCCAGAAAGGCAGAATGAGGAAGCTTCCCTGAGATCCACAGGGAGTATGGAATGTGTGGAGAGGCCATGCTTCTCTCTTCTAGGAGAATGACAGGCAGAGACATAGACATAACTATATTCGAGGACATTTAGGGGGAATGGTGACTGAGTGTTTGGAAGAAGGGAGAAGAAGGGAAATTGGGAACTGCCGGTCACCCTGAGGCTGGTCAGAAGAGAGCTGTTCCAACATCTGAGACGCTGGACCCCTTAAGACGCTGGCCGACTAAGTGAGGACTGGACGGCTGCTAGGCCTAGAACTAGTACAGCTAGAGAGAAGGATTTTAGAAGCTAGAAGGTCGACTTGGGAGTGGAGGAACCTTAGAATAGAGAAGATAGAATGTCAGAGTAAGACCTTAGAATAAAGGGTTCAAGGAATGTCCTTAGGGGTGCCTAGGTGGCAAAGTGAGTAGATCACGGTCCCTGGAGTCAGGAGGACCTGAGTTCAAATCCAACCTCAGACACTTAATTATCAGTCATGTGACCTCAGGCAAATCACTTAACCCCAATTGCCATGCCTTCCCCCCCCCCAAATGAATAAATTAATAAATAAAAAATGATGTCCTTAGAACAAGGAACGTTCTGTCAGAGCTGGCACTAATAAGCGCGTGGATTGCTGAGTTTGTTCCTGATTACGCCTATGTGGTTCTTCGGCATTAAGTCTGTCATAGCCCAATAAGGAGCTAATCCTTCCGGGTTCCGGTCCCTCTAAGGAGAGTAGTCATGGATCTGGCCCTGGAACACAGTGTCACTGGATTGGATGCAAGGGTCGGCTTTATCACTTGCTAGCTGTATTTCTCTATGACTTAGTGTCCCCATCTGTAAAGCAGTAGTTTGGTTGAAATGACCCCTCGGGTCCCTTCTGTTTGCAACATTCTCTGTCCAGGGTCCCTAACTGCTCTGCCGTTCTGGAATAAGGCGTCTTCCAGCTTTCAGCATCACAATTGCCCACTAGAGGGAACTCAACACTCTTCTAGAGAACTTGTACTATTCCTCCCATTGCCTGGAGTTTCCTCAGCTCCTGGTGCTTGGGAGCTGCTTTTGGGTTCATAGATAGATAGATAGATAGATAGATAGATAGATAGATAGATAGATAGACCTGGAATGTACTCTGCTCTCCAGCCCCCATCCCCAACCTGGGAAATTTGCTTTCTCTTTGACAAACTTTATTCATAAGACTTATAAGATTGAATTTTCAGAAATAAATAAAGGAAGGAAGTACAGATGTGTGGCTAGCAGGCAGTCTAAGGAAAGGGGAAGATTGGGGGCTTAGAACTCCGCCTCATTTGCTCTTGTTGTCTTTGGGTGGTTTTGCTGGAGCTGCTGGATCAGTCCACTCTTGTTCAGGTTTAAACTTCAATACCCAGTGCAGTCCCACTGCTCCCAGCTCCTCCGAGTCCCTGCCTTCAGATCCCTTTTCTGACCAAGTTTGGCCCCAATCAAGTGAGTGAAGGCACCTGCCCCAGTCCTTACAGAGGTGGGAGACTATGGGGGTGAACACTGCATATGTCAGACTTTTAAATAGGAACTCTTTTTTCTTATTCTTTTTTTTTATACGAAGGGTGGCTGTCTGGGAAAGGAAAAGATAGGGGAAGGAATACCTTGGAAAATGTTGGTAATGAAAAACAAAATATATTAATAAATGTTTAAAGTACAATATGGCAAAAGTACTCTCATATGAAAAAAGAAAAATGTCTGAAAAAGAGGGGGAGAATCCTGACTTGTGTCAGATGATTGTAGGTAGATAGAAGGAGATGGTTGGATCAATGGATAGCTAGATGAATGGATGGATAGATGATGGAGGTAGATAGATACATAGATGGTTGATAGAGATGGATGGATGGATGAATAGATAGACAAATAGCTAGATAGACTATTGATTATGCCCTCACTCTCTGCTAGGCACTGTGCCAAGTTCTGGAGTTACAAATGCAAACAAACAAGATGATGTCCTCCCTCCAGGTGCATTCTAATGGAAGAAGACACCATGCAAAGGGGAAGGTAGAAGGCAAAAGAGTGCCCTGTAATGCCAAGGCTGTTGGTGAGGAAGTCTAAAGAGAGTCAAAAATAAAATTAATACAGCTGGGGGCCCTTAAGAAATGTTGGTCCAAGCTAGAGACTCATCAGTCAGAGGAGACGGGTTCAGGACGTTTCCAGGATGTGAAGACTGCTGAAGGTGAAAGAATTTCACACAAAGGCAAAAGGGAGAAGGAAGCTTGAGCACTGGGAACTAAAAAATAAACCAAAAGCTCTTTCCAAAAGGGAGAGAGACACACTCTAAAGAGGAAGGAGCTATTGTCCTCTCAGGAATCACGCTGATTCCCAGGTGCTGGTAGGTGTGAGACCATCTATTACCAGTCATAGGACAAAGAGACCAGATGTGTTGGTTGGTGATTCCCTGATGAGGGTTATTAAAGCAGCTGTTTATGAACCTGATTACAATGTCAGAAATGG
The DNA here is from genome assembly GCA_028627135.1 of Pseudochirops cupreus. Classification (NCBI taxonomy): domain Eukaryota; kingdom Metazoa; phylum Chordata; class Mammalia; order Diprotodontia; family Pseudocheiridae; genus Pseudochirops; species Pseudochirops cupreus. Next base: position 10,780,940 of record CM053583.1, on the reverse strand, counting down.
CTGCTGTCTTCATGGAGCATGGATCCAAGATATGAAAAAAGCCCTCTTAGATTTGTCTGGGATCATAGAACTTGTGAGGGTCAGAAGTGAAATTCTAATCTAAGTGTCTCCTGACTCTGAGTCCCAGATTCTTTCCACTGTATCACCCTTCCTCTTTCTGGATTAATTCTAAGAGAGATATAACTTATCCCTAGACATGAAAAAGAAAATAACTATGAAGAAAAATCAGTGATTTTTTTTTAAAAGCTGGACAAAGTTGGACTGTATAAATTCATCGTGTTTCTGAAATTGGCCAATCTGTCCAGTGTGCTCCCTGAGATCCGTCACACTGGAGTTATACGGCCCTTGCCCTCCACAACAGCTAGCCAAATGAGTGGTACTCTGATGGCCCCCAAATGAGGGAGTCAGGCTTCTTTCAAAAAGGTACAAGATGAGGGGAAGAACCCTTTGAGATAATTTTGCTGGTGGCCACAGAATGACCAGCTTTGATCAATGTATTTGTTTTATAGTTAAGGCATTTGATCCACCCTCTATGAGCTCTCTATATTTCAAAAGCGAATATGTATCTATCCTATATCTAATATATTTTCTACATTGAGTACCTTTTCTAGAAGAGACTCTGCTAATCACTTTTAGGGGAGACCCTACCCAAGCCATACCTAAGCTTTGCTATACAGATTTTCTGCTAGAATTCTTTCTGTTCCTGGGTGGGAGCACAATAAGCCAGATACAAAGAAAATCTTATTTGTCTTCTTTTTGGAGTCTGGATGCCCCTGAGAAGAATCTGAGCTCCATTTGATTTTATAATGCGGGAAACACTAGGAAGCAGCCCTCCACCTACCCATGGCAATATCTATGTGTGACATTTCCAACAGAAGAGTCCCAAGAGGACAGTAAACTCCAAAGGCTAGTTCTAAGGTACTAGCTACTTTTTCCCCCTTTGAAGCTCCTGTGCATAGCACAGGGCCTCTCCCTTAATAAATGTTTAATTGTTTAAAAATTAAATAATTTAAATTTAAAAATTAAATTAAATTTTAAATTAAAAAAATTAATTGGATGTTTAATTAAAGTGTTTAATAAACGCTGAATTGTGGGGAGCAGAGACACTAAGACATGCATCATCTCTGCCCCTCCCCCTCAGGGACCAGCCTTGTGGGCCAGCCAGATCAAGTGATGTCACTTATCCCGGGAATGGAGGCATTAAAAAAAGAACTGGTCGTCTCCGAATAACCCTGTATGGATGGGCCTTCCCACGGTGCCCTCACGGAACACAGGGACAGTTTGGCCCAATGAGGAGTTAGAGTCTGTTTGCAAGGAAATACCCCAGTACCCCGGGGAAGGAAGACAGAGCCAGCTTGTTTGTCCTGAGCCTTCGGAAATCTTCAGTAAATGCATTGGAATCATTTATAATTAGGACCCTTCTGAACTTGTACACAAAGAGGTTTCTGTAAGTCTGCAGGCCCGGACGGCCTCCTGCCTGGACTCCTGGGTTCCCCCCAGAGAGGGGACCCCGGGCACATGGGGGAGCCTGCAGGCGAGTCCAGGGGGAGCCTGCCTGGCCTGCAGCCTCCCCAGATCCCGGCTCCCCCCGGACCCCGGCTCCCCCCCCCCGACTCCGGCTCCCCCCGGACCCCGGCTCCCCCCCCCCGACTCCAGCTCCCCCCGCACCCCGGCTCCCCC
>CM053583.1:10759555-10778760 GCA_028627135.1 Pseudochirops cupreus | reverse complement strand
GTCTGGAACTGGGCTCAAAATTAACAGGTAAGTATGAAGAAGGTGTGACAATAACAGTATGAGCAAAAGCCATTACCACAAACTCATTCAGGAATTTCAGTTGTTCCTCACTTAGTTGTTTTATACATTCATTCTTATCCATTAGAGTCAGTATGATGTCTCTCATAAAAGCAATGCGGTTTAAGACGAACTTTCTAAACATGTCTATGGAAATAGCTGAAATATACAAAGAGAAGATGTGACCGTTAGAAGCATCTCTTTGGGTTGTTATATAATCGCTCATTGTTGGCTTTCAGTTCCTTCCCCATCCTTGATATAATTCCTGACCGAAGACACTCCAGCATAGAGAGCAAAGGCTAGAGAGACTTGAGAGAATGTGGCAGCTCTTTCATCTGTGGGAATGGACTTCATGTCCTCTCATGGATTCTTCATGCCTTGTACTTCAAGTTCTGTGAAGTAGAGTGATCTACAGTATGAAGTATCCTGAGACCTAAATTGAATGACCCGATAGTTTTCCTGCTTCCAGGGAGAGATAAGTGTGGAATGTAACCCTCCCCAGGAGTCCTCAGGCAGGGGAAGGCTACTCACCTTCACAGTAGTAGATGATCAAGCTAGCCAGCAGAAGCACAGCAAGTAAAGGTCTCATGGTAAGAATGTTAGGTTCTAAGGTCCTGGGCTTCAGGAGGCTGGGAGTGCTTTGGACCTTCCAGAGGCCACAGGGATTATTTGTGCCCTGCCAGGCTGCCCAGTCCTTCCCCAAGTGTGTGTCATGTGATGTTATGATAAAGCCTTGCACACACACCACCCCTTCCACCTTCCTCAAACCTGACCCCTGACTTCCTCAATGGAATAATCCCTGAGACTCTCAGCTTCCTCAGGGCCTTCAGGCTAGATTGGGACCTCTCCAGCTTTTCTTCATGGAACTTCCTCATCTATCTCCTCCAGATATGAAACACAGGGTGAAGTCAGCTCAAATCCAAGTTAGTTCCTATGCTATGAGTTGCGCAGATGTCTCTGGCTTGGAGGTTTGAGGACAGGTACGTCATGGCAATGGGGGTTTGAGGACTCTGCCCATATGCTACTTCAAGGTAGAAGAGGCTGCACAACAGCAAACCAGAAGTCCCAGTTTATCCTGTAATGGGAGAGTTCTACCGTTTAACAATGCACATTTACAAAATGTCCTTAGAAAGTCTGAATCTCCCTCCAATGGGTGTTGAAGCTTAATCCCAGTTCCAGAAAAGTGTTCTTCACCTTCATGTCAGAGAACCACTAATTTATCCCCAACTGCATACATGGGTGACTTTCTGGATGTTTCTTTTATTTAATGGGGTTTACAGGAGCACTTCATAGGATCCTGACTCAGGTAGCATTCTTTGTTGAGTATCTAGGAACAACAAACATAGTTCTGGCTTCCACAATTTCACGGGATCATAGATTTAAGAATTGGAAGAGACCCTAGAGAGCATCCAACATAAACAACTGGATGCTCAGGGAGCCTCAATGGTTGGTAAGATCACATAGATATGTATGCCAGAGCTGAGATTCGAACCCATGCCCTTGGCTGCAAAGGTGGTCATATTTCCATTGCACCCCACTGCCTCCATTATCTTATCTGCTTTATATATTTAGAACCCAAGAGAAAAAAGAACCCAAGGAACAAAAGAATGAAGACATTTGTCTATGCCCCACAGCCCAGCAGTGCAAGGGAAGAGAGTGGATCCCCCTGAATTCAGTGTGAACTTTCATGGTTCTCTGTGGTTTATCAAATTTCATTAAGAAGGATTAAAGTTTGGAGAAAATATGGCAAAAGGATCTGTAACTCAGTTCATGATGCACATTCTACCAATTGTACCTGGAAGTGAAAGACAGAAACACATTCCTTGTTTCATGGTGTTGAGGGACACATGCTGGACTCAGAGGCAGGAGAGAACTGATTTTGAATCTATGCCAAAACACTCTTCACTAGGGACATTGGCCACAAACTTCTCTGAATCTGTCATCCAGTCTGTAAGAAAGAAACAATAACCCTGGTACTGCCTCCTTTAGAGGGCTTTCTGAGTGTGGAAAGTGTTTTGGAAATCTGCAAGCACAGTAAGATGTGATTTGATGTTGAATTACAATGATTCTGCTGCACCTTTTCTTCACTGAAATGAATTTGTTTAATGGGATTCAGAATCTGTTCATCACCAGGGAAAAGAAACTGACTCTTCAAGCCATAGACACTTACAAGCCTTCTTACAACCTCATGTCTTCCTTCTGGAGTCCAAGGCCTGAGTCTGGGTTCTCAGATTCACTGATCCTGCCTCCCTGCCCCAGCCTCTATACTTGGAGCTTATTAGCACGGGAGCCTTGCCTGTCCTCCCTTCCAAACAGTGACCAGTTTGATGTCTATAGCAAATTTCCTCCCACACACTTAAGGGTCAGAGTTCTACTCCATTCAAACCAAGGGCGATGAACTCATAGACTCTCAGAGACATACTTTCACGTCTAGAAGGGACCCCTGGGATTACTGAGTCCGATGCCCTTGTTTCACCAAAGAAGAAGCTGAGGCCCACAGAGGTTAAAGGACCCACACAAATCACAGTAATGTTACAATGTTACAAGTCACAGAATTGGGATTCAAACCCTCTTCCCCTGACTCCAAGTCTTGGCTTCTTTCCACTATGCCAATGGTTCTCAAACTTTTTGTCTTAGGATTCTGTACATTCGTAAAAATTAGTGAGGACTCCTCTAAAGAACTTCTGTTTATTTGGGTTTTATCTATTGACTATTTACTGCTTTAGAAATTAGAGTGCCTTAGTATTATTATGAAAGTGATGTTGACCTCAAGGACCCGGTGAAAGGGTCCTGGGGACCCTTAGGGGTCTCTAGACTGCACTTTGAGAATTCCAGCATTATGCCAATATGACGATATAATTTCCTCACCTGAAGGCAGAAGTGTCAGCCATCTAGTAAATCAAGGCAGGACAAATTGCACAGATTCTCGTCCTGGCTCTCAGCAGGTATGTACATCCCTGTTCCATATTTTCTACATTGATATGCTTTGAATGGTCTATAGCCAGCTTGCCTGAATAGTTTACCTCTCTTTCCACCTCTCCCTGTTCTGTGTAGTCAATATTTATAGTCTATAGTGTATATGTGTGTATGTGTGTTTCTGTGTGTATGTATATGTATATGTGTGTATGTGTATATGTGTATGTATGTGTGTATGTATGTATGTGTATATAAGTATGTGTATGTATAGTCTATATAGTTTGTAGAATATGGAATATAGTCTATATTCTCCTGCTCTGAATGCTGAGCTTTGTAGCTCTCCTTGAATAAACACATTTTCTGTGGCCACTCTCAGACATATTGAAGCCTGATTTCATTGCTGTCCTTTGAGCCGCTTCAGTCTCAAGTACTGTTATCTCAGAGGTTCTTCACTCATTTTTTCCTAAACTCCAGTCCTCTTCCTGTGGTGGCCTCCGTGTTCCATTTCCGAGTGAGATTGATCTGTGTTTTCCTGGCTGCTCTGCCTTTTTGTTCCTACTGTCTGGAATTTAGCAAAACTTCCTTCCTTCCTTCTTTCCTTCCTTCCTTCCTTTCTTCCTTCCTTCCTTCCTTCTCTCTCTCTCTCTTTCTCTCTCTCTCTCTCTCTCTCTCTCTCTCTCTCTCCCTCTCTCTCTCCCTCTCTCTCTCTCTCTCTCCCTCTCTCTCTCCCTCTCTCTCTCTTTATTTCTTTCCAACTTTGCCCACAGAATAAAACTTGTGTTAAGTCAGTGAGGAGAGTGGGCAGCATCACCTCCTACAGGGAATCTATCCTGGCTGCTTTGGTCTAAGTGCCCTGTCCCTGGGACTTACTCTTTATTTAATTAATAATTTTTTTAATGTAGTTTTTGCTTTCACATCAACAGAACAACAGTTTCTTACTGGTTGGGCCTGCTTCATCTTGTTTTTGTATTCCCAGTATTTGTATTCCCTGACACGTGGAAAACACTTTATAGATACTTATGGAACTGAATTGAACAGGTTAGGCACACCCTTGACTCCACAGAAGTAAGAATAATCAGGACCATGGACAGATCAAGGGCAGCAGTAAGTTACTTGAGGACTAGAACCTTTTGCATTTTGGCTTTCTTTCCCCAATGCCCAGCACATCAGAGGTATTTTATAAATGTTTGTTGAATCAAGGAATAAATACATCCAGAGAGCAGGTTTTAGCCCCTACACTGTCATTTATTAATTCTGGGACCAATGGGCAAATGATTTCCTTTCTTGGACCCTGACTCAGTACTCTCATTCCTGACCACAGTCTCTCAAAATGTCTTCACTAGGATCACCCAGCAATCCCATGAATATAAACCTCATTTTGAAACAAAATATTCCCATAGAATACAGAAGGATTGGTCCTATGGATATGAGACGATCAGACTGAGCTTTCAGGATTTTATTTTTGCACCTGAGTTGAGTTCTAAAGTAACAGACAAATATGCTTAAAGGCTACCTTAAGAATAATGTGGGGGAAAACTTTAAAAGTCATGCAGAAATCTCAGATACTTTTTCATACACACCACTGCTTGTCCTAAAATGAACAGCTTACTTCTGCACAACCTCAATGGATTTGGATAATGAGCCCTTATGAGGCATTATCTGGAATATAGAAAAAGAAATACCATGAAGGGAGCGTCTGCTTTTGGATAAGTCCCAAATTCTTCCCTAGTTAGTAATTACCCTGGCCTCATCCTTGGCATAATATCCAAGTAAAAACACACAGTCCGATAGGTGAGAGGCCAGGGAAGCAATGGTGCTGTTTCCTGTGTGTTTCTGTGTGTGTATATGTGCATGTATGTGTGTATGTGTATATGTTTCTCTGTGTGTGTGCATATGTGCATGTATATATGTATATGTGTTTCTGTATGTATGTGTGTATATGTGTACGTATATACATGTGTATACATGTATATGTATATGTTTCTGTGCGTATGTGTGTATGTGTGTGCATGTATGTATGTGTGTATGTGTATATGTGTTTCTGTGTATATGTGTATGTATGTGTGTATGTATGTATATTTGTGTATGTGTGTACATTTGTGTGTGTGTACATGGTGTATGTGTATATGTGTACATATGTGTGTACACATGTATGTGTGTTTCTGTGTGTATGTGTATATATGTGTTTCTGTGTGTATGTATGTGTATGTGCATATGTATGTATATGTGTGTTTGTGTATATGTGTGTATGTGTGCATGTGTATATATGCGTGTGTGCACGTTTATGTGTGTGTATATGTATGTGTGCATGTATATGTGTGTATGTATGTGTGTATATGTATGTGTGTAAGCACCTACTGTGTGCCAGGCCTTGTGCTAGGCACTTCACAAATATCATCTCATCTCATTTGATACCTACAGCAACTCTGAGAACTAAGTATTATAATTATCCCCATTTTACAGTTGAAAAACTGAGGCAAATAGAGGTGAAGTGACTGGCCCAAAGTCATATAGCTAGTAAGGATATGAGGCCAGATTTGAATCCGGACCTTCTTGCCTCTAGCCTCAGACACTTACTATCTGTGTGACTCTGCCTCAGTTTCCCCCAATGTAAAATGCTGATAACAGCACCTACCTTCCAGGGTTGTTATGAGGGTTAAATGAGATCATATTTATAAATCTTAGCTAATTGACTGGCACACAGTAGGGGCTACACAAATGTTACTTTTTCTCTTTCAGATCTAGTTGTGGCACCTCTGACCCTTTCCATAAGGATATATTTACTTTTTAGAATTTTTGTACCTGAGAAGGCTGCCCTTCCTTTGTGAATGTAAGTGAATTGATACTGCTATTAAGTTGGGGGGGAGGGTTGTTAGAAGCACACGCTTCTGTAAAAGGACAGGGACAAAGCAGAGAATAGAACAAGGGGAGGGTGGGATAGGAAGGAGGGAAATATCGTCAGTCTTTCACAATATGTCCACTGTGGAGATGTTCTGTATAACTACACATGTACAGCCTCTATTGAATTGCTTGTCTTCCCAGTGGGGGTAGATGATGAGGGAAGAAGGGAACGAATCTTGTATTTAAAGTTTTAAAATCAAATGTTTAAAATATATAATAATAATAATATATAGGCACTAGGGGAGGGAGATCCATCTTGCCCTACCAGAAAGTCAGTGGGGTGATGGGGGAGGATATAGGAGAGAGCAGATTGGGAGAGGGAATATACAGTGGGATCGCTGTTTTGGGGTGGCAGGTAGGGGAAAGATGGGGAGAAAATTTGTAACTCAAAGCCTTGTGGAAATGAATGATATAAACTAAAAATAAACAAAAGTTAATTAAAAAAATAAATCTTAAGGTAATATATAAACACTAGCCAATATTATTTTTATTAAGCCCTTGTGCCATGGGGTGCATCCTCACACCTATTTCGTCCAAAGGGATCCTGCAGGAACAGAGCTAATGGACATAATCCCATTGTACAACCCTTCAGGCAAAGAATCCCCAGCTCCTAAGTTTACAATGTGTACTTGCATGCATCCCAGTGGCTTGAAAAACATCAACAAGAAAGATCAAAATCTGGGAGAGAAAATGAATTAACAAGCACTTATTAAACATATATTACATGTCAGGCACTGTGATAGCTGTGCAAAGACACAAAGGAAACAGTATCTGTTCTCAAGGAGCTTCCATTCTGTCAGGCAATACATACATATGCACACACAGGTGACCTGGCCTAACACCAGAGGGCAGCCAGTCTTACCCTTTTTTCCCTGGGTCTTCGAGGCGCACCTCCCGGATGCGACCTGTGCATTCCACAAAGTAGAGTCAGGAGCCAGAAGAGTTAGGGCTATGCATACAGCTTTATTGTTCTCTTCATCCATCCATATCCATATCCATATCCATATCCATATCCATATCCATCCACATTTTATTCCGGGGGCTTCTCCTCTTTTATCCCCCTACTGAGCCCCTTGGCAAATAGTCCACCTCCCCTGTAATCACCTCTGACGCCACAAGGGTCGGGTAAACACGAAAAGGAAGGACGGAGCTCACGTCCCTGGAACAGAGCATATCAACAGAACATCTGGGTCGCGAAATGCAGAATAAAACAGGACACACCGACCCAGAGACATAACTGTCGTCACGACTTCTGTGTTTTGGTGTTACTGTCCTTCTGCATTCTCAGAATATTCTGGCGCTCATGCTCCCAGGCAGAACTACACATCCCCTATCACACAGGCATATTCAAAGTGGATACAAAGTAATTTTTAAAAGGCGCTAGCAGCGTACCAGAGTGTGGTGGGGAGGTGGGATGAGGAAAAGTCTCATAACAAAGATTCTGCTAGAGCCGAGTCCTAGGAAAACTAGGACTAGGACAGTGGAGAAAGAATTAGATCTGACGCCTGAGAAGTTGCTTTCTACTTTATACTCTCACAGCTGCATGACCAAAGCCAATTATTAGCTCAACAAACATTTCTTCATTATCTATTACTTTCCAGGCACCTGGGAACATGAAGACAAAAACAAATCAGTGCCTGCCCTCAAGGAGCATGCATTCTACTTGGCGGAAGCAACAGATACACAGACATTTCTTCAGTGGTTTCTGATTCTTCATGACCCTATTTGAGGTTTTCTTGGCAAAGAGACCAGCGTGGTTTGCCATTTCCTTCTCCAGTTCCCTTTATAGATGAGGAAATTGAGACAGAGTATAAATGCTGAATATAATTTTCATTTTAATGCAAATTTTTTACTTTAATGAGAGAGAGAGAGAGAGAGAGAGAGAGAGAGAGAGAGAGAGAGAGAGAGAGAGAGAGAGAGAGAGAGAGGTTAACAGCATGGGAGGAGCATCCTGTATGGTGTTTTATCTAAGCTCTGCTTTGAAGGCATATGAGGATTCTCTGAGCCACAGGTGAAGAGAGGATTCTAAGCACAGAACAACACCTTAAGCAAGGCATTAAGGCAGGAGATGGAATGTCTTGTGCCAGGAATAACAAACAGAACGGTTTAGCTGGAAGGTGGGGTATGCTAGGGGCAACAAAGGGAGATCAGTCTGCAAAGGTTAGAAAGGTTGGAAAGATCCAGACTATAAAGGACTTTATATGTCAGAAAGAGAAATGTGTGTTTTGTCCTAGATTAAGTAAAGAGTCACAGGCTTTTGAGCAGGGGAGTGACGCAGACAGAGATGTGATTTATCCAAATCAATCAAATAACAATCCACCTTACCCTGAGTTTCATGAGAGAAGGGACTGGTTTTTTGGTTTGGTTTTGCCTGTTTTTAAACATTGTTTTAGAATTTATTTTTAGTTTTCAACATTGATTTCCACAAGATTTTGAGTTCCAAATTTTCTCCTCATCTCGCCCTATTCTCCACCCCAAGATGGCAAGCAAGATCCCTATTTCTCAGTCTTCTCTCTGTTACATCCACCTTCATCTCCCCTTTACCCTCTTGACCCTGACATTCTTGTGGGTCAGGATGGATTTCTATACTCCATTGCCTGTATATCTTATTTTCCGGTAGCATGTAACAATTTTTAACCTATGTTTTTAAAACTTTGACTTGCAGATTATCTCTCCTCTTCCCTCCTCCCCCATGCACAATGGGAAGACAGTCAATTCAATATAGGCATCAGAGAGGGAGCCTGAAGTACCGGGCAGTCTCCCCTGAGACTCCTGTGCCCCCTTCACCATACCTCCAACTTATAGGAAAATAAAGAAATCCTGGTTTACTTCTGGGACATAAGAGGATATCTATGGCTGAATTTGTGATTTGATTTATGTTGTATAGAGGCTTGCTTTTGCAACCTTTCTCACTTTCTTTCCCTCTCACTCCTCTCCAAAAACATGAGAAGTCTATGCCTTCCAGTCCAAACAGAGTCTTCTGGACTTGGGACATATGTCAGGTAGAATCTACTGCAATGTTTCTGTGAATAATTGAAGGTTTCATATACTTAAGCATTCTATTTGCATTATGGAGATGTTATTATTAATCATTATTGTGTTGTGGAGCTCATGCCAGTACTGATACTCTGGGTGTGGTTCATTTCATACTAGATTAGAATCTTAGTGCTGTAATTCAGTATTCCTTACTTCCTATGCCCAAAGGACAATCAAGCTATACATCCCCTTTCACCTAGGAAAACTAGTACTAGGTCTGTATTTCAAAGAGATTATAAAGAAGGAAAAGGACTCACATGTACAAAAATATTTATAGCACCTCTTTTTGTGGTGGCCAAGAATTGGAAATCTAAGGATCCCCATCAATTGCAGAATGGCTGAAAAGACTGTTGGTATATAAATGTAATGGAACACTATCATAATATAAGAAATGTTGAGCAGGAAGATTTCAGAAAAACCTGGAAAGACTTCCAGGAATTGATGCAAAGTGAAGTGAGCAGAACCAGGGGAATACTGCACACAGTAACTTCAACATTATACGATGATTGACTACGATTGACTTCAATCTTCTCAGCAATACAGCGACCCCAGACAAGCCCATGTGAGACTTCTGTTGGAAAATATAATCCACATCCATAGAAAGATTGGATGTCTGAATGCACATCGAAATACACTGTTTTGACTTTATTTTTCGTGTTTTTTTTCCTTTTGTCCAGTTTCTTCCTTCACGACATGACAGATATGAAAATATTTTACATGATTGCACATGTATAACCTATATATCAAATAGCTGAATGTTTTAAGGAGGTAGGAAAGCATGAAAAATTTTCAGCTTAAAATTTTTATAAAAATGAATGTTAATAATTGCTTTTATACATCATTGATAAAATAAATTAATGAAAAGGAGAATAAAAATGAGTTCACAGTTCCTGTTTTCTTATGGACCTCATTCAAGGTCTCTCTCTCTCTGTCTCTCTCTGTCTGTTTCTCTCTTTCTCTCTCCCTCTTTCTCCCTCTCCCTCTCTCCCTCTCTTCTTCCTTCCTCCCTCTCTCTTTCTTTCTTCTCTCTCTCTCTCTCTCTCTCTCTCTCTCTCTCTCTCTCTCTCTCTTTCTCTCTCTCCTCTCTTTCCCTCTCTCTGCCTTTTGCATGAACACACCATTCTTACTCAGAAGCCAACAAAAAAGATAATTTCATCATTGAACTTGGCGAAAGGATTCGGTCAAGGAATCGCTGCCTATGCTCTGAAGGGGATAGATAAAGGTTCTCTCTCTATCACACACATCAGGGAGTAGCCTTATTTGCATGAATTGAGTAAAGAATGGACCTCATTCCACCTAGATTGTAAGTGCTCCTATTTCCTCTATCTGAGACATGGTGAAACTCAGAGAGTTGAAGAGAAGCTACAATTGTCCAGGATCCAGTAAGAGCCAGAATTTGAACCCAAATTTTTCCAACTTCAAGTTCAGGCATCTATTTGCTATACCACGGTACCTCACATAATCCAAGAGAACAAGTACATTGAGGTTGAAGCATGTATAGACAGGACAGGTTTGCACTAAATTGATGGGACTGCTCCTGCACCAAGAAAAGACTGAGCTTTCTGATCTACATTATTGTTGGGAGACTGATGAAGAACAGGCATTACAAGGTAAGTGCTGTTTCTTACATGCCTCTTTAACGTAAGATAGTTTTCATCATTCTTACTCTCTCACATTTTCCCAAAACATCCATCATTTCACTACCCATTTTTAAAACATGTCAAAATAATTGATTTCCTCCTACACCCTCTTTTTGTGCAAAATCCTCCTGACTGTCCATATAATTGCAAGGTTTTTGGAAGATATAAGCACCATCTTCACATGCAGAAAGGTAAAGAGTTCAACACTACTGAGCCCTTATGATTTCCTCTTTCATGTTTACTTTTTATGCTTCACTTGAGTCTTGTATTTAAAGGGTCCAAATTCCTATTCGGTTACGGTCTTTTTTTTTTTTGTAATTGGGGATTCTTGAAACTTTTCTATTTAATTTAGTAACCTTTTTACACTTAAAGGATCATACTCAGTTTTGCTGGGTAAGTTATTCTTGAGAGTAAAACTAGCTCTTTTGCATTCCAGAATATCAAGTTCCAAGTCCTCTGCTCCTTTAATATAGTAGCTGCAAAATCTTGTGAGATCCTGACAGTGGCTCCATTACATTTGAATTGCTTTTGTCTGGATGCTTGAAGTATTTTTCTTTCTTACCTGGGAACTCTGGAATATAATATTCCTGGTAATCGCAAGTTTTCTGTTTCTTTCAGGTGAAGAAATAAAAGTAGTAGAAGTAAATTATGGAAAGATAATTGTTTCTCCTTCATTTGGAAAGAGGACTGATGACATCATGGGTTAATTTCTTAACTCATGTTTGAATTAGATTGAAGTGGTGGGTAGATTTTTTACATTTTTGTTTTACCCTTCAGTTGTATGATATTGGGGCAGTTTTTCTTGATAATTTCTTAAAATGTTATGTTCAGGCCCTTTTTTTCAATCATAGATTTCAGGTAAACTAATCATTCTTAAATGAACTCTTCTTGATCTGTTTTCCAGGTCAGTTGTTTTTAAGGTACTACTCTGTTTTTAATGAGATATTTTCTTCACTATTTTGATGACTCTATTACTAAGTTGTTGATTGTCTTGGAGTTAAAAGACTGTTCAGGGAGAACTAGTATCTCTGTTGTGATGGCTTCCTGGGCTCTTTTCTGGACTGCTCATTTGCCTTTGGTGTCCATCTTCACCCAACTCTCACCTGTGGCTCAAAGGAGCTGTAGCATGTGCAGTGACCAAACCCCAATAAAAACCATCTTAGCAGACCAGCTAAACCAGGTCAATGGTAACCAACAGGCCTCAAACCAATTGGTGAGGCAGGTGGATAACTATCCCAAGAGTTTGAAAACATTCCCCCTCCTCATGAAATGAGTGAATCAGAAAAATTCATTTTCAGTGGCCATGAAGACAGATGATGACGAAGGTGCTGACATCAAAGATACCACAGTCATCTACTGCATGTGGGGCCATTGCCAGTCATCCTGACTTTTATCTTGTCATTGGACTCCAATGACTCCAGAAGAGAAAGTGAAGCTGAAGATTTTGAGCAGCTCTACCTTATTTAAATCTAATTCACATGAGTCAAGGCATCACTCCACAAGATCACTGACCCTCTTCAAAACAAAGAACAAACAATTATCTTTTCATAATTTCTTCTTTTGCTTTCATATTTTTTGCTACCTCTTTTATTTGATTTTGAACAATACGTTTTAGCTCTTCGAGGAATTCTTCTTGGGCTTGTGTCCAATTAATATTTTTCGTCGAGGACTTGCTTGCAGTTGTTTTGACTTCATTGTCTTCCTCTGAGTTTGTGTGGTGATTTTACATTATGATCATAGATGCCATTTGTGGTCAGGTTCTTTTTTTATTGTTTATTCATTTCTCACACTTTATTATCATTTGAATTGCAGAGGTTTGGAGTGAACACTAGTACTTCTGTTGTAATGGTTACTAAGCCCTTTTTAGCATTGCTTTCCACTTTTGATGTTCACTGGATTCATCCAGCTCTGACTTGTGGCTCCAAAAGGCTGCACAATGCACAACAGTCACACTCCAGTAAAGTATTTTTGCACATATGCTAAACCAGGCTGAAGGTAATCAAGGAGGCTCAAATCCATCAGTGAGGTAAGAGGAGAGGTGTCCACCCCAAGCACATAGATGAGAACCTTTTCTTCCAACAGCCGTGGAAGAGGTTAAAGCAAGTGCTGCAAAGCATTTAGAGCTTGGTTAGACACCGAAGACGTTATGGTCATCCATTACATCCTGAGCCATCATCAGTCATTCAGACTTTGTCTTGCCACTGGATGCTGATTACTCTGAAAGACAGTTGAGGTCAATGACTTTCACCCAAGTCAGCTTCACTCTACTCCAATTGATGCACAACACACAATATGTCATCCACACTATTTTTCCATTTTTACCTCTCTCAAAGTCCTGTAGTGACAGGCAAGTGATGAAGCAGCAGCTGTGGATACACATGGGTGACCCAGACCATAGGCTCATCTTCTCATTGGATAGAAGCAGAGACCCATATGAGAGACTCATGCTTCCTGCCCTGATCTGGGCACTCAATAGGCTATTGCCTCATCTGACACAGCTTCCCTTACAAGTCAGAACCTCAGAGAAAGCAGGGGGCTCACGGAAAAAGGCCTCATCACTAGATAGGCCTGGGTTGTATAGCATGTGGTCAATGGCCTTAAAATACCATCGAGTGTGACCATATAGGGTGGAAGTGGGCAAATCACAAGGGAGGGACATGAACAAAGCCATGAAGAGATACTGAGATAATTCCCCTTAGCGAGTCACTTTTCAATAATTCTGGGCTCTGATTGGGCATTTGACCACACCAGAAACCACAAGAACTTTTCTAAAATCTTGATGTCCCTTGCTCTGGTCTGAATTTCCAGTCAGAGGCTCTCACAGAAAACTCCAGGTCCAGAAAACAGAGCATCATATCCAGGTCAGTCACCCCAGGGGTATGCCTTCTCTTCATGGCACATTTGTTCCCTCACTACTAAAAGAAATGGTGTGGAGGGGAAGGACAGGGTTACATTGTCACCCTTGGAGATTGTGGTGAGTGAAAGAGGTCTGGGCTCTCAGGATTTGTAGGAACAATTCTGAGAGAATCATCAATAGCAAAATAAGTCCTTCTTCTCTTCTATTCCCCACTCCCTTATCCCTTTACATTGATTTCTTTGTGTTTTCTTTTTCAACTGTCCCTTCCCTCTCTCTAACTGTGCCTACATGGGACAAGAAAAACTAATTTAGAAAGGGAATGAGTGAAAGAGTAACTCTCAGTTTTACTAAAATGTGAATAAGCTGAAATGAGGGGGACATTCACAGATATCAGAACAGATTTCAGGGTGTGTAGACAAAATATGTGCCTAGTTCTTCTCCCCTGTTCTGATTCCAGGAATCGGGTTTTTTCTCATCATTCTGACTCTCTTCTAAGAATTATATAGACTCAGAGATAGCAGAGAACTCAGTAAATCTTTCACACAATGAAGAAATCACTTTTACATCCTACAAATCCTCCAACCATCTCTTTGGCTTCCTCATTTCATGGAAGGGGTGATAGTAGTCATTAATGACAAGTCTAGTGTCACTGAGTCACAGAAGAGGAGTTGGGAAAGACCTCAGAGCAGATGGATGCTTCTCCATCCACTTTGACTCTTTGTCTAGTAATAAATGTGTGTCTTTCGAGGTTATTGATAGGGATTCTATTGTCACTCTAAAGCTTACTTTTGCGTTGTATAAAATGTCTGTACTCCAGGATTTAAAGGACTGGAAGAAGGATTAATGTTCCTCTTCTGGACCCCAGAAGAGGGAAAAAAGAGGAATTACTAGCATGTACTAAAAGTAAAACTGTGGCTTCCTGCCATGAAACTCTTACCAACAATGTCTCTAATGTAGTGGGATGCCTCCACCGAACTATAGTGGATTCCTCCTCCTTGCTAACCTTCAAGTGAATTCCAATCCACTTGCTGGATAGGTGTTCCAGGGGATTTGTCTCTACGTGTGGGTTATATTAGGTGCTTTCAATGCCCTTTCTGAAACTATGGTTCCAATTTTCTGAAATAGGGCCATGAAATGATTTCTTCTTTACCGAGACTGCGTTCCTTCTAACCCAGACTGTCTTCCATACATTCACCCAAAGGGACTTTTGGGGCAACGTTCTTTCCACATCTCTCTCTACTTGAACAATTATTTGAATATTTGTCTTCCCCAATTACCTTCCTCAGCATTTTATTTCAGTTATATTAACCCTGATTTTCCTCTGTTCATTTATAGTTCCCTGATTCTCGATGTTGACCAGTTTGGTAGTTGCATCATTCTATTTAGGGAACATCTGGAAAAGGAAGCAGTGATCCCAAAGCACTATCTTGACTTCTTCATAGTCATTCCAGACTCATTGTTTTTCCATTGTGGAGAATTAGAAGAGTGCCATGCAAGAATATATAAAGGTCAGGGACCCAAGAGTCTGTCTTTCCCAATCTGTTCCTGAACATGAATCCTGTCCAGTCAGCCATGATGCAAAGTGATGTAGATTACCCAAATATCTCCAATAAGGGACACTTCCTGAGCCAACCCAGTTCACTATGGGATGGTTCTAATTTTGAAGAGGTTTGACCCTTCCCCCCACACCTCCCTCTCAGCAGGCTGCTCCCTTTGCTTCTCATTCCACCTCTAGGGCCAAGTAGCACAAATTTAATTTCTGTGTACCTAAAAGCCCTTCAGAAGCTGGAAGACAGACATCATGTCCTTCCTAATTCTTCATTTGCACAAAGATATAAGGGGCTCAATAGAAATCATTTCTCTGTATTTAGCAAAGCATTGTCCTAAACATCTATCTCCCATCTGGCCTATGGAAAAGAAAGATGTGTGAGAAAAACATGGTGGTGAGGCAGCTAGGTGGTGCAGGGAGTGGAGCACCGTGCCTGAAATAAGGAAAGAGCTGAGTTCAAATCCAGTCTCAGACACTTAGTACTTTGGTGGCCTTATAAGTCATACTGTTTTCCTCAGTTTCCTCATGTTTAAAATGGGATAAAAATAGAATCCACCACCAAGGGTTGTTGCAAGGATCAATTCAGATCATTGTAAAAGCCTGGAATATAGTCCATGCTGTATCAATGTTAGCTAGTAGCTCTTTTCATTGCATACGAAACTGAATAACTCTTTAAGTTCCATTTCATTTGGAAATTTCCACAATGAAAGGGGCAAAAAAGAATATTTCTGTTTAAGGCAATATTTATATTAATTCTAAATGTCTATAAGCACCAAGAACATTGCCTAGAGCATAGAAGGCACTTAATCCCTTTTGATTACTTAACCAGCACTCTTTGTAGATGAACATTTGATATCTCAAAGGAGAAGGAAAAGAATTCTCTTTGAATTTTCAAAAAAGACTGCTAGCATATGATTGTAAAGATGCACAGCTGTGAGGCAGAATGTGGGCAGTTTAAAACAGAAAAACGAGTCTTACTCTAAATCTGAAATCAATATATATATATTTAACTTGGGGAAAAAATGTGTGAGAATATTATTTTGACTTTGCCACAAAGAGGGGAAGACAATATTTTAATGACCACTCTCTGAAGGATCAATGTATTTTTATGGGTCCCAAAGCTCCTATAGCTCACTGGAGACTGCAGATCTGCAAAGGATTAGGGTAACTCAGGTCTTCTGCAAAAGCACATTACGTGACTCAAGAGGCTAAAAGTAAAAACAATGAGAAATCCGGTCATAATTGTGATACAGATGATATCCCAAGGACTATTGGGGGGGAGGGGTGGAAGCAGGGAATTTGCAGAGTTGTGACTGCTATCACAATGTCTCCTTGATTCATGTTTTCTCAACACCAAGCCTGGGGCTAAATATGATCCTACTTGTAGTATCCTACACACACTGGTGTTTATTGAAGTTTTACACGGAAAGAACAATGAAGAGATAATTACATTTCTTTCCCCCCTTTCCGGAGGATGGTGACTATGGGTGTGGAATAATGTGTGCACTGTTGGATGTGGTTAATATGATGGCTAGTTGTGCTGAAGTATTGTTCTCTTTCTCTTTTGTTTATTGATTTAAAAAAAGATGGAATCTGGGTGGGGGCACTTTATTGAACAATTAAAATGATATAAAAAAGAAAAGCTGTTGGTAGATATTAAAACTATGAATACATTTATGAATTTATGATTCAATTAATAAGTAAGTGAACAAATAAATGCATTCTTCCACACATAAATGTGAAAAACAGTCTGTTGCATTGAATCAACTGATTCGGCTGACCTGTAAGCCTGTCTACATGGGTCAGAGAAGGCAGTCAAACCCTTGTGGATTCTTCTACAATCTAAAGAGAAGATAGAAATGTATGATGGGTTGGAGACTGGTCAGGAAAAAGAGGAGAGGCTGGTGTCACCCTATTCATCTGCAAGAGGCTCATTCTATGCTCCATTAGAACACTATGACAGGAGAAAATATTCAGCACCTACAATGTGTTAATCACTTTACAAATAGGATCTCATTGGATTCAGGAGAACCTTGTGAGGTAGGGGCTCTTATTAGCCGCATTTTACAGTTGAAGAACCTGAGGGAGACAGAAGTTGAGTGACTTGTCCACGGCTACACAGACAGTAAGTGTCTGAGGTTTGATTTGAAATATTTTCTTACTCTAGCCCAGGTTTCTGGGCACTCGGCACCACCTAGCTGCACCCTAGAAAGGGAGTTGGGAAGAAGAGGCTCCAGCTCCTGAGAAGGGGAAAGGGAGTAAATCTCTGGAAAAGTTCCTGATGCACTTCCTTGTCTTCGTGTTCCCAGGGCATCTGAGAGGAGCCAGGCTTCGTGGGACTGGGACCAGCCACCATGTCTGTGTCCCCCACACCTGGGCAGCTGGAATATGTTTATGACAATGCAACAGAGAAAAGAGCAAAAATGAGTTCAGTTTTTGGGGTACCAGGAGAATTTAATTTACATGACTGGCTGAGGCTGCTCTCCCTGGTCATTGTCCTGGTTGGGCTGGTGGGGAACAGCACGGTCCTGTGGCTCCTGAGTTTCCGCACCCGGAGGAATCCCTTCTCCATCTACATCCTCAACTTGGCCTGGGCTTACACCTTCTTTCTTTGTTGCTACTTTCTGATCTTGATAGATGAATTTGTTAGGCATTCCTATTATTATCTCGTGTACGCTGTACTGAACTACCTCGCAAACTCATTCTACACTGTGAGCATGAGCCTGCTGGCTGCGATCAGCAATAGGCGCTGTCTAGCTGTGCTCTTTCCCAGCTGGTATCTACATCACCATCCCAAGAACACTTCTGCAACTGTGTGCGCTGTCATCTGGGCTCTTCCTGGACTGTTCTGGGTAGAACAGTGTATTTATGTCAGAAGTCAGCTTTTCTGTGAGGCGTTCTCCAGCATACGTGTCGCTTGGTTAATCCACCTCACCCCAGGGCTGTGCGGGTCCACTCTGACGCTCCTGCTGAGGGTCTAGTGCAGCTCCCAGCGCCGGCAGCCTCCCAGGCTTTACCGAGCAGTCTCAATATTGGGTTTTCCCTTACATTTTGTACCTCATTGGCTCGTTAAGCTCCCGGACTGCCTGAAAAGCAGCACATACCCCTTCATTTACTTTTGTCTGGACAGTAGAAGGCATAGAAGAAGTGGGGAGCCACTCAGTGTGGTCCTCCAGAGAGTCCTGGCGGACGAGCAGGAATTGGAGGGTGGGAGGAGGGACTTGCGCCTCACCAACAGGAGACGTCATTCTAATGTTAAGAAAAAGATACTTGGGTACAGGAGGCCACAGAATGAGCTCTCTGGCCAGTGGCAGCCTGCCTCACACTTCCCCAGGAGGGGAACCAGGATTCTCTGCCCCCCTCCCCATGTCCTCTGTTGGCGTCTAGGGTTTGAACTCTAATTAAGTAATGAACGAGTATTTGTTAGGGGTCCAATGTATGCCAGGTACTATACTAAAAGATACACACACACACACACTCACACAGATATAGATAGATAGATAGATAGATAGATAGATAGATAGATAGATAGATAGATAGATAGGTAGGTAGGTAGGTAGGTAGATAATTCCCACAATATTCTTGGGAGGTAAGTGCTCTAATGGGCCCCATTTCCCATTTTACCAGAGATGAAACTGAGGTAGGCAAAACTTCAGTGACTGGTCCTGGTTCCCACAGTTAGTAAGTGACTCAGACTGTATTTGAGCTCAGGTACTCCTGACTCTTGGCTCAATGCTCTGCGCACTCCAGGGCCCCCAAATGACAAGAGACTTCAGGATTTAGTGCATTTGGGGAGGGAAGTCCAAGGCCTCACATGTCAACAGCCCAGTCCAGTGCCACTCCAACAGATGGTGACTGTCCCTGTTCTACAAAGTAGAGTAAAGACACCATCTAAGGCACCCTGTCTCCCTGACCTGTCTTTCTCCATCTCTGTAAATGAACTCATAGTCAGGACTCAACTCCTCAGAGTTCCATAGGCCATGCTACCCCATCTTGTCTTCTTTCAGGCTTGATCCACAGGGTTTCCTCAGTCCTCTTTCCTTGGATATGTTTAGAAAGTTCATCTTAAACCGCATTAGTTTTATGAGAGACATCATTCTGACTCTAATGGATAAGAATGAATGTATAAAACAACTAAGTGAGGAACAACTGAAATTCCTGAATGAGTTTGTGGTAATGGCTTTTGCTCATACTGTTATTGTCACACCTTCTTCATACTTACCTGTTAATTTTGAGCCCAGTTCCAGAC
>CM053583.1:10669323-10759055 GCA_028627135.1 Pseudochirops cupreus | reverse complement strand
ATAAAAGGTATTTCGCTGGTTTTTGAGCTTGCTGCAAGGCCAAGATGAGCCAAGTCTTTGTTGACTTCCCAGGCATTGGCATATTCCATGGTTCTCCTGTTACTTACAGTCCATTCCTCTAAGTAGTTCCCTTAATAACCTTCCTTCTTTGGCAATCTATGTAATCCTTCTCTGTCAAGGTCTTCTCATCTCTGTTGCCGTCATCCTCATACCTCCAATCCCTCTCCAAATTTTTCATTTTGTTTCTGTCTTCCAGGGTTCTCATGAGGATCAAACAAGACAGCATATGCAAAGTACTTTGCCAACTTGAAAGTGCTAAATAAATGCTACTATTATTATATGTCTTTCCACACATCTCCTACCAGCATCCTCTGGGACTTCACTATTTCTTTTGATGGCCCATTTAACATCCTGAAAATAGTTTTTCGTTCTCCTCCATCCCAATGGTATGTACTCTATCCCATTTTATCCAGACAGTGACATAATCACAGGACTTTGTGTATTTTTAATGGATATTCCCCATGCCTGGAGTACTCTCCCTCCTCATATCCACCTTCTGGCTTCCCAATCTTCTTTCTTGTTGCAGCTAAAACCCACCTTGTGGATAAGAAGTTTTATCCTGATTTTCCCCCTCAATTCTAGTACCTTCCTTCTGTCATCTCCAATTTATCCTGGTTCTATATTGTTTGTATATAGTTGTCTTTATGTTGTCTCCCCCATTAGACTCAGAACTCCCAAGAGCATGGACTGTCTTTTGTCTTTCTTTGTAGCCAGTGTCTGGCACACAGAAGGTGCTTAATCAATGCTTCTGGGCTGACCTTACCCTCACCTTACCTTATCTCATAGAACAGTGCTGTCTCCACTCTGAAATTCGCAACTCTATGATCACACAATCTTCTCCCACAAGTGTGGAATCACAAAATCACTGGATCATTGAATTGGAAGAGACCTCAGGGACATCTGGTCCAAAAAAAGGATCCCTACTGTCCCATACCCAACAGGTCATCCAACCATTGCTTAAAGACTTCTTGTTAGGAGGAACGCACTCCCTCCCTCAGGAGCCCTCTCCAATTTGGGATATCTCTAAGTATCAGCAAGATTCTCTATAACATTAAAGCAAGTTTGCCTCTAACAACTTTTTACAGTTGCTCCTGGCTCTGCTCTCCAGGTCCAACAAAAAATGTAAAGTCTCTTCCCCAAGACAGCCCTTCAAATGCTTGAAGACAGATTTCATGAGTCTTCTCTTCCAGGATAAACATTCCCAAGTCTTTCAACTGATCCTCATGTCACATGGACTCAGGGACGTTTCCCATCCCAGTTGTCCTCCTCTGAACATTCCTTGGCCTCATCTGTGACTTTTCTCAATGGAGGTGCCCATAACCATCTGCAATACTAGGTACAATGGTAGATAAAGCACAGGACTTGGAGTCAAGAAATCCTGAGTTCAGATTGTGCTTCAGATTTATAAGCTCTGTGACATTGGGCAAGTTAGTAACCTCTCCCAGACTCAGTTTCCCCATCTGTAAAATAAAGATGACAATAGCACCCACCTCCCAGGATTGTTGTGAGAATCAAATGAGATAACACATGTGAAGTGTTGTGCAAACGTGGCAGTGCTAAGTAAAGGCTAGCTAGTATTGTCATCATCCTCGTCACCATTGTTGTCATCATCAGTAACCTGAGGGATCATCATCTCCTGCCACTGAGCAGTGGGATGGCTTCTAAGCCATGCCTCTTATTTCAGACGAAGATTCTGTGATCTTGTTTGGCCGTCATTTCACACTAATGATTCATGTTGAGCTCTCAATCCACTAAAACTCTCAAATTTTTTCTTATTTTATTTTTATCTAATATTTTATTTTTCCCCAACTACATGTAAAAATTTTTAATATCTTTTAAAAAAAATTTTTGAGCTCCACACTCTCCCCCTCTCCTTTCCTTCCCTCCCCCCATGGAGAAGACAAACAATTTGATGTAGGTTATACATATGCAGTTGTGCATACGTCACCTAACCTCTGTCTGCCTCAGTTTCCCCATACATTAAATAAGAGTGTTAACCACACCTCCCTCCTAAGGCTGTTATAAGAATAGGGGACCATATAAATGTTAGCTCGTTGTTCTCCCTCTACACTCCTCTCCTTTTCAGCTTTTTTTGTGTGTTGCCTTCCCCTGCTCCTTGAAGACAGGGGCTGTCTGTCTTTCTAATATTTGTACTCTTGGTATTTAGCTCAATGCCTGGAAAACAGTAGGTGCCTGATAAATGTTTATTGATTGACTATCCACGTGCCAGCCTGCCTCTTAAGACAAGCTGGCAACCGTGGCCTCGCCTTGGCCCCCACCTTCCTGAAGGAGCTGATCTAGGGAACCCAAAGAGATCGGCCCCATTCAGTAAATCCTGATGAATCTGCTCCTGTGTAGAGATGTGTGGGGTGAAGGAGGGAGTGCGGCATGGAGAACACTCTGGCCTCTGCACTAAGAGAGCTCACTGAGGGAATCTGGCAAATGCACCTGGATGACAATAATACACATCAGCACAGGATAAATTGGAGAAGAGTAGACCAAGTGTTGTTCGAGGTGTAACAGAATAATCATTACCTTTGGGCTTAACAAGAGAAGCTGGGTATGCAAGGCATGACAGGGTAAGTCATTCCAGACACAAAGCCTCATGCTGGCCAGATCAGGGATGGGCATGAAAAGTGGTAGAGTGTGATTATGCCATGGCTAGAGGAGAGAGAAAGGAGTGCAGGATCCAGTCATTCTGGAGAGCAATCTGGAACTATGCCCAAAGGGCTATAAATAAGTGCATACCCTTTGACCCAGCAATACCGCTTCTAGTCTGGTCTTGTTTTGTTTTGTCTCCTCTTTCCCACTGATCATTCCATTAGTTGTAATCCTTCTTTACAATCTGACTAATGATTAACGTGAAGATATTCGTATATCCTACATTCGAGAGCATGCTGCCATGATGGGGGGGAGGAGAGAGGGAGGGAGAAAATTCGAAATTCAAGGGATTGTGGAACTGGATGTTGTAAACTAAAAGTAAATAAACCAATTCAACTTTTTAAAAAAGAAAGAAAGGATTATAAATGGAAGTGAGGAGGGAAGTTCATTCCATTACACTTGGATAAAGAAAGGCATGGGAGGAGAAGATACAATTTTACACTTTTTTCTATACTTCTTGACCTTTCAAAAAAAACAAAAATAAAAACCAGCAATGGTTGCACAGCCATCCCATCCATGACGGTAATTCATTCAGCATACTTTTAAAAAATTTTTAACCATCTTCTTTATTAGCTTAGATTTCAATTCCTTCAGAGCAATATCTATTCTTTCTTCTCCAGTCTAAAATTCATTTTCCTTACCAGGAAAAAAAACAGAAGCAAAAAAGGGAGTTAAATAGTTCAACGATATCACCTAGAACTGTCATCTCATCCAATTCAAACAGTGGTATTATCCCTTCTTGGATACCCCCATTTCCCTCACTATAGCTAAAAATATTCTCCGATAGTTACTTCCCTTCTTCTCCCTCATCATCCTTACCCCAGTTTAGCGCGCCTCCACCTGTTCCTGGCCAGAAGGTCAGCATTCCAAAGTATTTTTTTTCTACAGGGCAGTGCACCCCTATGGGTCTTTATATCCTAACTTCAAAGATCTATTACACACTCATTTGTTCAATTCTAAACCCTAGAATTTCTCAATATATTTTGTTCACTAGGTTTTTGATGTAGTTCTTGATCTTATGAACTTCTAAATTTCACACTGGAATTTCTAAATTGCATACTGTATAAAGACTGTCCCCAAAATCTTGGTGCAATTTTAAACTATTGAAACTTAAAACATCATGAAGACTTTTGGAACAGCCTATATTAGAGATAACCTTTAAAACACTATGTAGTTTAGTTATAGGATACACAGCTAAGTGGATTTAGCTTAAATAGGTGGCATGATGGATAGAGTGCTGCTCTTAGAGTCAGGAAGACCTGAGTTCATAAAAAGCCTCAGATGCTAGCTGTGTAACTCAGGGCAAGTCACTTAACCTCTGTCTGCCTCAGTTTCCTTATCTGTCAAATGGGAAAATACTAGCACTACCTCCCAATGTTGTTGAGATGATTAAGTAAGGTAATTATTATATAGCACCTAACATAGTTACTGGAATATACTACATAAATGCTAGTTGCTGGTGCTGCTGCCACTGCTGTTGTATAAGCCAATATCTGTGGGAAAATAATGATTGCCCTACATTGGGGAAATGCATGCATTTATACAGTATGCATTTAAAATAACACACTGGCAAGAAAGTCTTACCAATGACTCTCATTATACCCACAATGGAGCAGAAGAAAGTAGCAGATGGGGAGACTCTCCACGTCCTAGGGTACTGTGACATTGGGCAGGAGCTGGGCTTTGGGGGCATTCTAAACCCACTACCTATTTGTACTGTGCCACTGGTACCAAGCAAGGGTTGCATGTACCAGTTCTCAATGCCTAACAAGCAGACACAGCAAAAAAGGAGTGGAATCAACCTACACAGTAAGTATTTCTAAGATAAAAAACTTCAAAATGATGTACAGGTATATACTGAGTAGACATATCTCACCATACAGGTTATCTATTTCACAATAATAGGTATTGTTGAATATTAAATATTCATATGGCTCCCAACACAGAACACTATGTTTTAGAATCTTTGTATATTTTGTATAAGAGATACATAGAAATATACACTGTGGTCTCATTACACACAGTTTACAGCCTCTTTCTCATTCATATAACAACCATACTGAGCTATTCCGAGCACAATGTTTAATGAAAACAACAGTAAAAGCAAACACAGATTCTCACACAGGTCAATGTGACTGTAGTAAGAGTGCTTTTACAATGTCTTTACCTTGTATTCATATACGTTCAATAAGGCGATAGAATTTATTTTAGTAATATCATGGCACTTGTCTAAAGCAATTGAGTTGTTGTGTTAGTGCTTTCTCAAGTTTGTTCATATATTTTGATATTGAATACCATATTCAAACAAGATGAATTCAGTCTTTGCCTGTTTAATTACAAGTAATATCAATTTAAAAAAAGAAAGGTTTGCTTGAGAACAGTATGCTGCACAGTGTCTGAAACTGGTCTAGAAATCCAGGCTGGTCTAAAATGAATGAGATTTAAGGCTGAGAGGAATGGGGTCAGTGATGAGTTTTGAGATTAGTGATAGGAGCATATCTTTGCCTTAGCAACCTAAATTTAGCAGGGATGTTGGAGGATCAGAGGGATAGACACGAAGGGGTCAGGAGGTGAGCTGGAGGGGGAAGAGGGCAGGAGGGAAGAGTAAGTAGGGGCTGACTGCAAGAGTCCAAGCACGGGGCACTGATGGCCTGTATTAGACTGGCAGTAATGGGGACAGAGAGCAGAGGGCCAAGGCAATAAATGATGGACAGAGGAATCAACAGGAGGTAGTGATTCATTGGCTCAGAGGTAAGGATGAAGGAGGTGGCTGAATGAGTGAATGCATGAATGAGAAATCATTTATTAAGCACTTCCTGGGTGCAAAGTGCTGGGGAAACAACCAGAAAAGCCAGACAGCCCCTGTTCTTTAGGAGTCTGTATTAGAGGAAGGGAGACGGCAGATGTTGGAGATTTCCACTTCAGGACAGATAGAAAGGCCCCCTGGCTGCTGCAGCATGATTGATAGTGATGAGTCTTCTTTCTTTTCTTTCCTTTCCTTTCCTTTTCTTTTCTTTGTCTCTTTCTTTCTCAAGTTTTCAACATTCACTTTTATAAGATTTGGAGTTCCAAATTTTTCTCCTTTCTTCTCAGATGTAATCTGTTCTGTTAGGAGCTTGCCATGAAGTGATGATATGAAGGTGGAAACAGTGGACCTCACTACCTAAAGTATTATCCTGGACACTATGGTGTGGCAACGACACTACTGTGAGTCACTGGGGCTCAGGACTGGGACTCTTTTGCCAGAGTCCCTAGGAGTTTTCCCTCACATGCACCTCTGTGTTACCCCCAAAAGTTGAATGGGCATTTTGGTCTATACTTCCTTTCTTCTCAGAGAAACTCTAACTGTAGTGGCTATGCTTGAGCTATGTCTGTTTGCTGGGGGCTCAGCCATCTAGTTCACTCTGTGATGAAAAGGCTAACTTGAGTTTTCTAGGGGTACATCTCTGACGGGGAGCCTGTCTAAGACTCCCCAATCATTCCAAGTGTCAGGGATGGTTTAAGAGAGTCTGATGACATCCAAGATAGGGCAGAAAGGAAATGCTGAGTCAGAAATCTCTCCAAAGGAGAAACTGAGGCACTGATGAGAAGATAAGTGATTCTCCAAAGGTCATAGGATTAGGAAGTAATGGAACCAAGACTAGAGCTCAAGCTTCCTGTCCCTTCCCACTTACTCAACTCCACCAACTATAATGCCGTCCTGGATGCTTTGGGAATAATTAAATGGCCAAAGCAAATCAAATACTTAAATATGGCAGATGGGCAAAGGGTGACCTTGGTGTGCGTAGGGGTGATATGGAGAGAAACGAGTCACTCTGTCAACAGTCGGGAAAAAATGACAATAAATCACGTGGACAGAGAAAATGTGAAGCTGGAGTTTATGACAGAAAGAGGATTAACATTTGGGAAATGCAAGTAAAGAGATGCTAACATAGAGAGACACTTAGCACTGAAGCTGGAGCAAGGAGGGGGCAGGAAGGATTTGCAGTGTTGGAGGACAGTCTCAGAAAGGACTTTGCTGAAGTTTTGTATTTGCTGCAAGACAACATCGACGAGCCAGCCCTGGAGTGTGTCAGCCAAAGAGCCTAATTCCATTGAAGATGACCTGCACAGCAGGATGGAGACACTAGAACAAGGGAGACCATAGTCCTGCAGTCCCCTGCCCTGGTCAGACCCCATCGAGGAGAAAGGAACCTATGTAGACCTGGGATACTAAAGTAGTTTTTGTCCCAGGAAGCCTCAGACCCCACACTGGAAGTCACTGCTTTGGAATCACTCAATGTTTTTAAATAATGAAAAGGGCTCTTTGGTTGTAGTGGGATTGGCCCTTCTCACCACGGTTCCAAGACAATAGACTACGGCTCAGGCTTCAACACCTGCTGATTACATGGAGCTCCTTTGGGGCACAATGGTACTGCCTATCATCCTGCCTGCCAAGGTACATACACTTCCTCTTTTGGATGCTCTCATAATTACAAAGTGTTCCTTCCATGTGGCCTTCATTGGACTTTCCAACCTTCACCCATGACTCCTGCTTCTCTCTTCTGGGGCCATACACAACAAGGCTAATCCTTCCACATGCCAGCCCTTAGATAATGGGTCACAGTTCTCAGGGTCCCCAAGTCTTTTCTTCTCTGGAATAGACATACCCAGTTCCTTCAACTGAGCTTCATGCAGCCTGGTCACCACACCCGCTCTACTGGTCACCTGTCAGGATGTTCTCCAGCACCATTTACCCCCTTTCTGTTCCCCATCTGAACCCATCTGTGTGCACGTTCTTCTTCTCCTACTGCCCTCAAGTCACAGGCTGAGGTGATGGGCGAGGCTCTTCTCCAGTGGTTACACTGCAATTCCTCGATGACGCTACTTCCTTCAAAGTACATGTAAATATATGTATGTATGTAATATATATGTATATACACATTTATATCACCTTCCCGCTAGTGTTACCACAAATTATTGTGTTTGGTTTATATAGGTCTTCTTTAGCATATCTTTCTTAGCTTTTGAAATTGTGATTTAAGGTTTACAAAATTTTCCATGTTACCCCATTTGATCCACACAACTACTCCATGAGGTAGGTGATATTATTGTCCCCATTTTTCAGATGTAGAAACTGAGACAAATAGACATTAAGTAACTTGCCCAGGTCACAGCTAGTAAGTGTCTGAAGTAGGAATTGAATTCCAGGTTTCCTGACTCCACTCCTGCACTCTCAGCTGAGTACCAGTGGAACACCTCCATCTGGATGGCTTACTGGCCCTTCCAACACAACTTTCCCGAATGGGGTTCTCTTTCCCTAAACTTTCTCCCTCTAGTTCTCCATCTGTGGGGGTGTATACATTTACTCTCCTGTTTTGATCCCTTTCAAGCTGTCTATGACTGGTCCTTCATCCTCCCCTCTCAGAGCTGCTGAGTTGCAAAGTCCCATAGATTCTCCCTGCCCAACGTGTCTTGCCTTGGTCCTCATCTCTCTCTTCCCCATTATCACCAGTCCAATGTAGGATCTCAGCACCACTCACCTAGTCACCTCCTACAAGTTCTTCCCTCCTCCACTCTCTTCCTCATCATCTCCGTTTGCCCTTCACTCTCGTCCTCCCATATTTCAGCCAGGCATCTCAATGAGGGAATGATCCGCTTTGATCCCCGTTGGCTCAGAAGTCATCAGAGACTCCATTAAGCAGCCAAGGACTGTCTTTGTCTTTCTTTATATACCCTGCATTTAGCACTGGGGCTAGCACATAAGAAGCATTTGCTGATGGCTGACTGCCTTGACTTGCTGAGCAGAGCTCTGTGGGTTCTGGAGCCACTCTGTGTTCCCTGTGTGATCCTGTGTACTTTGTTACCATTTAATCCCTTCTCCTGAAAATGTGCCCTCCACTCAGGCCTCAGAGAAGCCCCTGAAGTTTCATACCACTAACTTGGTCCATAATATCCTTCATATGTGGAATGTATTACCTTGGTGGTAAAGACTAATGAACTTCTTTTGGCTGACACTGAACATTCCATATCCCATCTCTATGCTTTTGCACTGGCCATGTCCTGTGTCTGGGAGTGCCTTCCTCCTCACCTCCACCTCATTCAACTCCTTGTGTCCTTCAAAACTCTGCTCAAGTGCCATCTACATGGAGACATTTCTGATTCATGCCGCTGCTAGTGATCTTCCTCTCCCTCCCCCAAAAGTGACCATTTCTCAAGCATGTTTTCTAGGGAGGCTTGCTTTCTGGGCATGGGTTGAACAAGATGGCACTAGCATCCATTCTAACTGTGAAATTCTATTTTGTCTGTATTCTGTATGTGTTGATATGGGCATATTGTGTCTCCTCGTAGACTACAAGCTCCTTGAGGGCAGAGTCTGTTTTATTTGTATCTGTATTGTGTGTACCTGACCCAGCTCCTTGCACATAGTAGGTGCTTAATAAATGATGATTGATGAATTGTTTGACTAACATTGGATTCCCAAGCTTCCTTTAAAGGCCAACTCTAAGGCCCCTCCACCAATCAGAGTCTTCTCTGATTCCAGACCCAGTAATGATGACATTCTCTCCCTCAAAACTCATGGAGCCTTGATCAGCTCCCCTTCGATGTCCTTATCTTGGAATGGTGGGTGCCATCATCACTGGGGCAGGTGTCTCAGGCCCTTAGCTCTGCACGTGAGATCCCTTGGTGATGGAGCCAGTTCTTCCCTGTCCTTGGTACTTCACACCTCCAACACTCCCTTCTGTGCTCTGTAGCAACTTAACCAGCATTTATTGAATGTGGTTGATCTCTTTTCTGTCTCTCGATAAGCTCCTGCTATTCAGTGAGATAAGAGTGCTGGCAGTTGACTCTTGGCCACTCTCAAGAGGGAGACCAAGACTCATGGCCAAAGCTGCCCTATGGGTGTCTTAACCCTCACCAGTCTCCCTGACTTTTCAGGGAGGATATTGGGATGCAGAGACCATAAGTGACCTATCATATTGCACTCCCCAGGCTAGAGAAGGATTGCCAACACCTCTCCCACCAGGGCTCAGAAAAAGAGACTAAAACAACCATATTAATGGACCCAAGAGGAAGTTGGGTGTGGTAGGAAGATCACTATATTTGGAGTCAAGTATCCTTCCATCTCTTACTATCCCTTTGATCTTGGGCAAGGCACAGACTCTCTGGGCCTCAGTTCCCTCCTCTATAAAATGAGAGGACTGGACTAGATGGCCCCTTCCAGCTTAGAGCCCTACTCCTGTGATTCTGTGGATTTCATGATTTCCTTTCCTCCATCCTATCCAAGACTTCAGGCATCACAGCCAAGAAAAAACAAGGAAAGATCCACAATTTGCTTTGCATTTGATTTATTATCGGGCAGCTTTGAAACAGGACCTCAGCGTCTGCGGATGTTTCTCTCAATACCAGGGTTCAGCTTTTGGCTGACAAAAGGAACCTGAGAAGTAGGAGGCTAACCCAATATGAAATCTTTTCCATGAGATAAAAGTGAGGATGGCTTGTTCTTAGAGAAAGAGGATCTGCATCCACCTGTCAATCCAACAGGCCAAACATTCTGAAACAGAGAGGCAGGGAGGCTATGTGGACCTGCTGTTCCCGGGTCATGAAGCAGTACAGCTGTTCACACTCAATTATATTAGTCCTTCCCCAGGACACAGGGCACTAAGAGCCAGGGATTGGGAAAGGCTTTGCCTTCGGGATTCAGCTCCAACATGAGAATGTTTAGGGGGATAAAATAGAATATCTGAGTACAAAAATAGTACAAGAACAGTACAAAAAATCTTGAGCCTGGAAGTCAGGATGAGCCTTCCCTAATGCTGGTCATGCGTTGGGAGACAGGGAGGAACCCGGGGGAATCCAAGAAGACTTCATAGAGGGAGAGACTGGTGTTTGGATTTAGAGATGGTGGGGACCCAGGCTCAGCACTGGGCCAGGGAAGGGGAAGAGCTTAGCGCCCTGACCTAGAGAGGGCAGCCTTCTGATGTCTCAGCATAGGAAGGTGTCCTGGCTCACACCTCCAATGTGAGGAGAGGGAAGGAAACCTGGCTCAGTGTCCAGCCCAGACAAGGCAGACAGCTTCAGCTTTCAAACCCATCTGGGAACCCTTAGCCAGGCTGATGCAGCATTGCAGGAACCTAGGCATTTGTGCCTCAGGTCTAGGGTGGGGCTCAGGAGTAGCAGAGAAACATGCATGAAAGCTCTTGCTGGAGCTAGACCACAAACACCCAAAATTTTTTGGTAGTATGTTCAGACCCTCTAGAGAGTCATGGGCTAATTTAAGTCAATCCAGAATAATTACCAGGTGCTAAACATGAAGTATTTGACCAGGCCTATAGCATCAGCTAGAATCCACAGAGAGAAAATGGAGGGGCTGCTCTAGGCACAGTTGCACACTCTTCTCCAGTTGGCCATCACCCTCCAAGCCCTGTCCTCGATACAATTCCCGATTAAACACACATTGGAGGGGAGGAAAGAGGTTGGGGAAATGGTCCTTTGTAGGGATCATGCTACATGCTCTTGTGCAGAGGCTGGGAAAGGTGCTAGATGCCCCCTCAGGGACTCCTAAGAACTTCCACCATCAGCTTCTTGTTGGGTGGTTCTGGAAGAGGCAGTGTGGAGTGATGGGCGGGGCACTGGATGTGGAGTCAGGAAGACCTAGGCTCCAGTCCTCCCTGAGACACTCATAGGCTGGGTGACCCTGAGCATGTCACTTTCCTTTATCTGCCTCAGTTTACTCATTTGTTAAGTGATTCCAATGTCCCCAAAGCCCTTCTATCTCTGAATCTGTGAATCTTTGTTCTACCCCATGAAATACCCTAAATTCTAAGCCAAAAAGCTCCTTGTTGACTGCTGTAGTTTCCCCACTTCCAGAGGAGGTAGATGGGAAATATAACCCCTCTTACCAGCCCCAGTGCAAAGCCAATCATAGCAGCAAAGAGCCCTCATGACCGGCGACAGAAAAGCAAGTAAAGGTCTCAAGGTAAAGACGATTGGCTCCAGAGGGTCTGGGCTTAAGGAGGCTGGAAGGGCTTTAGGACTAGCAGGGTCTCTGGGGCTATTTATGTCCTGCAAGCTGCCCAGCCCTTCCCCAAGCTTCAGTCAGGTGATGGCATAGGAAAGCCTGCTATGGTCCCCATCTATCTCATTGCATCTCTTTGATGCTCTTTCCCTGGGGACTCCAGGCTGGATTGAATGCTCTCCATCCCACCTCTTCAGTGGACTATGCCTCATCAAGGCATGAATCCTTGGCTGAAGTCAGCTGGCATTCCACCCTTTTCCCTCACATGGCTGAGAACTGTGGTCTCTTCCTCTCTCTCCTGGTGGTTGGGAGGGTGAGGGCAGTGCCTGGGCTGCTCCTTCAGGGTTTGTGGGCCCAGAAGCAGAAGGACCCCTTTCCATTAGAACCAGTAAGAGATCTCAGCATGTGGGAGAGTGTACAGCCTACTTCAGCAGGACACCAGGCAGTTTTGGATGAATTACCACCTCTTCTCCTCACCCTCACTTCAATTACATGTGCTAGAAATGTAATTCTCTAAATTATCTTAAAAACAAGAATTGTTGCCAACTCCCTTGTGGTTTTTCCACATTCTGCTCACTACCCTTTAGTAGGGAAAAACATTCCCACAGGGGCTGTCCTCAGGAATGCCAATGTCCTTCACAAAGTTCCCTTTTGGACAAAGTATGACTTTTCAGGGACAAACTTATTCAGTTCAACTGAACAGCCATTTACTAATCACATACTATAGGTCAGGTGTTGCATCTAAGGAGATGACAATTACATATTCCCTTCATTCCAGGGGCTTACAATATTTGAGGGAGAATATGACATTTAGAGAGAAGCTCTTCATACTGCCATGTGATGGAGAAAGAAAGGGATGCTCTGGGAAAATCTAAGGAGAGAGCTATGACTTTCAGTTGGGGAAATCAGGGAAGATTCACAGAGGAGGCGACTCCCAAATTGTGCCTTGAATGGTGAAAGATGAGAAGGAAGTGCATTCTAGGCTTTGGGAATGCTGTGGGCCAGCATAAGTAACTAACTGTCCAGTTTGGAAAATAGAACCACTGAGTGAAACTAGAACAGAAAGGTTACTTCCTGGTAGCTAGATTTCACAGAGCCTCAAACAGCAGGCTAGAGAGTTTGCATTTTATCCCATGCTCAGTCGGGAGCCACTGATTTTTCTTTCTCCTTCCTTCCTTCCTTCCTTCCTTTTCTTTCTTTCTTTCCTTCTTTCTTTCTGGAAGGGAGAAGGCAGGGCAACTGGGGTTAAATGACTTGCCCAAAGTCACACAGCTAGTTATGTGTTAAGTGTCTGAGGTCAAATTTGAACTCAGGTCCTCCTGACTTCAGGGCCAGTGCTCTATTCACTGCACCACCTAGCTGCCCCTCATTGATTTTTCTTGAGGAGAGTGACAGTCAAATCAATGTATTGGGGAAGACGATTTTCTTCAAGTTGGACAGATGGAGATATGTTCAGGTGAAAACATTTGTTTCCTTCTGGCTCCATGTCAAACCCCATGACAATGAGATCTACAAGACTGTCCACATCATTTTCCATTCATGGTATTACATCTTTGGAACATGGTTTTAAATCAGAGTTCCTTGGTTCAACCTTGGAGACCTTCCATTCATGTGCTAATGGTTCTAAGGGGCCAAGGGAATTTCGTTTACCATAACTGGGGAAGGTAGACACATTTTGGGGGCAGTTCTAAAACCATACTATTTAGGAGGTAAAGGAGATCCAACCTTACTGTGGCAAGCCAAATAGTCATGATCC
Organism: Pseudochirops cupreus; assembly: GCA_028627135.1. Classification (NCBI taxonomy): domain Eukaryota; kingdom Metazoa; phylum Chordata; class Mammalia; order Diprotodontia; family Pseudocheiridae; genus Pseudochirops; species Pseudochirops cupreus. The sequence goes on along the minus strand of CM053583.1, from coordinate 10,745,580 downwards.
AGGACTTAGATAGTGTACTCTAATTAGGGCCTTTTGGTGATGCGCCTAGGGGCTTCGAATAAGGCCAGCTCCCTTAAAAAGACCCTCCGAAGTTACACTTAAAAGATTTTTGTCTGAGACCCTGACTGTAACCAGGCCTTTTGCCCCCCCCCAAAGTTCAGATACCTAAAAAAGACAAGTCCCCTATTAAATCCTGTATTGGTTCCAAGGTACAACATACTCAAGACCGTGATTACATCTAAACAAGCCTAAGTTACTTTGAAGTCTTCTCTCTTTGCTCTCCTCTTTGTTAATTCCTTTAAGAATGCTCATTGGCCTGTTGGTGCCCAGAAAACCTGACTTTATCCAGGAACTAACAAGCTTAAGACAACGATAGTAAAACGTGAATCCTTTCATCTTTCTGTATAAAAATCTTGCTCAAAAAATCGTTAAATGGAGTTCATGGTTCTTCCCTGGACTACCAACTACCCACATGGCCTGGTCATTTTTCTTATTCACATCTCCAATCATGCTTAATGCTGGACATTAAGCAGGTCCCAGCACCTTACTCCTTCCCTCCACTCTTTGGGAAACAGCCCAGATTTGAAGGGCTGAACTTTATGTTCTAGTTTAGCAAACTGAGATCAAGGATTAGAGCCAAGAGAGGAAACTCAACGTACGTGTTGAAACCTCATTAGGCACAGATATTCTTGAGGAGCTGGATGCGTCTTCGCTACAGATCACTATCATTTATTTTCTAAAGCCTTTACAAGATCTCCAAGGCAAATGGCCAGACTCCTTCTCCCTTCTTCCCATGGGAACAGGTGACTATTTCTTTACAGACAAGGTATAACTCTGAGCTTTTACTCCAAGGAGAACGTCTTAAAAAGGTTGACCTTCCATCTGTGATCAATGACGCTGGAGAGACTGTAATGACTGATATACATGCAGGCTGACTGAGTCATCTCTTTTTATGTAATTTTATTCTTCTCAATAAAAACGACCTATTAAATACTTCACCTTCAAGCTCCAATATGTGCTTCTTCAACATGAGGACCCCTTGACTATTCTGTATCCCGATCTATCGGATGAGGTGTGTGTAAAGTGCTCGTCACAATGCCTGGCACATAATAGGTTCTTAAATGCTTAATTAATGCTTAATAAATGCTTCCCCCTCTATGGCTTTGCTGACAGTCTTGGAGAGGCAGCCTTCGACAGAATGGTGGATGCTGGACATGTAGCAGGGGAGACCTGGGTTCTGTGAGACATCTGGTAGCTACGTGACCCTGGGCGAGTGTTTAAATCCTCTGAGTCTCCTTTTCCTCACCTGTAAACGGAACATAATAAAACCTACATCACTTGCCTCACAAGGTTGAGGGGATGCTGAAAGAAGAGAACACAGGGAAAATGCTTTGCAAGCTTTGAAAGCATTAGACCAAACCATAAGTATTTACCACTTTCTGAGTGACCACTGTGTGCCCAGTACTGACTACATAGAAATGTTGGCTTATGCTATGGTTATCTTTCTGAGAAGCTCTTTCTGGAAAAATGCGTGAGCCAACGGCAAAACTGTTGATAATGAGCTTCCCGGGCCCTAAATGGCAGCTTTGCAGTCAACAGCCACCCCATCTGCCCATCCATCCTTGGGGGGAATCAGCCAGCAATTCTGCTCTGCTGACCAACCCCTCAAGAATCCACAGTCTACATCAAAATGTGATTTAAAAAACTTTTGTAAGATTTTTGACACAAATCAACTCTAAAAGTGGAAACAAACAAACAAAAATAATCCCCTGGCAGACCCCACGTTCAGATTTGGAGCCTGCGGTCCTTGTATCAAGCAGTTTTGCTGAGCATGAGAGGTCTCATTCTCCGATAATTATAATAGTCGTAGCTAACATTTATACAGGACTTTAAAGAACACAAAGTTCTGTGTGTGTTTTCTCCAAGAAGGCTGAATCCATAAGCACAGATGTGTGAGAATTGCACAGAGTAAGTTCAGCACATTAAATGAGATGAAAGGGGATAGTAGAGAAAAGAGGAATGAAATGAAAGGAAGAAAGAAAGGGGGGAAGGGAATGATAAAGAGAGAAAAGTTTGTGGGTATTCACAAAATACAAACCACCATCCCCCCCCCCCCCAACCATGTGAATAATGTTTGGTTTTCAAAATTAGTCTTGCAGCTGCAGAAGAAGTAGAGTGCTTAGAGATCCATGAGAGAGTGGAGGTCAGGTTAGGAGCCCTTGGTCAGAGAAAGAGCCTGCAGAGGCACAGAAAGATGGAAACTGAGTTCCAGGGAAGAAAAGGGGTTCATTTTAAATAAGTTTTTAGTGATGACTTGGGGTTTTTTTTGTGTCACATAACTCACTCCTCCCAGAGAGCCATTTCATATAACAATAGTATTTTGATGGGGTGCTAGGTGGCGCCATCATGTGCAGAGTGCTGGACCTGGCGTCAAGTAGACTCGAGTTCAAATTCGACCTCAGACGCTTACTATGAATGACTAAATATATGCAGTAAATGTAAAACCACACCATACATACTTCTATTTATCAGTTCTTTCTCTGGAGGTGGATAGCATCTTCCTTCATAGGTACTTTATAGTTGATAGGAGTATAAGACTCAAAATAACTTAATCATTCACAGTTGTTCTCAGAACAACAACGCTGTTACCATATACAACCTTCTCTTGACTCTGCTCATTTCACTCTTCATTATTTCATGCAAGTCTTTCCATGTTTTTCTAAAATTATCCAGCTCGTTATTTCTTATAGCACAGTAGTATCCCATCACAACCACATACCACAACTTGTTTGGTCATTCCCAATTGATAGGCATCCCCTCAATTTCCAATTCTTTACCACCACAAAGAGAGGTGCTAGAGTTTAGAACATATAGTTTATTTTCCTTTTTCCCAGATCACCTTGGGAAACAGACCTAATGGCAGCATTGCTGGGTCAAAGGGTATACACAGTTTTAGAACTCTTTGGGCACAATTCCAAACTGCTCTCCAAAATGGCTGGATCAGTTTGAAGTTTCACCAGCAATAGATTAGTGTCCCAATTTTTCTACATTCCCCTCTAGCATATGTCATTTTCCTTTCTCTAGTCAATCTGACAGGTGTGAGATGATATCTCAAATTTGTTTTAATTTGCATTTCTCTGATCAGTAATGATTTAAATGATTTTTTTCATGTGACTATTTTTCATTTTTATTTCTTCATCAAAAAACTACCTGTTCATATCCTTTGATCATTTATCAAGTAAGGAATGACTCATTCTTATAAATTTGTTAAAGTTTTCTATATATTTGAGATCTGAGAAACTGTCTATAAAATTCACACACACACACAATTTCCTGCTTTCTTTCTCATTTTGGCTACGTTGGTTTTGTTCAGTAAACACTTTTAAAAAAATTTAATGTCATCAAAATTATCCATTTTACATCTCATAAGGCTCTCTCTTGTTTAATCATACATTTTTCTCCTAACCATAAATCTGATAGGAAATATGTTCCATGTTCTTATAATTTACTCATGATATCTCCCTTTATGCGTAGGGCGTGAATCCATTTTGACCTTAAATGGTGCTCCTTTTTCCAGGTCCAAATCAATTTCAACTGTCAATTAGAACACTGGATGGGAGAGTCACATACCGCCACCATGTGGCTGACTGACCCAACTGCTATCCACCAGCCTCAGCCTCCCCAGAAGCCAGGAACTGTCTTTTTACAGGCAAAGTTCATTTCCTCTAATGCTGTCTCAGAGCTGGAAGAGACCTCAGAAATCATCTCCCCTGTCAAACTGGGGAGCAGAGGGTAGAATTAACTAAAATATTCCAAAAGTTCCTTTTAACCATAAATGCTCTCAGATAATTGAGCTTCTGGGACTGATTTAACTCTTGCTCATATAAAATAAAATGACATCAAAATGTCAAATGACATATAAAGTGATTTGTAAAGTGCTACAGAAATGTTTGCCATAATTACTATAGCCCTTGTTATTATAAGAGGGGGTGAAGAATGAGAAAACCTAGATCCTGAATTCAAGGCTCCCATGGCAGTAGGTTATGTGTGAGATTTCTCAAACAGAGCAAGACTAAGCCTAAGCTGATCCCCACTCCAGCCCCAGCCCTTGAGGGCTCCTATTCTCAGGCCCAAGATGACTAAACACCAGGCATCTAACTGGGAAGATGTTAGAGGTCATCCTGATATCAGCACCCTGTTCATTCAGGTTCAGTTTGGGAACAAAATGAGACAGTCATAAGTCATTGAACTCTTAACAAGGGGAGGTTTACTTTGCCCCAACACAGCAAGGATATGCAACAAGGATGCTCTGAAAGTTTGTTTCTATAGAGTCCTTGGCTCCGTTAGGAAATCTGTCTGGTCAGCTTTGGGGGGCAGGGAGAGACACACATACACATAGAGGTTAAGAACGTGAAATCAACAGGCCTTGGCAACAATGAATATGAGGGTGAGAGAGAGCAAAGACTCAAAGAAGATACCCAGGTTGTGAGCCTATGGGACCAGAAGGCTGATGGTACCCTCAACAGTAACAGGGACATTAGGAAGTGGGGAGGATTTGGGGGAAAAGATAATGAATTCCATTTTGGACATGTTGCGTTTAAGATGGTTACAGTACATCCAGTTTGAGATCCCTAATATGCAGTTAAAGACTTAAGACTGGGGGTCACCAGCGAGGTTATGGGGATGATTGAATCCATGGGAGCTTTTGAAATCACCAAGCAAAAAGTACAGGGCAGATAAGAAGTAGGCTAAAGACAGAGCTTTGTGGGACCACCATGGGTATGAGCTGGACAAAGATTCAATGAAGGAAACTGAGGAGCGGTCCAATAGGTAAGAGGAAAACCAGGATATCATGAGAACCTAGACAGAAGAGAATGTCAAGCAGAAACAGTGCCAAAAACTATGGAGATGTCAACAAGGACGAGGACTGGAAAAAGGCCATTAGATTTGGCCATTAAGAGATAATTAATGAAGATGAAATTGCAGCAATTATTAGGAGTTATTTTGCCCAATTAAGGGTCAATAAAGCTGACAATCTAAATAAAATGGATGAAATATTTACAAAAATATAAATTGTCCAGATTAATGGAAGACGATATAGAATACTTAAATAACTCTAGCTTAGAAAAAGAAATTGAACAAACCATAAATGAGTTCCTAAGAAAAAAAATCTCCAAGACCAGATGGATTTCCAAGCGAATTGCACCAAACATTTCAAGAACAAATAATTCCAATAATATATAAACTTTTTGAAAAAAAATAGGCAAAGAAGGAGTCCTATATCTTGCTGATATCTAAACCAGGAAGAGCAAAAGCAGAAAAAGAAAACTATAGACCACTTTTCCTAATGAACATTGGTACAAGAAAATTTAAACAAAATACTAGCAAGGAGATTACAGCAACATACGACAGAGATCATACACCATGACCAGGTGGGATCTAACTCCAGGAATGCGGGGCTGGTGCAATATGAGGAAAATCATCAGTATAAGTGACCATATCGATAACAGAAGCAACAAAAATTACATGATTATATCAATGGATGCAGAAAAAGGTTTTGATAAAATACAATACCAATTCCTATTTAAAACACTAGAAGGCCTAAAAATCAATGAAGCCTTTCTTAAAATGATAAGTAATATCTATCAGAAACCAAGAGCAAGAGTTATCTGTAATGGGTATAAGCTAGAAGCCTATACAATAAGATCATGGATGAAGCAAGGATGTTCATTATCACAATTATTATTCAATATTGAACTAGAAATGCTAGCTACAGTAATAAGACAAGAAGAATAAATTGAAGAAATAAGAATAGGCAACAAGGAAACAAAACTATCACTCTTCACAGATGATAGAAGGGTATACTTAATGAACCCTAGAGAATTAACCAAAAAAAAACTGTTGAAAACAAATTAACTTTAGCAAAGTTGCATGATATAAAATAAACCCACAGAAATCATCAGCAATTCTCCATAATACCAACAAAATTCAGCAGCAAGAGACAGAAAGAGAAATTTGATTTAAAATAACAGCAGTTAATACTATATAAAATACTTGGAGGTCTACCTGACAACACACACACAGGAACAACAAGAATACAATTACAAAAAAAAAATCCAACCACAACAAAAAACTTTTCACACAAAAAAAGCCAGATTTAACAATTGGAGAAATATTAACTGCCTTTTGTAACAGGGATGGGAATTTGCCATATTAGTTCCACATAATAAAAACTAATCCATCTGTGACCCTTTTTATCTCTTGTTCGATGATGAACTCTTCTCTAGACAGCTGACAAGTAATTTTTTTTCTATAGTCCCCTGATTTGCTTCTGACATGCACCTTTATGTCTAAATACTGTACCTGCCCCTTGATAGACCTTTGGGGGAGTTTGAAGACCTCCCCTGCTTTGAAAGTAAACTCTGCCCCCTAACAGGCTGAATATAATCACATGGAGCCTGTGATGGAGGGAATTTGCTGAAGGGTGGAGCAGAGCCCCCCAGGAAGCTTCTCTGCTGTGAACATAAATTCTGCCCCCTAACAGGCTGAATGTAGTCCCATGGAGCCTGCAGTGGGAAGAGTTTGCTGAAGGGAAGCAGAGCCCACAGGAAGCTGGGAGTCAGAGCCAGAAAGAAGGTGGGAGAGAGAGGTGCTCAGGGAAGGAGAGAGAGAGGTGTGTGAGTAAATAATTGATCTTGTATCGGTTTATGGGAAGGCTGAAGGATGCTGTGGCTCTCAGCATTATTATGGCTTCTGAATATCTTTGGTGCTGTGATGGAATTGGCTTACTGGTTTTGGGATTGGGTTTTCTGTTGTCTAAATAAACACTTCAGTTCTGTCCTCTATGTGGAGAGTCTGGTACATTTTGTGATCTACTATCATGCGATATTTATAGTCACAGTCTTGATCGTGATCATGGGCACTGTAAATATTCCATTGGTGCTACGCCTTTGGATAGGCTGAGTCAATATAATAAAAATTACGATTCTACTTAATTTATTTATTCGGTGCCATGCCAATCAAACTTCCAAAGAATTATTTTATAGAGCTAGAAAAAATAACCAATGTCACCTAGAAGAATAAAGGGTCAGGAATGTCAAGGGAATCAATGAAAAAAAATATGAATGAAGGCAGCCCAGCATACCAGATTTCAAACTATATTACAAAGCAGTAATCATGAAAACAATCTGGTCCTGGCTAAGAAATAGAGAGGCAGAAAAATTGCAGGATAAAAGAGGAAAACGGTCTGGCAGAAACTAGGTATAGACCAACATCCCACACTACATATCAAGAGAAGCTCAAAATAGGTACAGTATTTAGACACAAAGGTTCATATCAGAAGCAAATTAGGGGACTATAGAAAAAAAATTACTTGTCAGCTGTCTAGAGAAGAGTTCATCATCAAACAAGAGATAAAAAGGATTACAGATGGATTAATTTTTATTATGTGAAACTAATATGGCTAAAATTAGAAGCGGGAAATGGGATGGGACTCATTTACAGCAAGAGTTACAGCAAGTTTCTCTAAAGGCTTCATTTCTCAAACATATATGGAACTGAACCAGATTTATAAAAATAAAAGCCATTCTCCAATTGATAAGTGGTCAGAGGATAAACAGGTAATTTTCAGAAGAAGAAATCAAAGCTATTAATAGCCATATGAAAAAGTGCTCTAAATCACTAACAGAGAAATGCAAATTAAAATAACTCTGAGTCGTCACCTCACACCTATCAGATTAGCTAACATGACAGAAAAGGGAAGAAACAAATGCTGGAAGGGATGTGGAAAAATTGGGACATTAATGCATTATTGGTGGAGTTGTGAATTGGTCCAACCATTCTGGAGAACAATTTGGAACTATGCTTAAAAGACTATAAAACTATGTGTGTCCTTTAAACCAGCAATACCACTACTAAGTGAGTGTCCCAGAGATTATTTTTTGAAGGGAGAAGGACCTACATGGATAAAAATATTTATAGCAGCTCTTTTTGAGGTAGCAATGAACTGGAAACTAAAGAGATTCCCTTCAATTGGGGCATGGCTGAACAAGGTATGGCATATGATTGTGATGAAATAACTATTGTGCTGTAAAAAAAATTATGAAGGGGGAAGGCAGGTTAAGTGGTACAGCAGCATTAACCCTGGAGGCAGGAGGACCTGAGTTCAAATCTGGTCTCAGACACTTATTATTAGCTGTGTGACCCTGGGCAAGTCACTTAACCCCAGACTGCCTCAAAAAAAAAAAAAAAGAAATCATGAAAGGGGATAGTTTCAGAAAAACCTAAGAAGACTTATATTAACTGATGCAAAGTGAAGTGAACAGAATCAGAACATTGTACACAGCAACAATATTGTAACAGTGATAGACTTGGTTACTTTGATCAAGACTACAAAACAACTCCAAAAGACTCATGCTGAAGAATGTCATCCACCCCCAGAGAGAGAGGACTGATGAATAGGTGCAGATTGAAGCACAATTTTTCACTTTTTTTTTTGCAAATGGTGAATATGGAAATATGTTTTGCGTGACTTCCTATGTATAATGTGCATCTTATTGCTTGCCTCAGTGGGTAGGGGAGAGGCTAGAGGGAGGGAGAGAACTTGGCACTCAAATTTTTTAAGTGACTTTTTTTTTAAAATAGAAAAATGATTGGTAACTTGGGAGGAAGCAGTTTCGGATAAATGACAAGGTCAGAAGCCACATTGTAGAGAGTTAAGAGAGTGAGAGGAGGGGAAGGGGAGGCACTTGTTGCAGATGGATGACCTCAAAGGATCGTGGACACAAAAGACGGAAGAGATATGGTACAACGGTGAGTGGGGCACATATCAACGGGGGTTTTGAGGATGGAAGAGATGTGGGCATGTTTGTAGGTGGTAGGGAAGCATCCAGGACTGAAGAATAGTGAGAGTGAGGATGAGGAGGGGTAGATCCGCTAGAGAAGGAGGCATGGAACGGGATCGCAACAACCCTGGCAGGAAAGTGCTATTACTAACCCCGTCTTACAGATGAGGAAACTGAGGCAGGTATCGTTTGGGGGTTTTAAGTGACGTGGCAGGGCCACACAGCTAGTAAGAGGCTGGATCTGAACTCGGGTCTCCTCCCTGAGCCTCGGTTTCCCCAGGTACACCATGTGAATCTGGATGCTCCTCGTCCTAGCTGCGCTCCCTGATTGGCCAGGGGAAACTTTACTGTAATTGCCACCCTCCATGGGCGAAGTGCGGGAAGAGAGACTTTACGGTAAGCCTCTCCCTCCGCTGCGCCAGCCCCGGGCAGAGCACGGTAATCACTCCTCCAGGGTTTCTGTAGTGGAAGAGACTTACCGTAATTACCTCGCGAGCGCTTAAACGCACGCCCTCCCCTGGCCTAGCGACGGACGCCTTTACCGTAATGGATCCACTGGGGCTCCCAACCCCTCAGCCGCACCCCGAAGTAGAGCAGGATGAGAGAGGGCAAGACAGGCTGACGGCCACCCCTGGGCGCAAGGCGAGGCCTGTATTGTAATCATTGCCCCCCCGGGACTTGCGGGAGGGTTTACCGTAAGGACACCCCCAGGGGCAAGGAAAAGAGTCTGTACCGTAACGACTGCCAGGGGGCGCCCACGAGCCTCTACCGTAACGACTCCTCTGGGGCGCCGCGGCGCTTTCCCCGGCGCAAGAGGCTGACACTGGCCCCGCAACTGCCCTCGAGCCGCCCCGTAATGACTCCGCTGGGGCGCCTCCCCCTATCGTAATGACCCCCGCGGGCGCCCGACCGCTTGTGCGCAGGCGCAAGAACGGTAGTCACCGAGCGACCGCCTCGGGCGCTCTCATTCCTGGCAGGACGCTTGAGGTGAGAGGTCGCCGGCCGGACCCCTGGGACTGTTGGGACCGGCCCCGATCCGGGGGAGTCTGGGCCGAGGGCCTGGGTCTGGGGGGGACTCGGGGACGGTGCCGCCCCCAGCCCCAGAACGGGGGGAGGAGCGGGGCGCAACCCCCAGCCCCACCGAGGACGGGACCCCTGTGGTGTTGTTGGCTATTGTCAAGTTGGTTATTGACAGGTTAAAACGTTCCCCCGCCCCCCTCCCATCTCGGTCCTCCCTTCCCTCTCCCCCTCCCATCTCAGGTCTTCCCTCTCCCAATAGCCCCCGCACCCCAGCCTCCTGAGTGGCCTCCCTGCCTCCAGGCTCTGCACCCTGCCCCTCCCCCCTTCAGTGTACCCCTGTGACTCTCTTCTCAGCCGGGAGGGCTCAGCTGCTGCCTGAACTAGGTAGGCTCCTCCGCCCACCCCGTGCCCCCCGCCCTGTGCCCCCACCCCGGCTTGCTCGGCCGTTACTCTCCATGCATTTGGTTTGGTTTTCTTGCATCCGCAGAGCACACGGTGCCTGGTATATCCTAAGGGCTTAATAAACGCTTATTGGCCGGCGGGTGGGGGCTGCCCCGGAGCATAGGGACCCCATTTTTGTCTTTCTTTGTGTCCCCGGGGGCACCACGGTCCCAAGCACACAGCCGGCATTAATAAAAGTCCCTGGGGGCTCCACGGTCCAGGAGCCGTCCCTGGGCAGGTTGCCTGCGGAAACCTTCGCAGAGTCCTGATTTCGCAGGCATCAGCTGGGACCCAGGGGATCGTGAAGGGCGCCGCAGGTTCAGGATCCCTGCTCTGGGGTCGCGTCCTGGTTTGCCTGCCTTTGTATACCTAGCTCCCGGCAGCGGGTCCAGCACGTGGGAGCCGCTAGATCAATATTGATTGACTGATTAGGAACAGGGATTCCGAGTCAAGCCGACCCGTTACAGCCTTCTGTCTGCTTTTGTTGGAGGGATGGTGGGGATTCCCTGCGTGGAAACTCCCCCCACCAAAACTGGTCAGTCACTTCGGTTCGACAAATAGACAAAAACTGTGTGGCAGGCATCGTGGGGGGCTCAAGCTCCATCTTTGAACCCAGTGGTTTGCATGGTATCTTCTCTGTTAGAAGGGGAGCTCCTTGAGGACAGGACCTGCTTTTCTTTGGTGCCTGGCACTCAGTCAGTGACCACAAATTTGTACAAAATACATACCAAGTAGATGTAATCCTATCTCATACCTTCTTTGAGGGTGCAGGAGGGGAGTGAAGGAGAAAGAATTTGAGACTGAAAATTTTAAGAATAAAATTTAGACAAAACAGAAAAGGGAAAAGGGGGCACCCTCTGCTTTGGGGCTCAGGAAAGGCTTCCTGTAGACAGTGGTGCTTGAGCTCAGCCGCAGAGGGATGTATTCATTCCCCACATGGAGACCACCAGGGCAAAGGCCCAGACCGTGGGAGACGGTGCTGTGGGGGAGAAATTGTAAGAATTCCAGCTTGGCTGGACGTTCATGAGCAGAAAGGGGAATTCAGAGTATGTCGGGGCCAGGATGAGAAGGGCTCAGTGCTGGTTCTAGAGCCCCTAGGGTCCGAGGCAGGAGGACGTCAGCCCTGCACTCAGGAAATAGCTTTAGCAGCATCACAGGCTGACTTGAAGCAGGGAGACCAAATGAGCAGATTTTGTAATAATGCAGATGACCTCGGATGGTGGCTCTGGGAGGGGCAGCTAGGGCCAGAGGAGTGATGTTTCTGAGGCAGAGATCACAAGCTGTGGGGTGAGTGAGAGTCAGGAGGCAGAGAAGTCCTGAGCCTTCAAGGCCAGAAGGTTGGGAAACCCAGAGGGGGCTGGGTTCTGGTTTTAAACTTGTGGAGTTTGGGGAGGAAGTTACTGGGCATTGGGTTTGAAAAGCCCGGTGGGCAGTTAACGAAGCTCAGATGTGTAGGTCTGGGAGTCACCATCGCAGAGATTAGCATTGGACCTGTCCAGCCAAGGACACCACACAGAGAGAGTGTGAAGAGATTGAAGAACAGAGCCTTGGGGGACACCCCCGTGAAGGAGCACCGTATAGACAATGATCCAAGAAAGGAGACGGGGGAGGAGGGGGAGAACCAGGAGGACCCAGAGAGGAGAGAAGGGCAGAGGACAGACAAGGCAGGGAGGCCAAGACCAGAGAGATAGCTAGTGCCTTTGGAGGGAGTGGTTTGGATTCAGGGAGGATATTGGAAAGATGAAAAGTGAAGGCGCTGAGGAGAGACAGCTTTTTCTAGAAGTTTGGCTGAGAAAAGGAACAACAAAGGATGATGGCTTGTGGCTAACAGGGCCTTCTCGAATGGTTGTTGTTTGGTTCTGTTACTGTTGGTGGAGATTTGAACGGTTTTACCAGCACAATGGAAGGAGAGACTGAAGATGGGAGGAAAGGAATGGACTCTGTAAATGGGAACCTGTCGAGAGGTCAGCCTTTTGACGAGGGTCACCTCTTTTTCAGAGACTGGAATAATGGAGAAGAGAGTAGGGATGATGTCAAGGGATCGGGAGATGAGAAAGAAGCCCGTATTTTCCAAGGATCGGTAGCTGTGAGGCTCAAGGAAAGAGTGATTGAAGGAGAAAAGAAAGTTTGGAACAGCTGCAGGCACAGCTTGTTGATTGGAGGAGAGTAGGAAAAGGAATAAATTAAGGCGGAATAAAAGGATTGCCTTGTGTAGTGAGGGTCCGGTGGAAATTTGTACAGAGGTGTCAGACTCTCCAATGACAGGGGCCCCAAACTCCCAGCACAGTCCGAAGCAGACTAAAATAGTATTAAGGAATGGCTAATAAAAATACGACAAAACAGAGGTGATGTTAGTTTGTGATTTTCCAAGTCAATCTGCAGTCCAAGTTTCCCCTGGATTGCCAAACTCTTCCCGGCTGTGAGCCTCAGTGTCCTCACTTTTAAAAAAATGAAAGAACCAATTGACCAGAGGACTAAAGAAGAACTGAATGTCCTTGTTTTCCAGAACAGGAAGGCCGGTTTCCTCAGACTTTAGGCCCCTAAACTTGGCTTCATCCCTGGTCAGACTCCAGAGTGTCTTATTAAAGCACTAGTTAGTGAATGTCTGTATAGAAAAAGACGAGGGTTATCACAAAGAGGCATCGTAGCTTCATGAAAGAAAAGCAATCCCAGACTGACCTCATTTCCAGTTTTTGAAAGCATGAATGGAATTGGTAATTGGACAGAGTTTCTCGGAAGGGCTTGAGCACAAGTTGAGGAGACATAAGCAATAGTAGAAGTAAGAGGCTTTGAAATTGTTTGAATGTCCAAAGCTCCCAGGGAACCAAGCTGGGCCCTGTGTCATTTAACATTTTTGCCAATGATTCAGATAGAAATGAAGGACATTCTTGTGTAGACGGCCTAAAGCCAGGAGGTGTAGTTAACCCAATGTGGAACAGAGGCCAGGGCCCAGAGAAGGCTTGGTGGGTTGGAATGCTCTCCTTAATCTGGAATGCCATGTAGCCAGAATAAACGTACAGAATTAAACTTGGGGTTTTTTTAAAAAGGCACAAAATTGGAGAGAGCCAGCTTCCCTCCTGGCCAAACTCGTGAGGAGCTCACCTGCAGAAAATCTTGGGAGGGGTGGCCATGGGGGATTCCAGGGCGGCTGTGGCAGCTGAGACCTGGACTTTAGACTGCAGTGAGGGAGGTGAGGGGGGGAGCAGGCCCCCGGGGCCCTTTCTGGGATGGGGCCATCATTCCGAGGGGGCACCCAGGATGGTGGGCCCTTGGAGATGAAGTCGTGGGAGGGTGTTTACACTAAAGAAGAGGAGACTTAGGAAGGATGCAATGGTCGGCTGGGCGTGTTGGCAGGGCTGCCCCCTGAAGGACGGAGCAGGGCTGGAAGGTTCCCAGAGTCCAGTTAGAGAGGCTGCCTAACTAGTTGTTGGGTTGTATCTGATTCTGTGACCCCAGTTGGGGTTTTCTTGGCAAAGACAGTGGAGCTTCCTTCTGCAGCTCATTTTACAGATGAGGAAACTGAGGCAAGTGTTAAGTGACTTAAGTCAAGGGTTAAGTGACTGGCCCAGGGTCGCACTACTACTAAGTAGCTGAAGACAGATTTGAACTCAGGTCTTTCAACTCCAGTCCTGGTGCTCTGTGCACTATGGTGCCCCCTAGCGGCTGGATCCTGGCTTCCTATCAGAAAGTTCAAGGTCACCCCCAACAAGTATGTTTCTCTACCCTAGAGATTTTCTGGCAGAGAGCACTTGATGGTGCATCTGTGTGGTAAGGGGTGGAGGAATTGGGTTCGGTGATGTCTGAGGGCCCTTCCAGCTGACATTTTGTGCTTCTCTGCCCAGATGGAATCCAAGCCCCTGTAAACTACCACCTTCAAGATGACTGACGTACCGTGTTCCTCTCATTCGGGCTTTTCTGACCGTCACTCCCAATCCACTGCCAAGTCCTCCCAGTGCAACACAGGTCAGTACCTGAGCCCCTTCCAGCTTGGTGGGAACCACTAGGGTTGGCTTAGTCTCTTCTGTAGTTGCCTCATCTGTAAAATGAGCTGGACAAGAAAATGGCAAAGTGGTCCCATATCTCTGCCAGGAATACCCCAAACAGGGTCACAACCTTGGACCCGACTGAGCAGCAACAAATTGAATAGAGGAGGAAGAGAACTGTCCACAGATACTGCTATAAATAGCTCAGTAGAGACAGAGAGAGGCAGCTAGGCCTGAGGCCGGGAAGACCTGAGTTCAAATCCAGCGTCAGATACTTCCTAGCTGTGTGACCCTGGGCAGGTCACTTAACTTCTGCCTGCCTCAGGTTCCTCACCAGTGAAATGAGGGTTGTGATATCCCTTCCCTTTTCCCTGGTGAGGTTCAGATGAGATGACATTTGTGAAATGGGCTTAGCCTGAGCCTGGCCCCCCGTGGGTACTCTCCAATGCTTCTGTCTGGGCTACCCTTCCAGATCTCCCATGGAGATCACTCCTCCTTCTTGTCCTGTTGCACTGGCAATTGTCCTGAAAAGCTCTGGGTTTTTGTGCTCTTGGCCCAGATTTTATTCAGCCTGTTATTGTGGTTCATGGCGGAGGAGCCGGCTCCGTCTCTAAGGAACGCTCCGAAAGAGTGCGGCAGGGGGTCACCAAGGCCGCTCTGACGGGCTACAACATCCTCAAAGAAGGCAGGAGCGCCCTTGACGCTGTTGAAGGGGCAGTGGTGGTCCTGGAGGATGACCCCGAATTCAATGCAGGTAAGTTTGTGGGGCAGAGTGAGTAAGACCAAGAGAGCTATGTCCTGAGTGCATGAGGCGGCCCCCCCACCTCCCGTGCTGCTCGTAGCCAGCCATCCTATCTGTTCTTTTCTTGTCGCTCCCCCCCAGCCCAAGGACTGGCTCTCTCACGAGGGCCCCTGCCTGCCAGACTTTCTCCCTTTTCCTCTTCAATCCGTCCTTCTAAGGCTCACTTCATACCACCTGCCTGAATTCCCTTTGTCATGTCAACCTCCAGAACTCATCTGGATAAGAATCCCGTGTCCAGTGTACTTGACAAGTGGTTGAATGACCTTTCCTCGAAGACCTCCAGTGAGGGAGAGCCCCTTGCCTACTGAGGCTCCCCATTCTTTGCGGGATGGTGCTCATTCCACAGGAGGATTTCCCAACATCCAGCCTACATTTGCCACTCCCTCCCGGTACTCTGACTTCCACCCCAAAACAAACCAGGCCATCGTCCTCATGGCACAGGCCTTCTGGTCTTTGAGAACAGCTTACATAGCACATCCCCCACCCCTTCATCTTCTCTTCCCCAGTTCTTTTAACCAGTCTAGATGCAGCATGAACTCGAGGACTTCCTTTGTGGCCCTCTAATGGATATGTCTCAGGTTTATCCATGTCCTTTCTAAAATGTGGTGCCCACACCTGTCAATAGCTCTCCAGAGTACTCCGACTGGAGCACGGGGTGATGGGCCTGTGACTGCCCAGCCCCAAACTGCCTTCATCCTTCTGGCTTCTGGGTCACCTTGCTGACCCACAGAGTGCTCAGTCTGCTAAAACGCCCAGATTTTTCAAGACTTTTTATAATACAGAACCATCATCTCTTTCCAGTCTTAATTTTATATTATACCCTTCCTTGTACCACGTACTTCAGCTAAATTAGACTGTCTTTGTTCCCCCAGACAGAGTCTGCGCTTTCTTTTCCCTGGGCCCAGCAGGGGTCCTCCTTCCCCCTCTGCCTGTTGACTTCCTACCCAGGCCATAGAGCCCAAATCCCACACTCCCTCACCCCCAGCGGGTGGGATCAGTCCCTCCTCACGCAGAGGTCTAGCTCATGACTGAATAAACAGTGGTCAGAGATTCTGTAGGGGGGGGTCCCATTCCAGTATGGATTGGACTCCGTGGCCCCCATGGTCCTTTGCTGTGCATAGTGTTCTCTAAAGAAACAATAAGCTTCTTCACCATCCAGCTCGTTGGTATCCGGCCATGTAGACCTAGTCTCTCAAACATAATAATGACTCACATGTGTGTCTTAAGGTTGACACAGCATTCTCTTTTCATTGCTCTATGGGGTAAGTACCATCCTGTGCACAGATCTGTCTGCAGATATGTAGGTCAACAACTTAGAAAAAAATGATGCCTTTGTGAGATCTCAGAGAATAACGGGGAGCCTGGGGGACGGGAATCAACTCAGACAGGTCCACATCTGTACACTGGGGTCTGAAAGGAAAGGAGATTTAGGAGAGACCACCTCCTACTTTCCCAAATCCATCCAGGAAAGCAGATTCCCCTCCCTTCCCCCAGGTGACTGGTTCCCCAAAGATAAGTTTAGAATCAAAGTAATTGGGGGGTAATCTCAGGGTCAGAGGTTCAGAGATGAATGAGGCCAATAATGAAATCTTCCAGGAAGGAAAATATGCACGTCTTGTAAAAAAACTTCTCTCTCAAATCTTTCTTTCTGTCAAAGTAAGTCCATGACCTTGTTCCCAGAAACCACTTCTAAGACTTTAAGTAACTGAAACCAGTAAAAACAGATTTCTTTCTCAGTCTCACCCTGAAAAGTGACAATTCAACTTGTCTCTTTATTAAGACAGCTTTGTAAAAGTTCCACCCAGGCTCTGTCTTGTATAAGAACTCTTTGAGTGACTAGAGTCTATGGGCTTAGGGCTGGCAAGCTACAGGCCAGGGACCTGTCCTGTCCAGTCCTGCCCACACACTGCCTTTTTTGGCCAGCTGGTAAACTAGTTTGCAGGCCATACAAAGAGCAGCCATGGCCTAGATGTGGCCCACAGCAGTAGTTTGCCATCCCCTGCTCTGTAGGGCTAAAATAGTGTTGAGTGTCAGTTTGAATGCACCAGGCAAATGAGCCTGTGTGCATGGGCATAACCAAAGCCTTAGGCATTTGCAAACATAGACTTAGGGTCCAGTGACAGAGTATTTCGTTTGCTCTCTAGCTGAATAGAAAACCCTGGGGAATAAACCTGTATCAATCTGTGCCAGGCTCTTCTGTCTCCATGGTTTCTCCTTTCCCACAACAAAGTTGGTTCATTGTGTCATCCCTGTACATTCCCATGGCCCCCCATTGGGAGCTGAAAGGCCCTGGCTTTGTTGATGATGACTTCTCCCCTCTGGAGGCCTTCCCAGAGCCAGCCTCTGGTGCTGGTTCTAGTCTGGGGGTTGTTGGTGGGTGCAGCAGAGTGCCTGAATGCTCGTTCTCTCCCAGCCAGAGAGGGGACACACAGACTCCCTCCCTGACCCGGTCAGGTTTGTGCTGGGGCCAGCTCCGAACTGGAGTCAATGGGATAGTTCTGGGGGCGAGCACCTACACCTCGGAAATCAGCAAGTTCTAGAGATCAGGACTTAAGAAAGTATTGCTGAGGCAGATTGAACTGAAAAGTGTGTAGGGGCGGGTCCATTTTTCTTTTGGAGGGCCACTTAAGAGAATGGTTAAATGTTTACCCACTTGTCACCCTAAGAAAGAGGGGCAGGTTGCCATGCTGCCTGAGCTCTGCCCTCTGGACTTCTCCTGTCTCCTGCCAAAGCCGTGCTCGCCATCCTCACCATGTGCTTAGGGCCTGCCCACCCCAGGACTGACAAGTGTTTGGTGACAGTGCTGACCTTGAGTACGCTTCTGAAGAAGGGACACTCTACCACCTCTGGTCCTTGGAGTCAGCTGTCAGCCAAGGAGCGTTCCAGGTAGCTCACCCTTTAAAAATACAAGGAATCTCTCCACATGGAGGCTCTTAGGCATCCTCCTGATACGAGTGACCAATGAAGGAGACACTGGTCTTGCTGGAGAATTAGAGACAGATTTGGGGGGGACAATCTAGAACCCATCTGACGTATTTGGGGTACTAGAGCATGGGAGGAGTCCGAAGGCCTTGGCCCTTCAGCTCTCTGGGGGAGGGAGTGTCTCAGCCTCTTCAGCCACAAAATGAAGGTGGTCAGACTGGCTGAGCACTGAGCTTCTTTCTGGCATTAGTGTCTTCTAATATTCCACATTTTACTCGATTCTCTCCTCCCTTCATAGTTGCTGCCTCTGCTCACAAGGTTCTCAAACATCCAGTGAGCAAGCATTGTCTTCACATCAAACCAGGGCCCCCAAGCTCTCCAGCACAGTCTTGGTCCTGTTCCCCATGGATGAGATTGAAAAGAAGTGCCCTGAGCCTCTGGAGCAGAGAAGTCCAGCCTGGGAAGTTCTGGTCATTTATTTCCACTAAGAACAGCTGTGTCCCTCCCCAGTGAGGCCCTGCCCTCTCTTTTCCCTGGATGTTGCTCCATTAAAAGGCCTCTCTGGTCCAAGCCCTTTGGTCCCACGTGCCCATCACTGCTAGGTCCACCTCCCTCGTCTGCCCTTATCCATGAAGAACTGTCACTCATGTTGCTTCTGCCTGGAGCTAAAGCCCAGTACCAGCCCTTGTCCTCAGGAGGCTTACAGGGCCTCAGCAGCAAAGAGCTCCCAATAGCTCCGGAGCAAGGAACGGCACCTTAGTGCTGGGAAGACTGGGGGAAACCTGGCCCAGCTTGAGCTCCCCAAAGCGTCAGGTGGCACCTTTAACCCCACAACCCCCAGGCAGATCACACTGTAACCGATATCCTGAGGCCAGCAAACCCGCCCCTTCCAAAGCTCTGTATCCTGCTAGAATATCACCCGAACGATTCCTGTCTTCAGGGATCCACGGAAGGGCTGCTTACATGTTCTCGTTTTGCCCTTCCAAGATGTCGGGTCTTTTCCCTTTCCCTCTTCCTTGTTTACAGATACATCTCCTTTCTTTCTCTTCTGCTTCACAAATAGCATGATTCCCTCATCCCACTCTCAGAGTGGAAACAAAGGCATTGACCTGGCTGCTTTCAGAGTTCTCCACTATCCATTAGTCAAGCTCCTGTGTCTCCTCCAAGGTTTAGCCAATGATGTAGCCAACCTTATGGACAAATATCAGCTCCTCCTATCTTCTCATGACTTACATAAGGGCCTGGAGTGTGTCTCACCACCAGAGGGGCTCACCTCTCCCCTCTCACTGAGGCAAACTCTGCCCATGGGGCTAGAGTCCATGCAGAGAAGCAGGGGCCCGTATAGTGTGCTTTACTAACAGCAGCAGAAATGAGGCTTTGCCCAGTTACTCCTGGGAAAAGAATCCCATGCCATCTGTTATCTTGCCTTCCCATTGTGTGGTACACGTGGAGCTTATCTGTGGCCTGGAGCCTGTGGACAGGCAATTGAGTGGAACCCACAGAACCCTTCTCAGAATAATGTTCTCAAATGCACAAAATAAAATATATGGGATTGCAAAGGAAACCAATTATATTGAAATAGTTACCAGAATTTTCTTTAAAAAGTTTGCTGACCTCCAGGTTAAGAACCCTGGAGGGAGAAAACGAGGAGTGATGCAGTGTCTAAGCCACTGACTCTTGTAGTCACCCTCATTGGGGCTAATGGGAAAGGGCCTAGCCATTGGGGAGTCATTGGACCGAGGCATTGAAGGACACTTCTGCCTCTGCACTATGAGCAGCTCTTGGCCTCATTGGAGAAGATAACAAAGAGGAACCAGCCAATGAAGCTTCCTATAGAGGCCCCTTTCTGGGCTGGAATCCTGGTCATTTCATAGACTTGTTCCATTCCAGGGAAACCCACCCAGAGTTCATTATACTGCTCCTATGACTAGGTCACCATCTGCTACTGACGGCACATTTTCCACCCTCAGAACGTGATCTGGGGCTTGATGAAAACAAACACTTGGGCCTGAGAAGGCAGAACAAAGATTGCAGATGAAGCCATCTGTCACTGTCAGGTACCTGCTGTCAGAAGATGGGAAGATCTAGAAAGGGAATGGCCAGTTAAGTGTCTAGAAGCACTGTTTGATTCCTCTGCCGTGGCTTAAAGTCTAGGGATTGCTTTTAGCAAGCAATGGAGCACATCTGACAAAGGCTGGGGAAATACATTTCCTTGAGATCAATCTGATCAGAAGAGTTTGAACTGAAAAGGAAGGAGGAAGATAGAAAACTGCCCACATCTCTCTACCGAGCTCGGTCCCCGAGAGACTGGCTACAGTGTCGGAAGAAGAGCACCAAATGTGTCCAAAAGCCCCAAGGAACCAAATTCAGGGCCTCAGCTGTCCATCCACAGACGTGCAAAGTCTGGGCCACAGGCCAGAGGAGGCATCAAGGCAGTCTCCACCTCCCAGGCCTTACTGGTTCTCACTCCCTCCAACAAGATGACTTGTTGGTAATATAACAAAACTGTAACCAGCAATCATTGATCATCAATATCAGGCGATTCCTGTTCCCTCTTTTTTTTTTTTTGGCACAGATCTGCCAGAGACTATTAAATAAATCTAAGCATCTTTACTTAAAGAGAAAATGTAAAGGGATGGAAATCCACTGCCTTTGAAAAATCTCTCCTGACACAAGCCATTTCACTCTCAAATTATAGTATTCTCCACAAAAGCGAAAATTCCCTCATAACTTAAAACCTACTTGGAGACTTGAGGTAAAACTGACTCTTCAAGAATGAGATCCCATCCTTTGGAGGGCACCCTGGAGAGTCCTTTTCCTGGGGTATGACTGCTGAATAGATGCCCCACCTCTGCCTTGGGGCAGCACATCCTGTGCAACCAGAAGTCAGCCTGCCTTTCATAGCCTTTCCCATGAACTTGCCAGGCACCACAGCCTTTGCATCCTTGGCCCACTTCTGTCCTCTGCTCAACTTAAAAAAAAAATATCAGGACATCATTCTTTTCTAGTCAAACAGTACTGTAGGTGGAGTATTAGGAGTGTAATGGGCGGCTGTGGGTTTCCCATCATCCTCCATGAAAGCCTTAGAATCCTGGGCAACATGTGGCTTCTGGGGCCATCGAATAAAAACCGCTTTCCCATGTCCTCCTCCTCTTTTTCTTGTAGGTAAGGGATCTGTCTTGAATGAGGACGGTCAAGTTGAAATGGATGCTAGCATCATGGATGGAAAAAATCTGAACTCCGGAGCCGTCTCTTCAATTAGATGCATCGCAAACCCCATTAAAGTTGCCCGTCTGGTTATGGAAAAGGTATGGCTGAATGATGAGTATCTTTTTTCTAGTAACTAGGCAGTGACACTCCCAGATTCAAGAGTCATAACAGCCACGAGAAGCCTGTGCTTCCTGTCACGATGCTGGAAAATAGTGAGATGAGTCTAAAGGGCGTGATCTGAGAGTCTATCATCGGCCTGTGCCAGCCCATGGCAGTCTGGTAACAAAGCTATTTCTTGCTAGTAGGAAGGGAATTAAACTTTCACCCGTGACTACTCTTCTTCCTCCTCAGTTAGGCACCACTTTGACCAGCTGAGCTATTAGATGGCTCTTCTTGTGACAACCCTGTATTGAGTGGTATCTGCTCCCTCTTCTGTTTTGGAAAGATGTGCTTTCTCAGCTCCTGCCAGAAAAAAGAAACCAGTGGAATTTGCCTGTTTGAACCTTTGTACTTAGAACTTTGTGCTTAGCTGCCTCCACACAGCAGACAGTTGAGGAAGCCTAACGATATTCCTTTCCTATCTGAATCAGACAAATCACTCCTTCCTGACTGATCAAGGTGCGGCATGTTTTGCTAAGAACATGGGGATCCCAATCATTCCTGGAGAAAAATTGATAACACAACGAAACGTCAAGCGTCTGAAAAAAGAAAAAGTTGAAAAAACGAATTTCCTCACGGATATGGACAAGTAGGTATTTCCTGTGACTCTGAACTGCATGTTTGGAATGCTTATAGAGGTCCTCAGACTTCCAAAAGTATGGAACCTCCTACCTTTATGCACATCAGACACCATCCCATCCCTCCATATGAGAAAGCACCAATTCTATCACAAAGGAAAAAGCTAGCCTCAGTTAGCCAAAGCTGCTTAGGGAGAACAGCAGAGAGATTCAGATTAAGTCAGCCAAGGTCAGGAATGGCCAGCCATGAACATGAGTCCGTGGCCTGGGATGCTTTTCAAGAACAGCAAAAATTTGTTTTCCAGAAGGATTTGTGTATCTGTATCCTACACAGATTCCCATCTGGGCTCTTCATCCCTTTGACCTTTTTTAAAAGATGATACAAGAACCCTGTCACATGGCTCCTGTCTGGGTTATCACAGACTTAAATCAACAAAGTTTTCGAGTTTTTCTAGTATGAATTTCAAAGTCCCAGGGAATAAGAGCCCACTTGTTTAAGGCACAGTACTAAAGGCAACAAAACCCAGACAGTCCTTTGAAATGTATTATAGTGGGTCTTGACTTCAGCTCAAGATGCTGAAGTTATAATTGCCATATAACCCCAGAGTGGTAAAAGACCTAGGCAGGCCTTGAGGCTTCCCTCCTACCTAATGTCTCTTCATATAGCATAGTCCTTTCCAAGAAGGAAGGACAAACAAGGAGGGAAGCAGTGAGTGAGCCAGCCTGTTGGTGAGAGCTTGGAGTGAGCTGGAACACATTCCTTCATGAGGCAGCTTGGAAGGACAGAGCTAGGCCTGGAGCCCTCTCCTTTGTCCCTCAGGAAGCTCTTTGGAGAGTAGATCTCCTTTCTTGTGCACCCTGCTTCTCCCTTCTGAACCTGTATAGAATGCATCTCCTTTAATGGGACGGGCGCTCAGATCCCCCAAGCCACATCCTGAATTCCTCAAAGCTTTCACACCTTCCCTGCCTGCTCATCCCTCTGGCACCCTCTGGGTTCTCAGTGTCCCTCAAGATGTGGGCCCTCGAATCAAGCACAGCATTCTGGGTGTGCCAGATTTCTCACAGTGGCCTTGGGCATTGGGTTTTTCATTTCAGTCCATAATTGCAAAGATCTTTTTGGTTCATTATTTTGTCATTTAGTATATTCACTATCTAGTCTTCTCAACTTTGTGCCTTCTCTGATAAGTGTGCCTTTTATATTTTCATCCAAGTATCCAGAAAATGTAAAACAGGACACAGCTACCTTTTGGCCCACCATTAAAGTGGCCCCTGTTGGGCTAGCCTGGATCCATCAGTTAGCAGCCTTTGGGCATGGATGTTCAGCTGGCTAGGAACTCTCCGTACTGTTCTCCAGTTCACACTTTGTCATGTTGTCCATGAGGATAGGATGAGGAACTTGTCTGGTGCTTTTATGAAATCACAGCCATACTATCTCCAGCATTCCTCTGATCTTCCAGGCTGGTGATCATGTGAAATGAGATCGTACTGTTTTTCTCCTGTGGTGTTTTTAGTAGTGTAAATGTGTTATCTATATCGTATGTGATCTACTTGGTATTGTCTTGTTTTGAGTGAGTCCGTTTCCATTACGGAACAAAGTAGGGAAAGCTAAATGCTCCCAAACCATCGATTTACTCACTGGCTCCAGAAGCTGCTGGGGCCGAGTCTCAGGTTAGCCTGTTTGTTGTTTCCACTCATTCATTTATTCATTCAACGAGCACTTTTGAGCTCATACTGTATTCCAAGATAATGGAATAATAATTAAAGGAATAATAATAAATATATAATAATATATATAAATAAATAATAAATAAAGGAATAATTCCTCGGTGTTAGGAAGATGAAGACAAAAATTAAACAGTCTCTGTCTTCAAGGGGCTTATGTCCTCCTGAGGGACAGTAATATGGATGCAGAGAAGTGCATGCGAAGTAGGAGCAGAGTAATTTCTGGGAAGAGGGCCCTGGCAACAGGGGGGATGAGGATTGGCTTCCTGTGGGAAGGGGTGCTTAGATCAGGCTTTGCAGAAGGCTCAGGATTCAAAAAGCCAGGAGGGAGGGCATCTCAGCCAGCAGGGCCAGCCTAGGCAAAGGCACATGGGGAGGAGATGCAAGGTCCTTTATGAGGAGCAACAGGCCAGTTTGGCCAGACCACTGAGTAAACGAAGAGCAGTGGTGTACTGTAAGACTTGGAAAGTCAGCCAGATCCAGATTTTAAAGGGTTAAAGTGACAGCCAATTATATTTTGTCCCAGAGGCCAGAAGTCCTGGCACTTCTTAAGGAGGAAAGTGCCAGCATGGTCAGACCTAAGTCTCCTGCCCCAAATGTTCACCATCGTGTTTCTACAAGTCATTCCTATGTATCACGTGTCCTCTGGGGCCACACTGGCACTTCTCTTCTTTCCTGATCATGCCTGTTACCATACTTCACATTCAGTTTTATGAGAGTTGTTTCCCTACCTTGAATTTTCATCTTAAAAGCCTTCTTGAATCCAACATGTCCAACCATGTCTCTACTAATCTTCATGTGAGTCGTCCCAGCCTTTCAAGGAGAGCCTGTTATGGCTCTGTTCTCCTTCAGAAAGCCAAGCTCTGCCTTTTGCCATCTCTGTATGGGCTTTACACATTCTTTCATTTCCAGTCATTATTCTCCACTTCAGGGAAAGAGATGAACACTCCCAAAGTGCCTCAGTTCCCTAAGGAAGGCCTCAGAATCAGACATTCTGCTTCCTTCTGACTGAATCTTTTAAATGGGTCACCCTGGGAGAGCTGTTCTACCCCACTGCATAAAAGACAGGAGCGGGATGAGTAGGGTAAAGGTGAATGGAAGCTGCTGAGAGGTCTGCACAGTAGGTTCTAACCACAGGAGCTTGGCCTTGGTTCCCGTCCCTTGGCTTTGGGTGGCTATCTCCTGACTCACAGCTTTACCAGAGAAAAGACTCAGGCCATCTCTTCAGTTAGGGCTGGTCATTGTGGATGTTAAAAGCCCATCCTCCATGGCCTCTTCCATCTGGCTTCTGGACGATAAGCAGCCAGACAGCTCCTTCTGGGGTCATTTCCTGGCTGGGCTTTGTCAAAGTGGGACTCTGCTAAAGCCTGCGTTGTAAGCTTTAGCCTAGTCGTCTGTTCTGCTGCTGTTTTTCAGGAACACTGGAACAGTAGGAGCCGTGGCCCTTGACAGAAACGGAAACCTTGCCTATGCAACATCCACTGGGGGCATCATTAATAAGATGGTCGGCCGTGTTGGGGACTCCCCCTGTGTCGGTAAGGTCGCCTACGTGGGCCTCTTCCCTCACGCCGCTCACCTGCTTCTCTCTTTCCCAGAACTGATGTCTTCTGGGTCAGTTTTCATTCTGGCCAGCCTTGGTCTTAAAGGGTCTGCTCCGTGGAGAGAGACCAGAAGCTGAAAATGGAAATGGAATGTAACCAAGTTTAGAAGTGGTCAGAGTAACTCACCACTTTAGATAAGGTGCACCTTTGTGGTGGAAGCGATATTTCAGGTTTCAGTTATTTTAAGTTTACAGAAGGTATGCTGGACCTAGTTCCAGAGGTGGGATAGAGTTTGGGTGCTGCCCTTTAAAAAAAAACCAAATTGTGCTGATCTTTTTTTGGTGGCAGTGTCTACCTTGTACCTTCCGGAAGCTGGTCCAGGCAGTAAAGGATTGGTATAACCAGTGAGGGGGCCTGTGTACCTCAAAAAAACACTTGATCCCCTTTGAGGGGGCTGACTCTCCCACGCCCCAGTCCTTCATTTATGATTCAGTTTTATTATAGAACCAAATCCCTTCTCATGCTGGCTCTTAATGCAGCCTGCTCTTTCAGGAAAGAGCGCAGAAGATTTGGGCTTTGGTTGTTTGTGAGGAAGAGGGAGGTTTTCCTATTTTTCCAAGGCAGTCAAAGATTTCCCAGAGCTGAAGCTCTCAACCTAGCTTTAAATTTTGGCCAGTAACCTTTCATTTCTAGAAATATTCTGACCACCAAGTGCCCGTCAGGGGAGGTGGCAGTCTACAGGGCCCCCCCAGGGCTGCCTGGCCTGTTCAGGGCATTAGGGCAAATGTATAGGGAGAAGAATCCAGCTGTGAGTACACAGCAGGACATGCATCAGAAAGTTGGGGGGTTTTGGAGGGGGGAGTAGGGCAATTGGGGTTAAGTGACTTGCCCAAGGTCACACAGCCAGTAAGTGTTAAGTATCTGAGCGCATATTTGAACTCAGGTCCCCCTGACTCCAGGGCTGGTATTCTATTCACTGTGCCACCTAGCGGCCCCAGAAAGTTCTTTCTTTGGTTGAGAAATTTCAGGTGCTTGTTCATGTTGAAATATACGTATGTAAACCTGCATGCACACACAGATGTACGTGTGTCAGTGTTCACATACATACACATATACACCCTGTTCTTAGCTAAGCTCAGACTTGGTCCTGCTTGGCATGGAGAAAAGGCCCCAAACAGATGCAAATGATTTACCCACTGACACTCCCAAGCTGACTGCACACCAGATGATAATGTGAGACTTCGGCCAGCCACAAAATCTTAGCAAATGCCCCTTCCCCAGAAGCCCCACTGGACACATGCACACGCACGCACACACCCATGCACACACATGCACACGCATGCACACACATGCACACACACATGCACACGCATGCACGGAGCAGCATCAGCCTCTATCCCAGTGAGAGCAGCGGAGGTCTTTTCATGATTAGTTGGTGTATAGGTTCTATTCATTTCTCCAAAATCTCCCGTCAGTAAAACGGGAAAACGTCCAAACCAGAAGCAGTCTTGGAGATCATGTAGTTCAATTCTCTTGTTTTGTTGCTGACAAAATCCAGGCCCGGAGCTGGCGGGCTGGGGCCCGTGCAGCCCACGTCACAGCCCACCTTTCCCTTGGCCGGCTCTGTGTAGCTCAGAGCAGTGGACCTTTGGGCATCCTGGTGGCCCCCTGCAAGAGCACTGGTTTTCTCGTTTGAGCAGGTTCTGGAGGCTATGCTGATAATCAGATCGGGGCTGTTTCTACTACTGGGCATGGAGAGAGCATAATAAAGGTGAATCTCGCCAGACTGGCTATCTTCCACATGGAGCAAGGTACTTACTCAAAGGACAAAACGTGATTTATTTGCAGTCTTCATAATCTGATTATAGGTCAACCAAACAAATTCAGTAAGCATGTCCCCTGGGATGAGTCAGATGAGATGAAGTTCGTTAGGATGAATGTAAGATCTTGCCCTTGGGCACCAAGAATTAACTTCACAAGGGCAAGAACTTGAGGGTTTGGTGGAGTCCAAGCTCCAGCTGAGGCATTAGAGAAGTGGGGCAGCCCCCAAGCCTCTGCCTTCCTCAGACCTCCTCTAGAGGACTTGGCTCAGTTTGGGGCCTACATTTTAAGGGCAATGGCAAGCTGGAGAGGCTGGTGTACAGCCTTGAGTCTGTGACATTGAAGGGAGTAGGCAGAGGTAGCCTGGAACTGCCTTCAAGGGCTTGAGGGCTGTGATGTGAAAGAAAGAATGAGGCTAAGAGCTTGGACAGTCCACAAGGGAAACAGGCTCCTCAGAGGCTCAGGGAGAGGCCAGGCAACCCCTGAGGCCCCTCTCACCCCTCAGATTCCAGGACTCGGTGACTGTACCCTCCCTCAGGTACTTGGTTCCACCAGTGAAGTATAAGCTCTCAGGGGCCCTGCTTAGAGTGCAAAGCCTGGGACTGACAAATGGATTGTATCTCTGTCCATCTGTGAACCAAGTACTGGCCTATGTCTGTAAGGGCTCCACCCCAGCTTAGCCACAAGCTGATCCAGACATTTACTGTGACATCAGTTCCTAGTGAATCTCTGCTGAGTTGGAGAAGGCCCGTGGCCTATACAGCAGGAGACAGTGTTGGAAGTCACCCCTGAAGCACCTGACTATTGACCGCTCTGAGGCTCCAGTGGAGCCTGTCTGCAGCCTCTTTTGTTCATAGATTCTTGTGGGTCTTCTGACTGTTCCTTATATCCCACCTCGAAGGATCTGGAAATTTAAACTAAGTACTTAGTTCTCTTGCCCAAAGAACATAGGACCCTAGAAAGAGGAATATCATGAGGGAAGATTTCAGAGGGCTCTGCTGGACTTTGTTGTATCAGGGTGGCCCAGGATCGAGGGAAGAATTTAGTGGGCCCCAGTTTTACCAATTCAAGCAAAATCATTTTTAGAAGAAACATAATAATCTCGGGAGGTTATTTGCTTCACAAAAGGACTTTTTATCTCCTAGAAGACATTAATATCATTTTTTTTTGCTAACCCTTTTGTTTTTAGGAAAGAAACCCCAAGAGGCTGCTGATGCTGCCTTGTGTTACATGAAGACGAAGGTCAAAGGTTTAGGCGGCATCATTGTGATTGATAGAACAGGGGAATGGGCCGCACGGTGGACCTCGGTCTCCATGCCCTGGGCCTCGGCAAAGGACGACAAGCTTCAGTTTGGACTTGTCCCCGGGATGGTCCATATAACTGACATCGGCAAAAACAAAAATGCTACCACCTGTATCTGACTACCAGGGCCGGGTTAGGAAGAGACAATGAATAAAGTGGGCTGGTCTCCAGCCAAGGCAATGGTAACATTCAGGAGAATTTTACCTTACTCTCTTAGCTCTGCATTTGGAGAAATCATGCACCCTGTCACACTTGATTTGTTTCCTTGATCAAAACATACTCTAAAAATTTCTATTTTGGCCCACTATGAAATAAAGGTCAAAACGAGACTTGCCTCAAGACACCAGAGAACCTAGTATTAGCTATTCTCTTGACTGATTATTTTGGTCTTGAATGGGAAAAGAAAGCATGAGAGTTTCTATCTTAAGAAGAGACTTTGGACGTTGGAAAATCCATAGCTTTTACAAAAGCTGTGATTCTTGAATGCAGTTCAGTTTGGGGAACCTGAAAGAGGCTGTAAGAAGGACAGGGGCTACTTTTGTTACGGTGGAAGAGAGACCCCAACCACTTCCATCTAGGCAATGATTTATTTAGCAATACAGGCAGTTGTAGAAACCAATCAGATCCAAGGCTCTCGATCTGTGCGAGGACCTTGGTTTCTTCACATACAGTTAAAGGAGCAAAGAGCAGGCTGTAGGGATTGAGCCACCTTGTTTGCTCATTGAGGGACAGGATCAGGGGACACGGAGGTAGGAGGGGTAGACTTGTGACTCCCTGTCAACAGGTGACTTACAAGAAGTTGGAACTTCACAGAATGGTAGATAAGGCAAAGTGGAGTTACAAATGCTTTTTTTAATGTAACATCCCCCTGCTAGGATCGCTTATTTAAACACTTTATCAGGGATTTCTGGAAAAAATTATTGTCTGCCTTAAGAGGCATCAAAGGGGTGGGTGGGGTGAGAGTCATGATCTTCTGTGTCCTCTAAGGAGACAAACTTTGTTAAGTAGACTCTATAGGTAAACTAAGGTTACAGATCAAACCACTTAAGAGGGCTCATCGTGAACTGATTTGAAATGGGAGATTTACATGTCACCAGAGTAACTAAGGAAACGGCAGATTTAAACACCATGAAACAAAACAGTTGAAAAGTACAATGACGACCATCAGTATTAAGTAACATCAAGTCTTCATATGACCCAATGTCCACTGAATAAGCTCATTTTGTCTTGAGTCCCAGATGTCCCAGGTGGTAACGTCTTCTCCTGGACAGTCTGGACTAGGTCTTGTCCTCAGGACAGCTCTGAAGGGGCCTCCTCCTCGTAGATCTGCTTCTCTGCTTCCAGGTCACTTGCAGAGATTCCTAGGTAATGTTGCTAAAAGCTGCCAGTAACAAGACTCGATGTAATTTTACACAACCTCCTAAATTTGGTTTTCCAGTAACTAGTTCTTCAGCTCAAGCCTTATGGTTCTGGCCTCATTAACATTAACAGAGCTACAAGAAGAACATCAGACTAGGAACCCATGATACACTTCAGAGAATTTCACTTTTTACACACTACTTGCTGTTTCTGTCTTTACCTAAACCCTGTACCTGATACGGACACTGCCATCAACAGGCTGAAGAAAGCATCTCAAAGATCCCTAAGGGCCTGACTTGCGGAATGAGGATTTAAGCCTGTTAATATTGTCAGACAGACACTTCCAAAGAAGAAACCAATTTCACTTTCTTTACAAACAAAGGCAGTTTTGGGAACTTGTTACTAAATGTACTCAAGGCCCGTATATCCCATTAGAACAGCGGTTCTCAGCCTGTGGGTTGTGTTCAGTTTGTAACCATGAAAATCCGTCCTGCATGTCAGATACATTATGATTCATAACAGTAGCAAAATTACAGTTATGAAGTAGCAATGAAAATAATTTTATGGTTGGGGGTCAACACAACATGAGGAACTGTATTAAAGGGTCGCAGCATTAGGAAGGTTGAGAACCACCACATTAGAAACATTTGGAAACCAAGCATATATATAAAATCTAGTTCTCAATAGAAGCAGACCAGACTGTTCCACTGGCCTCCCTTTCCCCTTACAGGGCTTTTTGTGGCCCTACCACCCCTTCAGCCCCGTGGACCCCTCAGCCCAAGCAGCTTGAGTTCCTGCGGAGCAGGCCCCCTGGTGGCTGTGCCAGCTGTGCCTGTCACCTGCCTGAAGCCGGAGCCTAGGCCAGTGCTAGAAAATCAAGTTTGCACAATGTGAATTTAGGTAAAGCAAGAATTGTGTGTGTATACGTACATACGTTTGCACACACATATAGCTTTAGAGAAAACAGTCTGTTCCTATTAAAATTTACTATTCTATTTAATTAAAAAAATTTAGCTTTGTCTTATTTTTCCCCCTTTTGGGGATATTATTCCCATATCATCCCAAAAGAATGAGATACTTGAAGAACCTGATGTTATACATGAATGTTAGCAAGTCGATGGCAAGCCCAAGAGCTCTTGGTTGCTTAGGATATGGAATTCTATAAACTCAGATTGAAAACGATCTTTTATACTTGCATCCTATTATAGTAACTCAGAAATGTTTTGGTATTAATACATTTAGGATCGCAATGACAAGACTTCCACTGTTCTGCCCTGATGATAGAAATTTGCTATCAAAGGATAAGGGATATGTTTCTGACAATATCAAGACTGTACCCGCAAGGGCACAGACTGACCTGAGGTGAGCCCTACAAGGAGAAACAATTGAGGGTTACTAAAGAATCAAGTCAGGCCACATTTGTTTAGTGCCCCCCAGTGTGCCAGGTTCTGGTCATATAAAGATTAAAGTAAGAGTAACTGTATCCTTAAGGGGCTTACATTGTACCAGAGGGACAATATACACATATAGGCATACACAAACACATACATGTAACCCATGGCCCAGGATCCCCCAGGGACTATGGACTCACATGGAATGGATCTTGTCCTTGGAGGCTTGACCTTAAAGAATCAATTTATCATCCTTTGGCTCATTGGTGGGATTAATCCAAGAAAGTCTCCAAGGTGAAATGTAGGCTTAGCTTGTGTATGGTGTGTCCTAAATGTGGGTGGCAGGGTCCCTAAATCCTGCACAGGATGCGCTCAGGGCATGAGGGAGATGCAGAGGACAGTACAGAGCATTCAGATATAAAGGATATAAAGAAGTCAGTCTTAATACTTCAATGAAAGGCAACATAGAGTGTGTTTCTATAGAACATTTGTGTCAGCACAGGTGGGTTTCAAGAAAGTGTGTAATGCGCATGCCCAGCAATTGTGGTCTTCAAACAGCCTGCTGTTTGTTCTGTAGGAACACAAGTCTTGCTAATATTGTGATCACGTGATGACACAACTGATATGGTGCAATTACAGGGTAACGAGAGGGACAGTGTACAGAATGCAACTGAGGGTGTTTGAACACATCCTGCTGACCCTTGGGAATCCGTTTGTTTCTGGTAGTTTGGAAACAATTTGATGACAAGTTGGAGAAACTGCAAGAACATGTTGGACTTTGACAGAAACCATTAGAGTTTGACGTAATCAAACCATACCAATCTATTATATTATGCACAAGTATAATCAAATTATACAGACACCAAAATCATCATACACATGATCATAATGGTTTCAATTAACTGCAGAAATAATCCTATAATGCTTCAGACATGCATATGTCTGTCAGATGAAAAATGTTTTTATAACAATTGGACAGTTGCTGTTTAAGGCACCATTAAATAACTTTTAGCATCATAGACCATTAATATGAACCCCTAACAGGTTCAAGAACTAGTCAATGATAACCAGGGTTCTAGGTACAGTATTTCCCTAAGTGTTTCCACCACCATCAAAAATGGAAAAGTGCTCACCAGTGAGTTGACTCCCTTCCCCCAGCCCTATAGAATCTGAAAGCGACAGTGCCAGTGAAGGGAATGCAGGAACCCCTGCAGGTAACCAGCCCTGCTGCTGGCTTCCCAGCACCTCCCTGCTTGGCCCAGGAGCTCTGCCCATACTGGGACAATGCCTCTGCTGTCATCTTTGGGTCTGCATGGCTTCCTGGAGGGGGAGCATACCTACACACGCATCCTTCCAATGCACTGTGTGTGTGTGTGTGTGTGTGTGTGTGTGTGTGTGTGTACACACAACCACCTTCTCTCTGTCCAAGCTACCAGCACAGGTTTGTGACAAATGCTCCTTTATGCTTGTATGTGTTATCAAGTTTGCAGTGACAATTTGATGATCACATTATAGATCTCAATTCAAGAAATTCAATTTAATAAGCATTTATTAAGCACCTACTACATGCCAGGCATCTGGCCAGGAAGGAATGAGGATGTTCTCTACATACTAAAAGGAAGCACTAGCCAAAGGAAAGAAGAGATATTAAGAGTTAAAGAAGGATTGGAGATTTACAGCTGAAAGAGACCTTAGGAAGGAGGGTCTTAGCCTAGGGGTCATAGCCCCATGACGAGCCTTCAGGGGTGATATGACACAAGGGGTGTTGAGAACATCTGACTTAGAGCCTGTCTAGACCAAACTCCTGATTTTACAAATAAGTGAACAGCAGCACAGAAGGGTAAAATGACTTGCCAGAGGTCACACAGTGAAGAGCCAAGATTCAATCTCAGGTCCTCTGACCTGAGCCACCATGCCTCCACTTCATGTTGCCTTCCAAGGACCCACATGGCTCCAGAAATGGAAACAGAAGAATGGGACTGACATTGTGATCCCAAGTGTGATCAACATTGGGCAAAGCATTCTGCTGCTCTCCAGCCTCAGTTTCCTCATCTGTAAAATGAGAGGGTTGGATCTGATAACTTCTAAGGCTCTAAATCTACGCGACTATGATCTTGTGATATAAAAAGTGCTCCAAATCATTAATAACAAGATAAATGCAGATTAAAACAGTGCTGTGGTTCTACCTCCTGAAACTGGCCAAAAGAAGAGGGAATTGTCCACAGCTTTGGGAGAGTGGACACACTAAGACATTATGGTGGTGCTATGAATTGATCAAGTAATTTAGAACTATATCCAAAACAAATTCAATTGTGCGTGCCTGTTGACCCAAAAATACCACTCCTAGGCATATGTCCCAATGAGGTAAAGAGAGGAAAAGGCCCCATATACACAAAAATATTTTTATCAGCACTTTTTGTTGTAGCAAAGAACTGGAAGCAAAGTAAGTGCCCAACAAATGGGGAATGGTCAAGCAAATGTGGTATGTGAATGTAATGGAATATTATTATGATTTTGCTGGGAAGAGTTGTATGAACTGATACAGAGGGGAATGAGCAGAGGCAGGAGAACAATGTATGTGATGACTAAAATGATATAAAGGAGAGCAACTTTGAAGGACTAAAGAGGTCTGGACAATGCAAGGACTGAGTGCGGCCCCAGAAGATAAAGGATGAAGCTTATTTCCCTCCTCTTGTTCAGAGAGATGATAAATGAGAGGTGCAGGATGTAACCTACATTTTTAGATAGCCAGTGTTGGAATCTGAGAAGGAGAAGAAAGAGGAGGAAGAGGATGAGAACAAGAAGAATTACAAGAGGAAGAACACGAAAACAATCAATGAAACTTTTTAAATGCACAGAAGAGAACTGAAGGAAGTTCAGAAGGGAAAACCAAGCAGTGCAGTTGATAGTGTGTTAAATTTAACATATACTTTTTTCTTTAAAAAAAAAACCAACAACTATGAAATAAAAGACCACTGTTTTACTAATGCATTGTTGGTGGAGTTGTGAACTGATCCAACCATTCTGGAGTGCAATCTGAAACTATCCCCAAAGGGCTATAAATAAGTGCATACCCTTTGACCCAATAATACCACTTCTAGGGTTGTATCCCAAAGAGATCATAGAAGTGGGAAAAGGACCCATATGTACAAAAATATTTATAGCAGCTCTTTTTTTGTGGTGGCAAAGAATTAGAAATCAAGGGGATGCTTGGAGGATGGCTAAACAAGTTGTGGCATATGAATGTAATGGAATATGATTGTGCTATAAGAAATGAGGAGCAGAGGGTGGCTAGGTGCTACAGTGAATAGAGCACTAACCCTGGATTCAGGAGGACCTGAGCTCAAATCTGGCCTCAGACACTTAACACTTGCTATCGATGTGACCTTGGGCAAGTCACTTAACCCCAATTGCCCTGCCTTCCCCCCTCCAAAAAGAAAAAAAGAAAGAAACTTCATAATAACCTGGAGAGACTTATATAAACTGATGTTGAGTGAGAAGAGCAGAACCAGGAGAAATTTATACACAATCACAGACACAACGTGTGTGTGTGTGTGAAGACTAACTTTGATAGACTGGGCTCCTCTCAGCACCACAAGGTTATAAGACAACTCCAAAAGACTCATGATTGAAAGAGATATCCACATCCAGAGAAAGAGCTGCAGAGTCTGAATGCAGATTGAAACAAACTATTTGCTCTCTCTCCTTTTCTTGTTTTGCTTTGTTTCCTCTTACCCATTGTTCATTCCATTGGTTATAATCCTTTACAACTTGACTAATGATTAACGTGAAGGTATTTGTAGACCCTATATTTGATTACATGCTGCCTTGGGTGGGGGGAGGAGGGGGGGAGAAAATTTGTAACTCAGGGGATTGTGGAACTGAATGTTGTAAACTAAAAGTAAATTAATTCATTATTTTTTTTCAAAAAGAGCACTGTTTTATGTAGAATCCTCTTTTTCTCTCCTCCCTACATGGAAATGTTCATGTTGATGGATATCTGTCAACCTCATAATTTTAAAAAGGAAATTTTTAAGCAAAAAAAGAGAATGAATGGCCCTCGTGTTCCCCAAAAGCAGCTGGAAGCCAAGGTCATGGGTGTCTGGTCCTTACTTCATGAAACCAAAGTAGAGTTCTGGGTCAATCCCCAAGAGGTTTTTAGTTCTCTGGAGGAAAAAAAAAGGCAAGACAAAACAAAATCGAGTATCACCAGTGAAGCTGTTAGGGTTGTTCTGTTTTTTTTTACTCTTCTGTCCACAAGAGGGCAGCAAAACTGCATCTCTGCATCCCAGGCTTTCAGTCCTATAACTACTCCAAAAGAGAGATTGATTAATCACTAGTATTTCTATACAGCTTTTGAGGTTTTGACTGAGCACTTTCCTCTAAACAACCCCAGGAGGTCAGTAGTGTAGAGGACTCCCATTTCACAGATAAGAAGCAGAAAGGTAAACAATTAAAATAATAACAGTAACGACAAAGCGGTGAATACCTATGCAGTGCCAGCCTTAATGTACCCTCAAAGAACCAGGAAGTGGACTGGAACAGATCTGGGAAGTATCCTAAGAAAAACAATATTAATGAATATTAGGGAAACACAGGACCCGTCAGCCTGAGTAGCTATGGAACGATTGACATTCTACGACCACAAAAACAATTGGGAAGAGGAGGATGGTTGACAGACAGTCCCAGAGCACAGAAGTGTTTCTGGAACAAGCAAACACTGCCTCCCTGAGCAATAAAAGGATGGCAACAGGCTCTTGCCTTGGTGTTCTGCTGAATGTTTAACAACTGGCTTGGGGGAGGGGAAGCCCCATGACACGTTTTTTCCATTTAAGTTGCATTGTTAACATTTTTTCCACCACTTTCTTAAGTGCAGACGAAACAATAAATCAAGTTTTGATTTGTAGCATTTGTTGATTTCTGAGACATGAATGTTCAAAATGAAAATATGACAATTGGCACCAGCCAGTGGAGTTGGCTCTAACATTCCCCTGTGTGCTAATGGATTTGTCAAATGGAACCAGAAGAGATTTATCTCCAAAGGGAGTCTATGAAGCAGGTAAGAACCAGGAGTGGAATCCAAAGCCCCTTGAAGGGTGACAGCCACGGGAGCTCATCTGTGTGAGGACTTGTATATGGAAACCGATCCCGTCTGGCATCTGCCACCCTGGATTTCTCTCTCGCTATGTCTGGATGCTTCATCAAGGCTGGCTTGCCTGTCCCTGGGGGACAGCAGATCCATGTACACTAAGCACAGAGGTGTCCCCAGGCCCGATTCTGGGCCCCTTCTCTTTTCTAACTACAGTCTCTTGTTTGGTGACAGTGTTATCTCCCATGGATTTGATGATCCTTTCTCATGCCAAAGATTCCCAGATGTTTAACTTTGATGTTAAAAGGATGTTCAGAAAGTAAAGGGGAACGAATGTAAGTATGTGGGTCATGAGTCCATAAGAAGGCACCCTGATGGAAAGCTAATGGCAATAGAGGAGACTCAATCAACCAATA
The DNA here is from genome assembly GCA_028627135.1 of Pseudochirops cupreus. NCBI lineage: Eukaryota > Metazoa > Chordata > Mammalia > Diprotodontia > Pseudocheiridae > Pseudochirops > Pseudochirops cupreus. The sequence continues at coordinate 10,708,980 of CM053583.1, read as the reverse complement.
AGCATGTGTTACTTCCCTGTCATGTTCTAGGTAAGGCACTGGGTGGTGCCATAGTGCATGGAGTGCGGGGACCAGAGTCAAGAAGACCTGAGTTCAAATTTGCCATCAGATACTTATTAGTTATGTAACTCTGGACAAGTCACTTTACCCTGTTTGCCTCAGTTTCCTCATCTGTGAAATGAGCTGGAAGGAAATCTCTGCCAAGAAAACCCCAAATGAGGATATGACTGAAACAACTAAATATTCCAGGCACTGAGTTAGGTGCTGAGGATACAAAGAAAACACAAAACAATCCCTGCTCTCAAGGAGCTCATGCTCTTTCAGGAGAGAAGTGTACATATATGAATAGGCCATCCTGGGTTATTTCCTGAATTTCAGTCAAGCATTGGGTGCCCAGAGAAGTGATTCTCCTCAGAGGGAGGAGATGTTTTAGGGTTAACACTCTTAAAAGTAGAGAAAGGCTGTGCTCCTACTGCAGCTTAAGAGCCCCTACCAGGGGCTCATTAATAATCAGCCAATAGACTCAATGGGCTCTAGTAAAGACATTCATTCCAACACAGAAAGAACAGTAGTTACATGACACTCTCCCCATTAACCTGGAGCACAGACTCCTAAAAATATACATGGCATCCATGGGAAAAGCAGGTTCAAACTTAGCATGCAATGGCAGTGAGACATAGGTTCAGGACATGTGTGTGGCAAAGGCATCTCACAATTCCTGACATTGCAGGGGCTGGAAATCCTTGCTCCCTTCATAGACTCTTCCCACAGCTTTTGTTGGGTGCAGGATCCCTCCCTGCTGGCTTGTTTAGCTGGGTTCTTGGGGTCTTCCTCCTCCCTGCCCCCATAGTCCAACTGCCTTCTCTGCTGCCAGGGGCTCCATTCCTTGAAGCCGCCTCTTCCTCCTCCAGTGACTATCTCCTTGTATCCGTGTCTGTCTAGAGTGTGTGCTTGTGTCCTCTGCTGCCCACAGTATTTTTGTCCTTGTTCCACCTGCAGGGAGTTTCCTCCTTGGGCAGCTCCTGATCTCTTGCTCTCTTGTCTCAAGAGTTCTTTCCTCAACTTCTAGTGAAGCTGCATTCAACTGGACAATGGCACGACATAGTGGAAAGAGCACTGGATAATGGGAGCCCAGAGATGTTGGTCTACCACTAGTTCTGCCTCTCATTTAATGTGTGACCTTGGGCAAGTCATTTTCCTTTTCTGGCACTTGGGCAGTAAGAGGTTTTTTTTGTTGTTTTTTGGGGGGGGGGGATTTGTTTTTAGTACTGAGGGCACTGAGAAAGGAAAAACTTTCCTCCAGGCACTCACAATCTAACGGGAAGACAACTTCAATATTTACACACCAGATACATCCAGATTAAGATGGAAAATAACAACAGGGGGTAGGCAGCAGCAGAAGAGGGGGTTTAAGAGGCCTTGAAGAGGCCAGGAAAACAAAGAAGTGGAAATGAGCTGGCAGGGCATGGAGGAAGTAAGTATAAAAGCCATGTGAGGAGCTTCAGGGTCCTGTTTGAGGAGAAATGAAGAAGTCCATGTCACCAGATCACTGCGTCTAGGGAGAGAGTACAATAGGAGAGGGTAGATAGGGAGGGATAAGGCTGCAAAGGGCTCTGGCTACCAGATGGAGGAGTTTGTATTTGATCCTGGAAATAGTAGGGTGCTACCGCAATTTATTGAGTGTAGGGTGGCATGGCCAGGCTTGTGTTTTAGCAAGGTCATTTTGGACAGCTGAGTGGAGGATGGTTGGGAATAGATAGAGACCTGAGGTAGGGAAAGGACTTGGGAGGCTATTGCTATAGTCCAGGGCTTGGACAAGGGTAGTCCCAATATTAGGAGAGTGAGGGGAGATATTACATGGCTATAGACTGGATATGTGGGGTGAGTGCAAGGGAAGTGTTGGGGATGATGCTGAGGTTGTAAATTTTCATGGCTAGGAGGATGGCAATACTCTTAACAGTAACAGGAAAGTTGGGAAGAAGAGAGGGTTTGGGGCAAAAGAGAATGAGTTCTGTCTTGGACATGTTGAATTTGAGATGCCTCCAGGATATCCATTGTGGGGATATCCAATAGGCAATCTGATATAACCTTGCAGGTCAAGAGGCACTGGGGCTCACACAGGCTCATTAGCCTCCATAAACAACTAGCTCCTTACCCTTTGATGCAGCTGACGACACATCTAGGTATCCAGCTTTCACTTTGCCTCTAGGCTTTGGCTCCACATTGGCAAGACGAGCTGGGCATCCTCTCAGCAACTCAAACTCAAAAGGTCCCAAATGGAATTCATGAGTCCCCCTTCTTCCAAGCTTGCTTGTCTCTGTTGAGGGCACTGCTTTATTTCCAGTCCCTCAGATTTATGACTGTGGAGTTATTGTTGACTCCTCTCTCTTGTAGCCCCACCGAATAGCAGAGGGTCTAAAAAGGGAAATAACGTGGAACAAAACTAGAAAATTCAATGAGAGGTTGTGGTTTTATATGCCAGGCTTGCATTTTATCCTAGGGAACTAGGGAGCCACAGAAAGTTTATGAGCAGGGAAGTGACATGGTCAGAGCTGTGCCTTAGGAAAATTATTTTGGCAGCTGTGTAGAGAATGGATTGGAAAGGAGACAAACCAGTTAGGAATTATAAAAGCACATTTGGAGGTGGGAATTTGGACTAGGGTGTGGCTGTGTGAGTGGAGAGAAAGAGGTCAAAGTAAGGTATAGAAATAGTGCCAGCAAGATTTGGTCATTGATTGGCAGTGAGAAGAGTAAGAAGTCAGAGGGAACTCTGTGTTCACAAATCTGGGCCTCTCTCCCCCTAGAAAGGCAGGAATCAAGGAAGAGGCAGGTTGGGTGAGGGAAGAGAGACAATGTTCTGCTCTGGACATGGTTAGTCCAGTACACAAGTGGCACTGAGAAATCGGCGTTCAGGAGAAAGAGCAGGGCTGGAAAGAGGATCATTGGAACCATGAGGATGGAGGAGGTCATCATGGGAGAAAATGTAGAGAGATGAGAAGAGGGTCCAGGACAGAGACTGGGGGGATGGCCACACAGGAACCTGAGAAGAAGCAGTCAGGTGGGAAGGGGGAGAAAGAAGGGGAGAGAGAGAAGAAGGAGAGAGAGAGAGAGAGAGAGAGAGAGAGAGAGAGAGAGAGAGAGAGAGAGAGAGAGAAGGGATGTAGAAGACTCCCAGAGGCAGGAAGGGTGGCCAGGGTCCAAAAGCCACCAAAAGGTCAAGTAGCATGAATTCTGAGAAAAGGCCACTGGGTTTAGCAACTCAGAGAGATGTGTGGCCACCTTTGGAAAGAACTTTTAGTCAAGTGGTTGGGTCAGAAGCCAGATTGCAAAAGATTGTAGAGTGGTTGGGGAAGGGGTGGAAACAATGAGTGTAAATAGCTCAGTCAAGGAGTTTAGAAAGGAAAAGAAAGAGGGGTAGAGTATGACAGATTGACCAAAGGTCTGGTGACTTACCTAAGGTCATAGAGATAGGAGGTGGCAGAGCTAGGGTTTAAACACAAGTCCCCTTACTCCAAATCTGCCCTACTTTCCCACAATGCACCACACTGACACTCACTTAAGCTGACCCCTAATAATCAGCTGCAGTTTGCTAAATGAGTGAGGCTATGCCTTCTACTCAGAGAGCTTAGTGAGCACCAAACTCTCCGGCCAGGGCATGTTGGCAGCCATGGATAACCCTGGTTCATTCATTAGCTGCCACCCCACCCCACCCCGAAGGCTCTCCATCCTTTTGGTCCATCCAAGGAGCAGACAGCATCAGTTTTCCTTCCCCTTTGCTCTAGACAGCTCAATAGTTTGTTGGGATTTTTTTATGTCTGAACTTTATGGGTATTAGAAATGCCATCCCCAAATATTGGTGTAGTAAAAAGAGTGCTGAATTTTGGAATTAGAAAACCTAGGCAGCTAAGTGGCGCCACAGGGGATAGATCACCAGGCCTGGAGTCAAGAAGACTCATCTTCCTGAGTTTTAAATTTGGCCTCACACTTACTAGCTGTGTGACCCTGACCAAATCACTTCACCCTGCCTGCCTCAGTTTTCTCATCTATAAAATGTGCTGGAGAAGGAAATGGCAAGCCCCTCCAGTATCTCTGCCAAGAAAACTCCAAATGGGATCAGGAAGAGTTGGACACAACAGAAATGACCAGACAACAACATTCCAGTCTCATCTCTGCTCATTTCTGGTTGTATGACTTTGGGCCTCTGGACATGCTCTGACCTCTGAGCCTCCGTTTCCTCATCTTCAAAATGAGGGGCTTGTATTAGCTGATTACCAAGGTCCCTTCCAGCTCCCCATCCATGATCCTATGATTTTCCATTCTTTTCCTTCCTCTCCCCCCTGCCTCTCCCTTCCCTCTTCTCTGGTCCCACCCTAGAGTTTGGCAGACTCAATTTGAGTCCAGCAAATCGTGGTGATTGATGGGAGCCTGGGAAGCACTCAGGAGCATACAAAGCCTTGTTTCATGGGTTGGCTTTGCCCTTGCAGCCAACTTGACCTTTTCCCAGGGTCTGCTGGACCCTGAGAAAGAGCTGGCTTGCCACACCTGTGTCCAGCCTCTGCCCGGGTCAAGGGTGACTCGAGTGTTTGCCAATGGGCTTAAGTGGCTAAGCTTTATTCAAAACAACAAATGGGGAAATGGCCAATTCAGACCCACTAAAACTAGTGGAGTGTACTGATGGCAGCTTTCAGTCCCATCTTGGTCCTCACCCCCTCGTCTGAAGGAAATGTTCACCCTCCTTCACCTTCATTCACCTTCATCTTGGCCTCGAAGCTTGGGCCATTCCCCCCTCATCAAAGGGATGAACCTGCTGTCTTCTTTCCCCTTCTCTGATTCATCCTCCACACACCTGCCAAGCCCATGCTAAGCTGAGCTTTTGTCTAAGTGGGCTCCCATGTCTGGCACACCCCTTCTCAACTCAACCTTCTCCATGCGCCCTCCCTTGATCTCCACAGTGGTTAATGCCTTCTCCCTCTGGAAATGACTTTGTGTTGCTTGTTAATCACTGAAATGCATTCTGCTCCAGTGAAAAGAGCTGAGATACTAGCCCCGAGCTCAGATCTGAGGTGGGGGGGGGGCCTGGGGGGAGGCCTTGAGCAAGACACTTCCTCTGCACCTCAGTTTCCCCATCTGTAAGATGAAAGGGTTGCATCACATGACTACAGACTTTGCATCCAGCTCTAGATCACAAGCCCATGGACCTCCACGGTCTGCGTACATGTGGCATTCTCTTCCTCCTCCAGGGGCCCAGACTGTCTTGCATTCCCAGCAGCTGGTCCAGTACCTGGCATGCAGCAGGTATTTAACACAGGCTTGTTGAATGGATGGGATAAGTGAAAGGATTTCTGTTCCTTCTCCTACGTGGGAGGGGGACAGGAGGTGGAACCAATGCCCAGGATATAGCCAGCCCTGCTTGGGCACAGACCCTGCCCCCTCCCCATTCCACAGAGTCTTGGGTCCTTGTCACCACATCTTACTCTGCCTAGCCTGGGGGCTTGCCAGAGGTCCGATCAGGCTTCTCCTGATCTCCCAAGATCCCTCCACAGGCCTCTTCAGGGCTCAGCCCTCCAAGACTAATGTAGCACATTCTTCCTGAGTGACCTCACCCTGCATCTATCTGGCTTTTCTATCTGGTTTTCTCTGTCCTGGGCCTCCCCAGTCGCCCCAGTCAGCTCATCTCCTCTTATCTGCAGCTGGTTCAGATATCACACCCTGCCTGTTTCATCACAGCTGCCCAGCTTCTCCCCACCCACCCAAGCCCTTTCCCACCCTAGACATTCCAGAGGCCTTGTAAACAGCAGGGGCTATTTACCAAATGTGTACTTAAAAGGGGCAAGAGACCAAGTCAGAGGGAAAGTTATGCAGAGAGAAGCCTGGAACCCATCCCTGCTGCCTGGGCCAGGCCCACCCCAAGCACCCAGGCTACCTGGCCTCCCCAGGATGAAAATACTTGTGACAAGTATTCCAAATCCTCACCAATAACTCAAATTTGCACAACTTTGGACCCCCTGGGCAATCTGGTGAAGCCTATGGACCCCTCTCAGAATAGTATTTTAGATGCATAAAACACAATATGTAAGATTACAAAGGAAATCAATTCTATTGCAATATAATATTGTAATGTATGATTTTTAATACTTGAAGTTATTTAAAAAATTTTTTTAACGTATGGACCCCAGGTTAAGAATTCTAGTAGCTTGCAAAACCCTTTCCAGCATCTAGCATTTGGTTCCCCCAACAGCCCTTTGAGGGTGTCATCTCCTTTTTATAGATGAGAAACTGGGGCTAGGATAGAAAAACATGACTTACCCAGAGTCACAAAGCTGGTAAGTGTCTAAAGCAGCATTCGAACCCAGACCGTCTTCATTCCAAGTCTAACATTCCAGCCACTTCCCCACCCTGTTTCTATTTTTCCATCCAGCTGTTTCACATATGTCTCCCATCAGCATGCCTGAGTCTAGAAGGTCTGTTCCCTCCCTCACAATAAGAAGATACACCCAAGAAAGCCCCAGAGAGCATCTATCTAACAGAGAGAGCCAAGGTTCCCTTCTCTGGTCCGGGCCAGCCTGGGGAGAGTCCAGGAAGTTGCCAGCCTAGGGGCCAGAGGATCAGCATCGAACAGATAGGCTGCCCAATGCCCTCAGGTCAAGTGGCCAGGGCCAGGGCTGGAGGGTGCCTCAGTGATGAGGCTCAGGTTTTCGAAGGGAGTGCTAGTTCCATCTTCAGAAGGCCTTCTGCTGTCCCGCTCAACCCCCCCCCCCCCCTTCACGGTCCCTCCAATTTCCCCAGCATTCATCTTGTTCCTTTGCATGTTTTCTCCTCCATTAGACTGGGAGCTCCTTGAGGGCGGGAACTGATTTGGCCTTTCTCTCTATCCTCAACCCTTAGCACAGAGTAAGGATTAATAAATGCTTATCTATTGACTGACTAGTAGAGTCAACCCACCTCATGTACTGGGCACTCTTGGAGGCTGGTCCCTGCCTTAATGTTTTGTTCGAAGAAGCATTTCCAATTGGTAGCTAAATTAAAACAAAGTCACACAGGCCGCTGGCTGACAATCTAAATGGAAAGGCCTCCTGCTCAGGCTAGCAGACACTGTATCACAAGGCAGTAACATTGTATACCCTGAGAAGACAGAATTCGGTTTGTTCTGAAACAGCCAGCCCCTCCCTGGGTTTGGCTGATGTCGTTAACTCATCTGTGCAGTGCCCACAGCTAGGATCCAACCTTGCAAATGGCACATAACTTACTCTCCGTCTCCACTTCATTCATTTTCTATTCCTGGGTTTAACTTTCACATAAAACCCTGCGATGTGCACAGATTTCAAGAACTTTCCGTGGGAATTTCCATAAGGAAATTACAGCCCTGACTTCTTGGGTCAAACCAGGACACTTGGTTGTTAGATAAGGATCTCTGGCCTTCAAAGCAACTGTTTGAATGTTTTCTTATTAAATTCTGATTTTTGCAACAGGGGCATGGGGCATCCCCAGACCTAGGGGTTCCGGCCACCTGTCCAATAGCCTGATCATCAATCTCAACAAGAGTGACCGCGGTTTGTCTGCTTCAGTATGTTCTGTTAGGAGCATAAACAAAAGCAAATGATCTCGTATGCAGCGGCCACCCCGAAACAAGAGGCAGAATGATGTCAGGGGCTGGGGGCAGGGCACCAGGAACTGGGAGGATCAGGGGGAACCTTGGGCAGGGGCTGGCCCGGGGAGCTAAGCCTTCAAGGAAGCTGGAGATGCTGAGGGGAGTGGGCTTCGACCAGAGCATGGAGGGCTTTAAATGACCAGTGGAGCACATTGCTCCATTTTATCCTAGTGGTACAGGGTAGACTGTGGTGCCCACGTGGTGGATGGTAAGAGGATAGAACTCTGAGTCCTGGACAGACCTACGTGCAGTCACATAATTGAAACAACCAGTCACAGTCCTAGAAAAGAGGCTAGCCCACCTCCTCCCTTTCCCAAGAGAGACGGGGGCCTCTGGCTGAGGAATGTTGCCTACATTGCCAGTCACAGTGTCAAACACTGTGTGGGTCGGTCTTACTTAATTTTTTTTCTCTGCTACAAGGGCACAGTTTCTAGTTTGGGGATAATTAATCTGAAGATGGCGAGAGCGTATCAGTACAATTTTTCTTTTCATCTCCAGCCCCAGCTTGGCTACTTTCTCCCTGTGTGTCTTTAGGCACTCTGGGCCTCCCTTTTTTCACCTCTGGAGCAAAGGGGGGTAGGTTCTATGACCCCCAATATTCATCTCCAGCTCAAAAGCTCTGATCCTATCTTGTCCAGTTATACACTCAAGGACAGTAGAGGCAAGCGGGCCTCTTTCTCTTTTTAGATGGCGTTGCTCTCAGGGGGTCTGCTGAAAGCCATATGGTTTGGAAGTGATTCTGGGCACCAGGTCAGTGGCTACCACCTTGGAGTCACTGGCAGATAGCCTGGTCCTTGACCACGTAGCCCTCAGCCTCCCAGCCCCTGTGTTCTGTGGGATCTGCTTGGGCGGTAGCTCACTGATGCTCAAGGAATGAAAACAGGAGGAAACCCTGCCTCATTCCTGGGATTCTGCCCCAACCCCCAGCCCACCCCGGACAGCTCAATTGCCCCTGGGGTACCCCTCACTGAGCCAATATGGGCTGGGAAAGAAACATCCCAAACATTGCCTGGACTGAATAATGCTGGGAAGGGGACAGTGCCAGAGACGGCCTCCAGAGGTGAGGACTCCTCAGGCTCAGCAACTGTCTGTCTCATTTGGTAGAAACTGGGGGACCTGGGTTTGAATCCTGCCCTATTACCACCTGGGTGACCTCAAGGATTGTGAGCAAAATGACCTCCCTACTCTAAATGGAGGACTCTCTGACCTTGCTCTTTGGGCTTTGAGGACAAGGGAGTGTTCTTGACCCCATTTAGAAGGCCCTTTGGGCAATCAAAATAACCCCTTGAATTCTGTATCCCTGACTCTCCCAGAATCTCCAGGCCTTTGGTGCCTCATCCTGATCCCATTTCTCCTGCCAAAAAAATCGTGACACAACCCTTCTCAAAGGCAGTCAGGAAGTACAGTGGGCCTGGAATCAGCAAGACCTGAGTTCAAATCCAGCCTCAGACACTGTGTGACCCTGGGCAAGTCACTTCACCCCATTTGCCTCAGTTTCCTCATCTGTAAAATGATCAAAAGGAAATGGCAAACCACTCCATTATATCTGCCAATAAGACCCAAGTAGGGCCATGGAAAGTCAGACATGACTGAAATGACTGAAATGACCTTCTCAACAGCCTCCACTGGCTCCCTATGAGTTTGGCCAGCGGCCAGCAAGCCCAGGCTGTGATTATGTGCAGACTGCTGTTCTTCACAGAGGCAGTTCTCAGAATGGAGGAGTCTGGGGATTGGCTTCTGGAAGAGAAAGACCAGTGTTTGAAGGGAGTGTCTCAGAGAGACTTTGGAGCCTGCATAGACCTTCTGGGATGGGTTCCAGTGTGCTGAAGAGAAGCCCCAGACCTGGGGGGAGGGGACACAGCTTCAGACCGTCTGACCCAGCCTCTCTCTCCTTAGACGCTTTGCTTTGGTGGGCCCGTCCTGCTCCATACCAGAGATGATGCTGTAAACGTCCTTTCCTCATTCCGCCTTGAGCACTGACCTCAATTCTGGGCCTTGACTTTTGTTCTTCCCTTTTTGGTGAAGAAAGTTGTAGGCTCTGACTTTATGTGTCCTGAGAAGTCAGAAAACAACCCCCCACCCCACTTTTATAGTCTATTAAAGGTTTTGTCTTGTTTAATCCTCATAGCAACCCTTGGAAGAAGACAGGACAGGGACTCTTCTCTCCCTCTGACAGCCATCCAGAAGTCCAGGAGGGAGGCCATGATCCAGTAGTAAAAGCTAATTAATGTTAAATGGTTCCCTAGAACTGAGCAGTTGGTCAGTAGCCACCAATAATGGCCAGATTAAACCTGGAAGGAGAACTCTAGATGGGAGACACTCCCAGCCCTCAAAGGTATCCCTAGAGCCCCAGGGAGGAAACGTAACCAGACTGGCCTGGGGACACTGGACATGCTCCATGTAAGAGGGCCATGGTCAAGGACTGGAAGGGAACTTTGAGGCCATCCAGTTCCTTTTACAGAGAAGGAAATTGAGGCCCAGAGAGGTCCGAGGTCACTGAGGGGCAGAGCTGGAATTCCAGGACAGGACCTCTAACTGCCTTCATCATTAGTCACAAGCATAATGAGCTTCAAGCTTGCAAAGCCCTGGCCTTGTAATAGTCCTGGGAGGCCAGAAGTGTCTAATGGACAGAGTCACACTTGTAGTTCTGACCCACACAGAGAGCTATTGTGAGCAGCCAGTGAGATCCCGGAGCTGACACATGCTGCGAGCCTTAGTGCTGTCATTATGAATACTGCCTTCATTTTATACATAGGGAAACTGAGGCTCAGAGAGGTCCAGGACTTGAACCCCTCCTCCTGTGGGACACCACCCTGCCTGCTCTTTATGGTCTATTAATGGTTTGTAGAAACATGCTCTTATTTGATCCCCACCACAATGCTGTGAGGTAGGCAGGACAAGAATCATCATCCCTATTTGACAGATGAGAAGACTGAGGCTGGGTAGGATGACTAGTCTGATGTCACACAGCCGGGACCCAAACCCTGTTGCTAACAACAACAATCACGGCAATGTGTAACTGAAGCAGGTGTAGACTCAAGTTGCCCTGCCGAGGGCGAGCAGCCTTCCCAAGGCAGTGAGATGGCCACTTTATCTGTTGACTCATGGGCAGGTCAATGCTACCCTAGTGCCTGGGCAGAACAGGCTTCTGAAGAAGCCGTAGACTCTCTCAGCACTAGAGGGCGCTCCCTCCACAAATAGACTATTTCCCTTGTCAGTCAATAAACATTTATGATGAACCTTCTGTGTGCTTAGAGATGGAGATACAAAAAAGGCGAAAGACAGTCCCGCTCTCATTAGATTGTAAACTCCCAGAGGCAGGGACTGCCTTTGGCCACTTTTTGTATGCTTGTCTCTTAACGCAGTGCCTGGAATGCGGAAGGTGCTTAATAAATGCTTAGTGAGTGAGGAAGGGCGCCTCACTGCTGGGGTTGGGAAGCTTTAAACACAAACACAGCGGCTCTTTTCTGGACTTTAGCCTAAGAGCTAAGATGCAATATTAATCATTGTTACTATTATTGAATAAGATTATTAAATTTTATTATTAAAACAGAATTGTTTACAATTTTAAATAATTCTGTTATTAAAATAGAAAAAAATCTACAGCTTGAACCGCCCCAATCTCAAGTTGGAATTTCCTTTCTCACTCTCAGAAGACAGGGACAGTGTTGTGTGGCCAATTGATTCCCCAGATGTATGTGGTAAGGGTGGGAAGAGGACGTGCATTTATTAAGCACCTACGATGTACCAGGCATGACTCTAAGGATTTTACAAATATTATCTCATTCTCTCCTCACGATAACCATGGGGAGGTAGGTGCTATTCTCCTCCCCATTTCACAGATGAGGAAACTGAGGCAAAAAGAGGTTCAGTGACTTGCTTAGGAGGACACAGATAGTAAAGGTCTTTGGCTGAATTTGAATTCAGGTCTTTCTGACTGCAGCCCCAGCATGATACCCATTGCTGCATAAAGAAATATTTGAGGCCCTTTCAGCCAACCACTCCTGGTCTCCCCTGTGAAGTAGGAAGGGAATAAGGAGAGAGAACATTTGCGTGTACCCTAAACCCTAATCGGGGGTGGAACTTCAAGATCTAGCCCTTATGTCCTCCCTCTACACTCCTCTATAGCTCACAGTCCCAAGCACTCTGAGATTTTCCTCTACAGTGATGGTCACTACAATCTTGGTGGCCAGCCTGTACCTCCCCTCCTAGCCTGGGGCTCATTTCACTGAAGGTACTCAGTGACTCAGGCTGCATCCCAAGAAGTCTGATTCTCAAAGCCCTCTGGGTCTCGCCCACAAGATGGGCAGGGGGTCTCACCTCTCTCTGTGCTCCCAGCCCTGAATAGCTGAGGGTAAATGCCTCAAGGACAAGAAAGGGAGTCAGCCCTAAGGACCAGCCCACAGGACCCACCCCAGTTCCCTGCCCTCTCAAGACCCCATTGCAGGCACTTCCTTTGGCCAATGTCTTTTTTTATATCTCGAGACTCAGTTTCCCCTGTGGGAACCCGAAGGGGCCCTCCTCCCTGAGAGAGAGGAAATGTAGTAAAGTGAATGGATTGGATTAGACAAACCCAAAGCCCTCTCCAGTTCTGAATCATGTGACAGCTACAAGATGCCAGGATGCCAGCCAGCATTTCTGGCTTTGGTGGCAGAAAGCAGAGGGCACATAGCTGGCATTCCTGCAGCTCTCTGAATTGTAGCCCTCTCTTCCCTCACAACAAACCTCAGTGGGGCTTATCATTACCCTCATTTTACAGATGAGGAAACAGGCTCAGCCGGTGGGACCATGATGCCAACTCAGGTCTGGGATCCCAGGTCCAATCCCCTGGTCTGTGTTACCGCCCTGGCCGTGCCCTCCCTTTCAAGAGGAGGGGAAGTGATCTGCCCACGGTCACACACCAATTGGCTCAGCCCAGACTTGAAACACCTGCTGCTCCCGCCTCCACCCCTAGAAAAGTGAACATGTCTCCTGAAATGCTTGAACACCATCCAGAAAGACCCCACCCTGGCTGGAGCCCTTTGAAGAAGGGGCCCTGAGATAAGCCCAGGCTTTAGGCAGGTAAACATCTCACCCTCCCTGTGACAAGTAAAAGCCAGCTCCCAAGCAGAACCAGATTCCTGCCACCATCTCTCCCTCTCCCCCCCAGGCCCAGCTGGCTGAGTCTGCTCCCTGCCCCCTCCCCCAGCATGGGGCTGGACCACCCCCACCCCCCAGGATGCCACCTTGTAGAGAAACTGACTGTACAAACCCGGAAAACTTTTGTCCAGGGCAGGGTCTGAGGCCCAGCTGGAAACTGACTCAAGAGAAATTCGAGGTTGGAGTGTGTTTGAATTCCAGGGGTCACAGAGCTCAGAGGGCTAGAGCAAGGGGCCTCTGAGCCCAGCTTCCAGCTCCATGGGGCAGCCAAGGTGCAGTGGATAGAGCAGAGCCTGGAGTCAGGAAGACCTGAGTCCAAATCTAAGAGACCGCTAGCTGGGTGACCCTGGGTAAGTCACTCAATCTCCCTCAGCCTGTTTCCCCATCTGTATAAAGAAGAGGGGGCATTCTAAGGTCCATTCCAGCTCCAAAGCCTATAGAATCTGAATGTGCCAGCTCTTATACTTCCTGGGTTTGAGGTTTTGAGGGTCACTCCCTCATTTGTAAAATGGGAACAGTCATCTCCCTGTTGTGAAGAGACCCTCTGAAGGCCTGCAGAGATGGGAGCTGGCACTCTGTGGCCCTCAGGTCTGTGGATCATTTGAGGACTGTCTGCTCTCCTCTCCTGGACTCTCAGATCCCTAAGGCAGCCATAGCCTTCATTGTCCATGCGAGTCTCCTCCAGAGTGCCTAGCATTATGTAGCACGGGGATCAGCAGGTGCTCAGCAAATATTTATGGGGGGGGGCAGAGCAGAGTGAGCATGGCCAGGACTATTCCCACAATGCCTCCAGTGAACGCAAAAGGAAGCAATGCTAGAAAGCAGAGGACCAGCAGGGAAGCATGTCCCCCTTTTCTTAGCAGAAGTGGCAGACTATGGGTACGTAATGAGGCATACGTTGTCAGTTCACTGGTCCTATCAGTGAATGGGAAGTGCCAGTGACTTTTTTAAGAGAATGTGGTTTTTTAATGTTTATTGTGTGGACAGGTCAGTCACCTCACTGTGCCTCGGTTTCCACATCTATAGAATAAGTACAATAATGCTTGCCCTGCCTATTCTACAGAGTTGCTGTGAGGAAAGGGCTTTATGCACCTTAAAACATCAGGAATGTGTTGTTATTGTTGATTTTATTAAGGATACTTCCCCCCAACACACACACACACACACATACCACACACACACACACACACACACACACACACCACACACACACACACACACACACACACCTATCTCCTCCAGCCCCTTCACTACCACTGGTGGCCTGGCCCGTGGGATTTCTCAAGCCAAACAGCACCAGAGGGCATTGGGGAAACAGCCTCAGGAGCAGGCCCTCTGGGACACCTTTGATCTCCTCCTCACTAGCATCTTTCCTGGAGAAGCTTGGGAAGAAAGGGAGCCCTGGGCGGGGCCTGGGATAGGAGGGTGTAGAGCCCAGGGGGCTGCCTTCAGCCCCATTCCTATTTATTTCCCAAGAGGCCAAACCTCTTAATTGCTGGCTAATGAACATTCCCAGCTGCCACGACCTAGGGTGGGGGTAGAACTTGCTGGCCCTACTTTACAGATGAGGCTGAGAGGGAAAGGAATTTTCCCAGAGCGTGGGAGACTGCCTGTTCCCGATGCCAGCTTCCCAGAGAGGCACTGGAGAAGCCAGCCAGTCTGGTGGATGCTTTCTGCCAACTCTGCCACTGCTTTGCCTTAAGACCTCAGACAAAGCACTTGTCCTCCGGCCCTGTAGTTCACTCATCTGTCCAGCAAGGGCTTGGATGGTATGAAGTTCATTCTGGTCTGTAAATATCTGTATGTTTGATATGGACAGACCTGATGCAGCCCACACCCATGTCTCTACTGCAAGGTGCACCAACTGGCCTGCCCAAGCAGACCCACACCCAAGTCCCTAAGCCACACACAAGGCAGAGCTCCCAGGGCCCCAGTCTGCTCTTTCTGTGAAGCCATAGGCAGGGCTCCGTCCAGACCCTTGGAAAAGAGGAGAAAATGGGAAACTGGATTTCCTCTGCAGGGAGTGGCGCAGGAGCCACAACAGAGTCTGACACAAACCAGCAGCGTGACCCTTCAAAAACCCCTTGCCCTCTCTGAGCCTCAGTTTCTCTAGCTGGAAAATGGGAGAACTAGACTGATCTCCCAGGGGCCTTCCAGTTCTGATGTTCTGTGACTGACACAGGAATACATTTTTTCTTCAAGCTGTCAAAGGAAAACCATCAGGGGGAGGTGGGAGATTAAATCTAACTAATGTTTATTTTTTTTAAGCATTCTGCAAGTCTGAGATCACTCTTATTGCATTAGGAACACATAATATTAAATGTAATTTCTCTGATTGTCTCTTTATCTGCAAAGTGGTAGTAATTAAATCTACACTCCTTATGGAAGAATATTATTACAGGGAAAGTATTTTGTTCACTTTAAGGCATAAGAAAAAATGTGACTTCACAGAATTTCAGAGTTGGAATCTCTGAGACCATCTCACTCAACACATATCTGAATAAGAACGTCCTCTACAGAATACCGGACAAGTGGGTCAGCCGGCCTCTGCTTGAAGAGCACCCATGACGGGGAGCTCACTACCTCTCAAAGAAACCCTTTGAACATTGGAATGGCTCTGATGGCACAATCGGTTCTGCTACAGTGTTTGGTATTATGGAACAATTTGAGCATAAGGTGAATTTTGCGTTTGCGTATCTATCATTTTACTTTCTGACAGGTTAAGTGGGGGTGTGTTGGGAGCATGCAGTGGAAGAGGAGACTTCTCGAAAGGGAGTGACAGTCATCTTCCTCAAAAGAGCAGTATCCCCTGCCAAGGACACCATCACTACGTGTCATATGGTTGTTCCGTCTTTTCAGTCCTTTTTTTTCTTTTTGGAGGGGAAGGCAGGGCAATTGGGATTAAGTGACTTGCCCAGGGTCACACAGCTAGTAAGTGTTAAGTGTCTGAGGCTGGATTTAAACTCAGCTCTTCCTGCCTCCAAGCCTGGCACCACCTCTATGTTTTGAAGTATCTATGTGTTTCTTAACTATTGACCATGTACAGAACTGTGCATCAGGTTCCCGATGAAGTTTGTGTGAGTTGTGCCCCAACCCCATTTTTCCCATAAGCCCTGTGGATTTGACTGGGTGATTTTGCATAGCAAAGTGGTTTTTAGGAATGTGTGTGTCCTTTTATAGTAGATCATTCGTCATTCTACCCAGTAGGGCCAGACAGAACATCTAATCCCCCTTCCCCATGGTCGCCCTTAAAATGCTGACAGCCAGCTATAACGTCCCCTCCCCACAAACTCCTCTCCAGCCTAAACAGCCTGAGGCTCCTTCAACTGCTCCATGATTTCTTGGGACCACATTCCCCAGAATCATCGTCCAAGGCCATCCGGTGATGACCTCAGCTAGGGAAACACAGGGGGAAGCTAGCAGAAGAGACCCCCACGTTCTGGGGAGCTGAATGGGCCCCACTCTAAGGAGAAGTAGGAGAAAAGGCTCGATGTCAGAGGAAGGGGCTGCCCGTGAGGGGGCAGACCGGAGGCAGCCCCCTCCCTGCCTCATGCCAGTGCTACGCCATCTGCCAGGGACTGGGAGCACTATGGGCAGCCTCTAACAACCAGCTCTCAGGGGCCCATGCCCAAGTCTGGTCTTTGCAGATGACATTTCTCCATCACGCTGAGCCTAGACAACCAACAAAACAACCAGCAAGCCCCGACCTGCAGCCTTTGCCAATCTCTGGTGTTGCCAACAACACGATAAAAAAATAGCACTTACACAGAATTTTTTCTATTCATATTTTTTTCCTCAGAATACTTTACATACGTTATTTCATATTATCATAAGAAAGCCCTGAGTTTTTCCTCTTCTCTATAGCACCTACTGCACGTTAGCAGGACAGACATAAAGGCCCTCAGGGGGCAGAGCAGGCAAAACCCTTGAGCTTCCCCGGGCAAAGAGCTGGAATACTTCCTCTGGATGTAGTCCTGCCATGAGCCACCAGGGGGAGCTCCAAGCCCCTCTGCCCATGTAAGAACAAACTGGCTTGGGGTTTCCAGCTGCCAGTTCTTTCTACTGCCTCCAAGCCCAGGTTCTGTCTCATCTTGTCTCATCCAGGGTTCAAAATGTGGGCGCTTCCCTCAACAATTCAGGATATATCAAACCGGCTCCTGCCCCCATTCCCAGATGTGGGCCCCTTCTCTCCTCCCAAACTTGCCCAGCCCAAAAGGAATCCTTCCCTTCAGTGAGAAACAGTTTATTATTGAATAAAATCAAAACGGACAAAGTCCATCTTTAAAAGGGACTAAATCGACAGTATCTCTATTGATCACCCCACACACACACTCTGCTGCCTCCCATCCCCAACCAAAAATAAAAAATCCACGTCACAAAGGGCAGAAAGGAAACCGACTCCCAATGTGATGGGTGGTAATACTCCTTATTGGTTCCTGCAAGAGGAATTTCCAGGGAATGACCAGCAGGATGGGCATTAAAGTGAGCTACTGTCTTCTCCCTAGGGCACCCACCACCCACAACCCACTGCACACCCTCTGTCCATGCTATCATCCCCTAGACTGGTCCTTTTCCCCCAGTAAATAAAACCAGGGATGGTCTTGGTCTTTGAATGTTCTGATTCAGCTGGGCACAGAAGACAGCCCAGTGGAACTCCATGTGAGTAACTCAGTTTTGTTGATCCCCTAAGGGTACTAGGCCAGCTTTACTCATCCCATTGGCACCTTCAAGATGGGAACAGGGTAGGGGAATGCAAGGGGGGAAAAACCCAGTCAAGCAAGTTTTACAATAAAATCATTGTAGTCGGGATTTCCCAAGATCATAGAACTCAGACACAACAGTGTCAAAGGCAGGATCTGAACTTGGGCCTGCTGACTCCAACTTCTGCTTCCATAGCAGCTGCTGAGGCCACCAAAAAAAAAAAAGTGTCAACCAAAGAGCAGCTAACATTGCTCGTGAGACTTGTATCTAGATAGCAGATCTACCGACCGTCTGAAGTAGTGTTAGCTGTTTCTCTGAATTTGTAGGGTTTTTTCCTTTTAAAATTAAAAGGAGAATGGATCCCTTTTCTCCTCGCTCTCTGTCCATCATTCTCTGACCTCTTCCAAGTCGGAACCAATAGCCCACTCACCCAGAAGATAAGCGTCTCTGCCTCTTTGGCTCCTCCTCTGATTGGTGAGTTGATGCCCATGGCCAACATATATATCCTGGAGAATTTAGGCCATTCAGACGAACTTCACTCCCAACTCCAATCCTGACTTTCCAGGGATTTTTTCACCTTTCCCCCTCTCCTCTCCCCCCTTTTGCCACCTCTCTTTTTTGTATTATCTTCCCTGACCAGAATGTCATGGGGGGAAGGACTGTCTTTTTTTACTTATATTTGCATCTTTAGAATTTAGAACAGTGCCCAGCACATAATAAGGTTTAATAAATACTCTATCTGTCTGTCTGTCTGCCTATCCTATCCTATCCTATCTTACCTTGTCCTGTCCTGTCCTACCCTACCCTACCCTGTCCTGTCCTGTCCTATCCTATCCTATCCTATCCTACCCTACCCTGTCCTGTCCTGTCCTGTCCTGTCCTGTCCTATCCTACCCTATCCTACCCTACCTTATGCTATCCTATCCTACCCTAGCCTACCCTGTCCTATCCTGTCCTGTCCTGTCCTGTCCTGTCCTATCCTGTCCTGTCCTGTCCTATCCTATCCTACCCTATCCTACCCTGTCCTGTCCTGTCCTGTCCTGTCCTATCCTATCCTATCCTATCCTATCCTACCCTATCCTGTCCTACCCTATCCATTCAGCCACAAAGCTCTCCCTAGATGAAAAATTTTCTATTAAATCATCATCCTTACTAGGAAGGGAAAAGGAAAACCCACATACAAAAAACTTACGTATCTCAATAACCCAGATTGCAGACATCCCAGTTCAGCTGCCCTTCCTAGACCTGGTAGCTGAAAACTTTCTATCTTGGTTGAACCTGCCAAAGCTTGGACTCAACTAGAGAAGACCAGGTTCACCTTATGCTACAAGAGTCATAGGAGGAAGAATTGAAGGGAGATCTCTGAGTCTCATCTGTGTGGGTTGGAAAAGGAGCCCATTTCTGGCACTGCTCATTAACTCTACTCCCCTAAGGTCTGTGCAGAGAGCGGAACTTTATTGGAAGACAGGACTAAGCCCAGCCATGGTCTATGACCTGATCTTGGCAGGAAGGAGTTGTAGTTTTCAGTGAGTGTGATCTAACCCCCTTAATTGAGAATCAGCAATGGTACAATGGAGTTCTGGTTGGACTAGACCATCGCTAAGGTGCTTTGTAGCCCAAAGATTCTCTGAGTCTACTTTACACACTCACAGGTTGTGAATGCTGGCAGCTATCCAGCATCCACATCCACAGAGAAGGAGCAGTTATTTAGGTCATCCCCATGCCTCTAGGCAGGTCTTCTGCCCCCAAATCATCGAGGTCAGATGTGTGTTCCTGCTCGTAGACAGCATGGCCCTGTTGGGTGAACCTGATCTTTTCCCCCAAATAAGCTCTGACCTGGGCTGGAGGAGGTCAACACAATGGGACATGCTGGTTCTGCAGGATAAAAGCTGGTTATTCCATCACCACCTTGGTCTAATCTCTGAGGACCTGTTGGGGTGACTTTGAAGAACTGACAGGGCAAAGGACAGGGGGGATTCAAGGCCCGACCGTTCCCACGGCATTTTCTCATTATTGCTTACCCCTAAATAATCTTTGCTTTGCAGGTGCGTCATTGAGAGGCTCACCTGTTAATACCTCCAGCCAAAAGAGAAGAGGGCTCTGGGTACAGCTGGGAATGTTTCGAGTGCTCCCAGAACAATGAGTTGACTTCTCAGACCAGATCTGAGGACTCCCAGAAAGTTTCATTTTTTTTCCTTTCACACAAACCCATCCCCTAGTTGTTCCAGGTGGGGACTGACCTTCCATCTCCCCCTCAAGGCCTTTGCACACATGGTGAGCTGTGCCCAGGGGTCCTGTCCTCCTCTCTTCTGCCGCTTAGACTTTAGTCTTCCTCCCCAGACTCTCTGCTCAAGGCCTTTCCAGATCCCCCGACACCCATTCATCATTAGCACTCTCTCCTACCAGAAATTTCTCCTGACATTCATATTTCTATTCCACTCAGTGTCATGAAAACTCCCTGAGGGGAGGGACTGTTTCCTTTTTTGGTCTTTGTTACCCAGCACCTAGCATGGGGGCCTGGAACACATTGAACTGAATTGGCAGGAGGTCAGCTTGGAAAGATTATGGGTAGGGCGAGGTTTTGTCAGGCTGAAGTAAGTAAGCATCAGTAGAGAAAAGGTACAAGCTGGGAGGGCCTTTGCGGCTCATTAAATCCAATTCCCACATTCTACAGATGGGGAAATTGAGGCCTGGAAAGGCCTAAGGTCACACAGCTAACATTTGAACCCAGGACTCGAGACACTGAGTCCTCTTCCCACTTTGCCTCACTCCCTCTTTTCTTTTTAGTTTATTTTTCAAGTAACACATATTTTTAAAAATCATCAACCTGTCTCTCCCTTCCAGTATTCATTTGATACTGAAGGCACTGGGATCACTGGAATTTGTGTGAGCAGAGGAACGGCCATTTTAGGAAGATTAAGCTGCATAGATTGGGTTGGAATAGGGCAAGACTGGAGGGAGGGACACCACTGAAGAGATTTAGAATCATCCAGGCATGAGGGGAGAGGGGTGTGGGGCCCGTAGGGTTTGGAGCTGGGAGAGACCTTGGAGACCCACCGAGAGGCAGCATGGAACAGGGATCCCTCCTCTGCCAATATTGCCTGTGTGACCTTGGGAAAGTTGCCATCCTTCTCTGGGCTCCACAATGAGAGAGCTGGACTGGGCAGCTTCCAAGGTACCTTCTAGCTCAAAATCTGTGAATGCTTATCCCAATCCCCTCTTTTTTTTTTCTTTTTGGAGGGGGGAAGGTAGGGCAATTGCCCAAGGTCACATAGCTAGTTTTGTGTTAAGTGTCTGAGGCTGGATTTGAACTCAGGTCTTCCTGACTCCAGGGCCATGCACTACCTAGCAGCCCCCCAAACCCCTCTTCTTACAAAAGAGAAACCTGAGGCCCCGGAGGGATTTCCGTGACCACACAGGGGTCCATTTGATACTGGAGGCACTGGGATCACTGGAATTTATGTGAGCAGAGGAACAGCCTAGAAGATCGTCCAGCTCCCAAATCCAATGATCTCTCCCCTGTGTGAGTCTGAGGGGCTCCTAACCCTAAGGCTCCCATCCTCCCAGCTCAGGCCAGGACACTGTCACCCCTCCCCCAAACACACACACACTTTATTAAGAGGTTTCCAGAATGAAACCTGAGTCTTCTGGGTTCACTGCTTTTGAAGGCAAGACCTGCAGAACAAAGATTATTTAGGATTAAGCAATAACTGAGAGACACCATGGGAAGAGTCAGGCCGTAAATAAACCCCTTTCTTCCTGCCAGCTCTCCAGAGTCATCCCAACAGGTCCTCAGAGGTGAGACCAGGGTGGTGACAGAGCAGAACAGGGAACCTCCCATTGGTTTGACCTGCTCTTCCTGGGCATGTAGCACCAGGAAAGGAAAGGAGATCTAACCCGCCTTCCCCACCCCACCCCACCCCAGCCCCCACCATGGCAATGCCTCACCTCTGGCTTCTGGAATGTGGACAGGAGCCTGACAACAGAAATCAATCTGTATAGGGCACTTAGGATGGAATTCGAACTCAACCAAGAATGCCAGCCCAGTGTCTTGCAATATTCCCTGGGGAGATACGTGAGTTTCCCCAAATCTGCACTGGGGGAGCTTAAGTCCCAACCCTTCCTTTGCCTCCTCCCCTATGTGTACTAGAGCTAAGTAAAGAATTCTAGCCCCACCAGGAGCTGGTCTCTGACTAGAGGATAAATTCATTTTCTCATGCATTGATTCGTTTTACTCAACAAGCGTTTATGGAGCTTACAATCGCACGCATTCCAATTTACCATGATCTTGAACATCCTATTTATATTCTAAAAGTAAAGTCCTCCACTTGTGCTCAAAGTACCCAAGCACTTGCATTCCAAGTGTGGCTAGATAGCAGGCTTCTTGAAAAAGATCCAGGGGGCTTAGTGGATCTCCAGCTTGATATGAGCTGGTACTTGTAGAGGGTATAAAACCAAAGCAGAAATGTGACAGCCAAGAAAGCTTGGGAGGCAGCGTGATTGATACAATGATTTGGAGTCAGAGGACATAGGTTCAAATCTCTTGTGACCTTGGAAAGTGACTTAATTCCTCTGGGCCTCAATTTCCCCATCTGTAAAATGAAGGCATTGACCTCTAAGGCCCCTTCCAACTCTAAATCCATGAGCCCAATATCCTATGAAAGTTCATTTGAGATTAGGCAGCATTGAGAGAAGCTGAGTATGCCCAATTAGGGTGGGTTGGGTTGGTTTTTTGAGCCAAGAACAATACATTTTATTAAGGACCAAATGAGGGTCTTGTAATGGTTCTGCCCTCCTCTGCCTGGTCAAGCATCATCAAGAGAGGTTCCACACTTGAGGAAAAACTTTGATGAGCTGACGAGCACCCAAAGATGTGACCAGGATGGTGAGCAGTGGACAGGAAACTTCCACATGGGGACTGATTAAGAAGCAGGGAAGTTTAGCCAGGACTAGCAGTGGCGCTGGGCGGGGGAGTCAGATGGAGAAGGGGCTCGCTTTGCTGCCTGGCCACAGAAGGCAGAACAAGAAGGAAATGTGTGCCCTTCTGCCTCCCCATCGGCACTCTCCCAGGTGCTGTCTTCCCTCCCTCTAATTTCAGATATTAGTACAGCCAGACCAAGGAAATGCCAGGGGCCGTTTAGAAGCAAACTCCTAGCCTCCAGTCCATAAAGACTCATCTATAAACTGGCCTCCAGAACTCACCAAGACTCTGCTGGTCCCTCCTGCTGTGTCTCAGCCCGTTTGTCAAAGCTGGCAGGACCAGCTGGCCCTTCCCACCTCCAGGGAAGTCCAGGTCCTTTTTCCCAAGCCCTTGCTGCTGCTGCTAGGATCCTGAGCCACTGGGGTGGGGAGCAGGCTTTGAATTAACTTCTTCCTTAGCACTGGCTTGCCAGAGAACTCTCCCTGTCTCCCAGGGGCAAGGACTCTTTCCCTACCGGGACGGGGGTGGGGGGTGGGGGTAAGACTTTTCATGTGAAGATCACTCATGCTCCAGAGTCTCAAAGTGCCTTCTCTTCCCCAAAGCTCCTGAGGAGGTACCCCAACCCCAGGAATCCTGGGACTGGAGTCAGACCACTTGGATTCTGTTCTGTGATCTGTCCCAAGCTTACCTTCTCTGAATCTCGAGGAAGAGACCACTCTACTTGTCTGACCTAACCTTTCTCATGGAGCTATTGGACACAGGATGTGAGCTAGTGCATGCATGGAACTTGGAAAACCACGAAGTACAGTATAACAGTCTGTTATGATTCTTTTTGATGTGACAAGCAGTAACAAACCAGGGGAATCCCCTCTGGACAGCAGGCTCAGAAAGATTGAAAGTGCTGTCAGAGGAAAGTGCGCTCCCCATCCCTAAGTCTTCCTGCATAGGCTGGTTGGCCACTCATCAGGGGTGTTGGAGGGAGATTCCCAGGCAGCTGTGGGCTAGAGGCAGCCTGGTGCCAAAGGACCCCAGGAGCCAGGCATTCCCATCTGGGTCTCTGCTTCCTCGTAGTTCCCAGATGCACCAAATAAGTGGAAGGGCCTCAAGGGCCCATAGAACTTACAGCTAGGAGGGACCTTGGAGGGCAATCAGTCCAAGCACTTTCTTCTCCAGAGGTCCAAAGGAACTTGAGGGTCAATGTACTTGCTCTTGTACAGGTGTGAAAACTGAGGCATAGAGAGGTGAGGTGACATATGGGCCTTATTCAGCCAACATTCTCCTCTCTCCCATGCCCTGGCTGTCAGGGCTTCCCCTCCTCTGACCTCTTCCCTTCTTCCCCTGCTGTCCAGGCATGGTTGCTTGTCTCCACTGTACTCCCCCAAGGATGGCATCTGGACAGGATTTACCTGAGGAGACAGGCAAGCATTTGTCCAGCAATTTATATCATAGACATAGCGCTGGAGATGGCCTTTGGAGAGGCAGGCCAACCCCCTTGTTTTACAGAGAAAGTACAAGAGGAACAAAGGAAAAGGGGAGGTTGTCCATCCACATGGGATTGGGCCATAGGCCTTGAGTAGCCCCTTCTCAATATTTCATATTTCCACACAATCCCCTTTCACCTTGAGTTCTTCTTGGAAGATGCTTTCTAAACATTGAAGTGCTGTCCAGATGGAAGTTACTATCAGCTGCATCCTCTTCACACCACAGGGTAGTGAGAGGTAGTGAAAAGAATTACAGCTCAGGGGTCAAAGGACCTGGGTTCAAATCTTGGCTTGCATGGAAATACGATTATGCCCATTTTACAGAGGAGAAGATGGAGCTTCCAATGCCAGGACTCAAGTCTTCTGACTTGACCAGTAGGTCCCTAGACCAAACCCTGGGAGCAGCAGCTTACAGGAGAAGGTTACAGCCCCACCTGAGATGATGGGGCAGGTCTGGGCTTTGTGAGGACCACATTTCAGATGGATTCAGCCTTGTGGAAACTCGGCCTCTCCCTCTGGGTCAAAGGTCTCAGTGATCCTACCTTAAGGCCACCTTGTCTTGAACCATCATGGTCTGAAGAAGGAGCCCGGATTGGCTTTTGCCTTTCTTTGCATGCCTGAGATTCCAGCCCCAACTCTGCACCGATGGGCTGTGTGACCTTGGCAGCAAATTCTTTGTCTCTTATTAGCCTCAGTGTCTTCATCTGAAAAATAGCCAGGTGTGGGGATTGCAGACCAGGTGACCTTTGTCAGCCTTCCTAGCTTAGATATTCTGGGCTCTGGCTTCTAAGGTCTCTCCCAGCCCTGGCATTCTGTGTTCCATGTGCTAAGCTCCCTCTGTTACAGCTTTGATGTTCTTTGTCCTCAAACACAGGGTCCCACCCTCCCAGCTGTGTTCTAAGGTCTCCCCGAGCTCTGACATTCTGTGGATATTTTGTGCTAAGGTCTGTGCTTTCGGCTCTCTCATTCTGCGTCCCAAAGTCCCTCCCATCTCTTACAGTCTCTGTTTTATGTCATGAGATTCCTTCCTTTTCTGACCAAATATATTCTGTTTTCTTCCGGCTCTGACCATCTAAACACCTTCCAGCTTTGACTTGCCATTTTCTAAGGTCTCTCCCAACTGTGACATTCTGTGTTCTCACTAGCTTGGCCATTCTGTATTCTAATGTCCCTTCTGCTTCTGACATTCCACATTTTTTTAAATTTAATATTTTATTTTCCCAATTACATGTAAAAACAATTTTAACATTTTTTTTTCAAATTTTGAGCTCCAAATTGTCTCCCTCCATCCTCTCCCCACACCTCAGGAATCTGACACAGGTTACACATGCGTGGACATTCTGAGGTCACTTTTATGTCCTTCCCTCCCATCTTCCACCAGCATTGGGTCCAACCTGAATGAGGCCAGCAAAAACAAGCCATGACAGGTGGCCCTGCGGCTGCCTGAACAAAAGAGCTCTCCAGTCGTCTCTGAAGTGTTGCATTATGTAGGACCTTTTCCCATGGGAAAGAGAAGCTTGATAACAAGCAGAGTATTTACACTTTTCACCTAAGACCCGAGTAAATATTGCGGAAGAACCCCTCCTCCCCCCTCCATCTCCCAAGGGGAAGGTCAAGGTGCTGCCCACAGGATATAAGAGTGGACCCTTTGTAGGTTACATCTACCCTGCTTCCACCACCTTTCCAGACACAAACCGACCAACCCCAGCCCCACCATGAAGCTGACCGTTGTTTGCAGTCTGGTGGCCCTGGCCCTCTGCTACAACTGGGGTGAGTATGTATGGGCTTCTGGCAGGAGTAGATGTAGATGGGCAGCTCTCTCTAGGGAAGGTGTAGGGACCTCCAGGCCTCCCCAAGACTCTTTCAGGGGTTGGAGAGGTCAAAGCAATTCTCATGATAATTATAAAGTGTTCTGAAATCTAATACAGCAAATATTGAAAGACAACCCAGCCAGAGGCGTCCTCGATCATTCTGAGGACAAAAGGGTCCCGAAACCAAAAACGGCTGCAGTGGACCTCGTCTTGCTTTCACCGCACAGTAATGTGGGAAGGGTAGGCTTGGTGTGCCAACATTGTGATGAAGAACTGGCGCCCAGAGTGATTAAAACAAGCCTTGGCTTGCTTCCCAGCCTTGCCATTTAGTGTGAGCGTGAAGGTTCTTTCCACCTTTCAGTGTGACTTGCCCAAGGTCTGGAAGCCAGGAAGTGTCAGACATGAGACTCGAACTCAGGGCTCTTGGTATCTCACCATCAAGGATCTGTGACTTCCTCAGAGTCCTCCAATATAGACTGCAGTTAATTTGGTCAGTGAGTCCTAAAGGTTCAAATAAATCAAATGCCCAGCCTGCGATTACAAAGCTAGTAAGTGTGAGAGACAGGATTCGAACCCAAGCCTTCCTGGTTCTAGGTGCAGCACTCCCATAGCCAATGGGGAGAGTCAGAAGGGTCAGACAGGGCCAGACAGGGTTCTCTATTCGTTATCATAGGAAGACTAAGGAGAGTTGGGATTTCTACAGCACTTTCCTTGAATTATCTCACTTGATCCTCCCCAGAACCAGAGAAGGTAAGTGCTGTTATCACACCCAGTTTGAAGAGGAAATAACAAGGCTCAGACAGGCTCCTGGACTTAAGTGCCCAAGGTCACAAAGCTCCAGATCCTGGAACCCAGGGCTTTGAGCACACTCTACCCAGAGGCAGCTTATCCAGATGTTCCAGTGAGTCGTTCCCAGCCTCTGCCACAGGCAGCCTTACTTCACTTGAGTAGAGGAGACAGTAAATCATTCGAGTGCCAGCTTGCCCTGAATCTGTAGGCCACAAAGAGGCTGACTTTGGTGGCCCGTCTCTGTGAATCAGCTCCAGGCACTGGGGCCCTTTCTGGGACTCCACAGCCACCAAGATGGCAGAGGGAGCCAGGAGTCTGACATTTACTGATACGTACGTATGGGTGTGTACGCCTACCGGTTTACACGCTCTTATATCTAGACACATATTTATGTATAAATAGATTTACTGATATATGTATGTATCTGCAAACATGCTGTTATTATGCCTATATAAATGTTTATCCACATGTATATATAAAACATATGCACGTTATTATGTATCAGCAGCTCCCTCTAGGTAAGGTGTAGGGAGCCCCTACACCGCGTATGTATTTACTGACGTATACACACACATATTATACTTTTGTGAGTGTATATCCTGTATGTGCTATTATGTGTAAACATACTTACACATGTAAACATATGTATGTGCACACATTATCTATAACTGTAGACTGACTGACATCCGCATGTCTACATAAAGCATTTTGAGGTGCCTGAAGGCTGGGGTCTATTCTGTTTTCGTCTTTGCACATGCAGCACCTAGTATAGAGCCTGGCCCTTAACAGGGTGAAGGAACAAGCATTTGCATCAGCCCTTTTATGTGCTGGGTACTGTGCTGAGCGTTTTACAGATATAGCTCATTTGATCTTCCTGTGAGGTAGGTTCTCATATCATTCCCATTTTACAATTGAGGAAACCTAGGCCAACAGGTTAGGTGACTTGTCCAGGGTCACACAGCTTGTATCTGAGGCTGGATTTGAATTCTGGTCTTCCTGACTCCCGACTCGGCGCTCTAGCCCAGCTGTCTCCATTAGCGTTAATAAACAGCGTTAGCAAGCACTCGTTGATTAAATGATCGCTCGTGTTGCCGATATTATGATCAGCATCATTATCATACACACATGAATCAGCGAATCCATGAAGCCAGAATGCCCGCCTAGAGGCAACCAGGTGTCCCAATGGAGGACACAGGGAGTGGGAAAAGCCAAAGAAGGGCCGGCTTTGTGGTCTTGGCTCCATCTCTCTCTGACACTAATTACTGGTGTGACCTTGGTTCAACCACTTCCCTTGCCTGGGTCTCATAGGAAAGGGCTGGACTGAGTGACCTCTTGAGTCACTGCTAGGACCATGGCTGACCCTGGGGGGGGAGGGGGCAGCTGTGCTTGGAAAATGGCCTTGATAAAGCCAGACCCCCCCCCTTCTGTCTCCACTCCAGCCTCTGCCCAAGTCTGCCCTACTTTCCCACAAGTGGCCGACATCCTCTTCAAGGGCACGCCCCAGGAGTATCTCAAGGCCATTCAATGCTTCCAACCCGATGAGGCCATGGAAGCAGCTGGGAAGCTGCTGAAGGCAAAGGTGGACACCCTCTCGGACACGACCAAAGGGGACATCGGGAGGCTGATGGTAACTATTGGCCTTCGGGTGATTTTATCCCCTCCTTCGGTGTCTCCCCGGCCTCTGGGCTGCTGGGCATCCTTTAGATGAAACTCTCACAACAGCAGAATATTCAGGGAAGAAGAAAAGGCCCCAGGGGAGAAAGGCGCCCGCCTGCCTGATTCCAGGAGGCACCGGCCCAGGTTCCTCCAAAACCTTAAAGAGCACAAAAAGTCGCTATGGCAGCTTCGTGGTCAATTTCGAGAAAGTGACAATACGGGATGCCCTTCAGCCAAAAGCCCCTCGTCTCATGAGCTTTGTTTTGCATTTTTTCAGGCAAAAATATTGACCAGAAACTAACACCGTCAAGCCTGCTGATTTCATTTCCCAGATCTCACCAAACGCTGAATCTCCAGCTTCCAGTGGCCTCCCGTCCAGTACTCTCTCCAGCCCAGCTCTCTGTCCTTGTCCCCAAAGTAAACTGAAAGCATCTGAGTCCATGTGTCCTACCCTTTTTTGTCTATTCATACCCACCTAGGGAAAAAGGGGAGGAGGGAGGACCTGGAAATAGTAGAAATTGTTAGGTAAGAGCCTTTGGAATCCCAGGTGGCCCAGTGAGGGCTGGGGAGGGAGCCTGAGGGAGTCTGCAGCTGTCTCAGGTGGAGGGGCAAAGATGCAGGATGGGAGTCAAGAGCTCAGGGCCTGACTGTCCCTTTCCCCCAAAGTCCACAGGGAAGGCATTCAGAGCAAGGGAGTCAGGTACAACAGGGACGTCCCACAAGCCAGAGCCTGGAGATGCTAATACTGCCGCTCCTCTCCCCTGAGTGGGCTAGGGGAACAGGTGGAAAGACAAGAAGAAAGGGATGTCCCCAGCCCACATAGCCCTGCATGAGGAGGAGAAAGGCTCTCTGGGAGAAGCAGAGCCAGAATTTGAACCACGGTCTCTAACTCCTTAGGGCTGTGATACTTCAGTGGAGGGAGCTGCCCACAGGTTCTTGAGCCCAGAGCTGGGAGGACTCTCAGAGGCTCTCGAGACTAAACCTTTCACTTTATGGAGCAGGAAACAGACCCACCAAGAGAAAGGACCTTACTTGCCTAAGATCACAAAGGTAACCAAGCCGAATCTGAAGTTTGTCATCAGATTCATAGATTTTTGAGTAGAAGGGACATGAGAGGCCATGAAGTCCCACCCCCTCATTTTACAGAAGAGGAAAGTAGGCTTGGGGACTCCCCCAAAGTCCCACAGCTGGTGAGAAGCTGCATCAGGATTCTTGTCCAGGTGCTCTGGACTCCCAAGTTACAATGGATCCACAGTGCAGCCCTTTTCCTCTGACTCCAGACCCTGAGAGCTTTGTGCTGGTTTTTTGATGCTGTCTCTCAATGAGGACTAAACTGGTCCCTGCCGCACACCCAGCGATGCCCCATTGAGACTCACTAATCACCAGCACCAGGTCCCCTCCTCCACATGGGAGGGAGGAGTGTGCAGCTGACACCTCCAAGCTTTGTGCCTCCTCCCCCCACCTTCCAAAGGTTCTGGCCTTTGGCTTTTACCTTTGATTGCTGGGAGAAAAACCGTGGCAATAAGGCTGCTGGTACCCTTCGACTGATGGTGAGACTTTCCTCCCAAAATCAGATGGGCACCCATTCAGATACTTCCTAAATCACACAGGAATCTGGGTGACTGCTACGGCTGTCATAGCCCAGAGAAGCCCTGCCCTGTTTAAGCAAGGATCAGTCAAACATCTCACATACTCCTTCCTTCCTTCCTTCCTTTCATCCTTCCTTCTTCCTTCCTCCCTTCCTTCCTTCCTTCCTCCCTTCCTTCATTCCTCCCTTCCTTCCTTCCTCCCTTCCTTCTTTCCTTCCTTCCTTCCTCCCTTCCTTCCTCCCTCCCTTCCTTCCTTCCTCCTTCCTTCCTCCCTCCCTTCCTTCCTTCCTCCCTTCCTTCCTTCCTTCCTTCCTTCTTTCCTTCCTTCCATTGGCTTGTTTGTTCATTCATTCATGAAGGCTTTCTTACCCAGCCATTGGCATTAAAAGATCTGATGGGGGTAGTACAGGAGCAGCTTTGCCAACCCTACCTGTGACACAATCTACCTTTTTGGTGATGAGACATAAAATATATGGGGATCACAGAAGGCACACTGGGCCAGCAGCCAGGAGGCCCCAATTCCAATCCCAGTACCATCCTTGACTGACTGTGAGACAAGTCACTTCAGCCTCACTCTCTTCATCTGTAACATAAAGGGGATGCACCAGATGATCTCTAAGTTTTAATACGCTTTGATTGGGGGTGAGGGAAGGAGAGGAGAGAGGGGATAATGGAATCTCAAAGACAGAAGGGACTCCAAAGGATCACTAGGGCCAAGCCACACCTGTACAAGAATCCCTCCTTCCATGTGGTTTCCAACCCCAGCTCTGATGCCTCTGAGACCTTCAGCAAGCTACTTGACCACATTGAGCCTCAGTTTCCCCCTCTGTAAAGTGGCAGAGCTAGACTAAGTCACAGAATCTTAGAATCTCAGAGTTGCTGGGGACCCCAGGGGCTATCCACAAAGAATCCATACTGCAGCAGCCCCCCCAAGTGACCATTCAGCCTTTGCTTGAGGACCCCAGTGAGGGAGCTCACTTCCTCTGGTGGTGGCCCATTCCATTCTTGGAAGCTCCTCCTGATATATTTATTGCCTCTTGGAATTCTCAGCCCCACTCTGCCCTTTGGGGCCAAACAGATAACATCTAATCCCTCCTCCACATGACGGCAGGAAAACCTAGAATGCTCTTCCCAGTCTCACCCCCAGTCTCTTGTTTAAAATAATATTTTTCCCAATTACACATAAAAATAATTTTAACATTTTTTTTAAATTTTGAGTTCCATATTCTTTCCCTCTTTCCCTCCCCTCCCCCTTCCCAGAGATAGTAAGAAATTTTATATAGGCTATACCTGTGCAGTAATGCAAAACATATTTCCATATTAGTCATGTTGTGAAAGACAAAAAAAGAAAGATCCAAGGAAGAAAAGTGAAAAATAGTCCATCTCATTCTCTGTTCAGATGCCATCAGCTCTTTCTCTGCAAGTGGATAGCATCTCTCATCTCCTTTGGGAGTGTCTTGGATCACTGTATTATTACTGAGAAGAGCTAAGTCCTTCACAGTTGATCGTTGTTACAATGTTGCTACTGTGTACAATATTCTCCTGGATCTGCTCATTTCACTTTGCATCAGTTCATATAAATCTTCCTAGGTTTAGTCAAAACCATCCCCTTCATTATTCTGTATAAGACAATAATATTCCATCACAATCACATAACACACCTTGTTCAGTCATTCCCCAATTTATGGGCATGCCCTCAATTTCAAATTTTTTGCTACCACAAAAAAAAAGAGCTGCTATCAATATTTTTGTACAAATAGATCTTCCATACCCCCTTTTAAAAATCTCTTTGGGATACAGACCTAGTAGTGGTATTGCTGGGTCATAGGTTATGCACAGTTTGATTGCCCTTTGGGCATATTTCCAAATTGCTCTCCAGAATGGTCACATCAGTTCACAACTCCACCAATAATGCGTTAGTGTCTCAATTTTCCCACATCCCCTCCAACATTTATCATTTCCCTTTTCTGTCATATTTGCCAATCCAACAGGCACCCCATCCACAGTCTTAAACATCCTAGTTTCCCCCAACAATCCTCTTCTACCTACTCCCTGAAGACCCAGACTAGGTCATAGACTTTTAAACATTCTCCATGGGGAGGCCCATTGTTGTATCCAATAGATACTTATTAGGGGACAGATCCCTGTGGCAGGGAAGCCAGGCAGCCAGGGGGCACTGTGGAGAAAGCAGAATAAGGAAGACCCAGTTCAAATCCAGCCTCAGACACTCAGTCATGCTGTGATCCTGGGAAAGTCACTTAACTGTTGTCTGCCTCAGTTTCTCTATCTATAAAATGGGAGTAAAAATAACCCCTTCCTCCCATGGTTGTTATGAGAAACACATGAGATGATGATTGTCAGACATCTGGCACAGTGCCCAGCACATGGTAGGTGCCATTTATGGGACTTCGTGATTCAGGGCTTGACCTGAGGACATATATATCCATGTGGAGCTCAGAAGAGCTCTGGACCAGCAGGAACCCCCCAAGAGCTCACACCTCTTAGGAAGGGCAGAGTCTCCTCCCAGGAAAAAGGGTTAGGGCCAGTTGTCAGACCCCCTGGGGGAGCCAGGAGGGTCATTTGGGAAGAGGATTCAGAAGGCTTGCCCCTTCCTACAAATAAGAGCAGTGGCACAGAATGGCCTCTGGGGGCAGCACAAAGCACAGTCCCATCATCAGCTACTTAGGAATTTTTCCCCACCCCGCCCAGCTGAAAATGATGAATACAGAGTTTAGAGAGAGCTTGAAACACAGAACACAGAATGAGAGCTGGGAGGGGAAAACTTGGAGCACAGAAGGTCAAGATTAGAGAGAACCTCAGAACGTAGAATGTCAGAGCTGAGCTGAGTGAGATCTCAGAACATAGAATATCAAGGCTAGGCAGGACCTTAGAACATAGAATGTCAGGGATGGGAGGTCACTTAGAACATGGAATGTCAGGGCTGGAAGGGACCTTCCAGGTCACTTAGAACACGGAATGTCAAGGATAGGAAGGATCTTAGAAAATGGAATGTTAGAGTGGGTGGGATCTTGGAACTAGAAATGGGAAAGCCTCGGAACATGGAATATCTAAATTGAGAGGGTTCTTGGAACAGGAAATGTCAGATCCGGAAGGGACCTTAGAACAGAGAATATCAGGATGGAAAGTCTCTTGGAGCATAGACTATCAGGGCTGGAAGGGTCCTGGGAGTATGTATTCTGAAAGCATAGGATTGAACAGAGAGTGTTAGGACTGGAAGAGCCCTTGAACAGAAGAGAGCAGAGCTTAGCCCTCCTCTGAGGCTGGCTTTAGAATCCTAGCACAGGAGGTCAAACATTCTATCTGCTACTTGCTAGCTGTACGACCTTGGGTGAGTCACTTAGGATTGGACCAAGCGACTTCTTCAGACCTTTTCCCATCTCAGCATTGGATCTAGTCCAACCTCAGACCCAAACTGAAGCCAGAGGAGCAACACACCCCAACCACTTTCTGCTGACAGTGCCTTTGTCTCCTGAAAGCTACTTTTAGTTAGGCCCAAATCGTTGTTCTATTGGCAGCCCCGGGAAGTTGAGGGACCCACTAATGAACTCTGTAAACGTGCCCCTCCTGCTCTGGGGCCCTGCCCAGGGCTGGCCTGACAGGGCAGTAACTGGAATGGCCCTCACTACCCTCCCACCCACTCCAATCCGCCTCTTCAGGGTGGGGATGGGAATGGAGAGGCCATGGGAGAGGGGAGAGCAGAGCTGGCCCCATCAGGGCTA
Organism: Pseudochirops cupreus; assembly: GCA_028627135.1. NCBI lineage: Eukaryota > Metazoa > Chordata > Mammalia > Diprotodontia > Pseudocheiridae > Pseudochirops > Pseudochirops cupreus. The sequence continues at coordinate 10,675,505 of CM053583.1, read as the reverse complement.
TTCAGAGGATTTAAAATCCAAACCAGAGGGGCAGCTAGGTAGCTCAGTGAATAGAGCGCCAGCCCTGGAGTCAGGAAGACCTGAGTTCAAATGTGACCTTAGACACTTGACACACTAACTAGCCATGTGACTTTGAGCAAGTCACTTAACCCCAATTGCCCCTCCAAAAAAAAAGCAAAAAAAATAAAATAAAATAAAATCCAGACCAGAGATTTCACAGGAACATGGACGAGTCGGAAGGACCCTCAGTGGCCACTGGAGAAGGATTAGGGTAGAGACTCCTCCCAATGCTGCAGCTTAGCACCTGCTCTGCGATTTCCAGGCCTAGACATCGGCCAGGGGCAATGAGAGCCAAGAGCCTGAGCTGCACGTGGGCCTAGGCTGCACTTGACTCCCATCTTGCTGACTCCAGGCCCAACCATGATCCCACTGCAAAGAGGTCAGAGCGAGAGGAATACTTTCATCTAAACCTCTACCCAGCTCCTTTTATCCAAGAGGAGAAACTGAGGCTTAGAGAGGAAAAGGAACCTAATCCACTCAGACCTCTGTGGCTAGAAGGGACCTTAAAGCCTAGAGTGGCAGGGCTGGGAAGGATCTTAGAGGTCACTCAATCCAGCCTCCCCATTGCACAAATGTGAAGACTGAGACCCACAGGGTTCTATGACTTGTCTGTGCTCACTCAGTCAGCAGAGCTAGAATAAGACCTGAGCTTTAGTCCAGGGCTTCTCCTAATGTGAAAGAAGCCAGACTCAGGCCTTGGGTCCTGTTTTCTATTCTTAGGTACAGATAATCGCCCCACATTTATGTCTGAAAACAGAAAGAACGCCGTCCCAGGTCACAAGGTCACGGCTTCAGAGGCCATCAGGTCCAACCCCCTCTTTTTACAGATGAGGACACTGAGGCCCAGAGGAGGGGAAGAGACTGGCCCAAGCTCACACAGAGATGGGATTTGAACCTTTGTTTTCTGACTGAGGGGACAGTTGTCTTTTTCCATACTATAACCTGCAGCCTCTTCCCCTCCCTTGTGCAGGTGAAAAGATTCTCAGCTATAGCCCTAGGGGCTGGGTGGTACAGTGGATAGAAAGCCAACCCTTGGAGGCAGAAAGACCTGAGTTCAAATTTGGCCTCAGACACTTACTAGCTGTGCTACCCTGGACAAGTCACTTCACCCTGTTTGCCTCAGTTTCCTCACCTGTAAAATGAGGAAACTGAGGCAAACAGGGTAAAGTGACTTGTCCAGGATTGCACAGCTAGTGCTGTGGAAGTGATGCCAAACCACTCCAGTTTCTCTGCCAAGAAAACCCCAAAGCAAACCATGAAGAATCAGACCCAGCTGAGCAGAAGCATCCCTCTAAATGCCATTTGCTGGCCCTAAAATATTTGACAAGGGGGGGCGGCTAGGTGGTGCAATGAATAGAGCACCAGCCCTGGAGTCAGGAGGACCTCAGATCAAATCTGGCCCCAGACACTTGACACACTTACTAGCTGTGTGACTTTGGGCAAGTCACTTAATACCAATTGCCCTCCAAAAAAAAAAAAATATATATATATGTGTGTGTGTGTGTGTGTGTGTGTGTGTGTATGTATATATACATACATATACATATATATATGTATATATATATATATATATATATTCGACAAGAACAAACACTTCTAGTAAAGACAGCTCCCGGGTGACAATGATTATAGGTTTTCTCAGAGGATTGAGGCTGGCTGTACTCACACAGCAAAGGGAATTAGAGGGAGATCTGAATCCAGGGCCCCGGGCCCAGGCCAGCATCAGGCTCTCCCATTCTAATTCCTGTGAAGAAATGGAGACAGAGTGCCTGTGAAGAGCCTGGACAAAGTTCTCCTTGTTAGCTAAGTTAACGAGGCTAAAAGATTGGATGTGGCAGTGCAGTGGCCAGAATGCTGAATTGGAAGCCAAAGGACCTGGATTCGAATGTCAGCTCTGCCACCAACCACTTATGTGATCCTGTGTGAGGTCAATCCACTTCTCTCGGCCTCAGTCTACCCATTTGTACAATTAGGTCTTGGACTAGACAACCTCTAAGATCCCTCCTGGACCCAGGCTCCTGTGACTGTCTCCTAACACTGAAAACATCTTCTTGCCAGAGGATAAACTCGCCATGCCCTGGGGACTCTTGGCCCACTGACACCAGCAAAGATGGGTGATTGATTCAGGGTCTGTGCATGCACACTGTGAGGCACCCTGAAACCTGAACTGTACGAGGAAGCTGGATGGATAGAGAGAATCTGAGCCGACGGCCTCGAAGCAGGGACTGTGCGTGTGAGACCCACAGAGCTGCCACTCCAGGGGCTCCATGAACTTGAATGGGGCAAAACAGCCCTCTACGTTTCACTAGCCTTTGGTTTCCTATACAATCCCATGTGTTTTCTTTTATGCACTTAAACCTGTGCTTCTGAGAAGTCCACAGGCCCCACAGATCAAAGGAGTCCCTAACACAACAAAGGTAAAAAACCCTGGGCTCCAGGGACCTTGAGGACATTATTAGGAAGAGAAGGCCACACACCTGTGGAAACTCTCAGGCAGCCTTGTGGCCCCAGGAAAGGAGGGAATTGTCGGAGCCCAAAGAGGCGGTGGGGAGGTGACAGAGGAAGAATTCCTGGGCAGCTCCAAGTTCCTGAACAAGGCATCCTGGAGAGCAGAAGAGTTCCTGGTACGATACTACCTTCCAAAAAAAAAATTTAAAAAAGAAAAAAAAGAAAAGAAAAGTTTAAAAAAAAATACTACGTTCCAGCAGCAAGCACAGGACTTGGATCAGCAAAAGGCAAAGCCACCGTGTGGGGCACTTAGGGAGAAGCAAACCTAAACCTCGACACTCACTGGTGTGAGGAGGCGAGTCACACACGAGTTCTAGGGGAAGCCTTTGCTCTCCGGACGCGGAAGGAGGAACCATCAATGTGGAGGATTGGATCAGTCCCTGGGGAGGGGGGGCCAGGTAAATATCCTCACCTGGCAAGTGCCTGCCTTAAGGTGGGCGTTTCATGGATGCTCCCTGGTTAATTGACTGATGAGTCTGTTCCCTGAAGATTGCATGTTCCGAGAGTAACAAAACCTGTCCTGCGCCGCGTGCTTGGCTAGCGTGAGTTTTTGATGATAATCGTGAGTGTAGCCAGCATCCATGGCAAAGCCATGTATGTGTATAAATCTAACTTGGTCCTCACAGATGCTCTTCTAATCCCCATTTCACAGATGAAGAGATTGAAGCAAAGGTTAAGTGACTTGCCCAGAGCCACACATCTAGTAAGTGTCTGAGGTCACATTTGAACTTGGGTCTTCTTGACCCCAGGTCCAACCCTCTGTCTACTACACCATCCAGTCACCACCTTACAGGGGAGCTTGAGGGTCCTTTTCCTTTTCTGTAGTCACCCAGACAATAGCCTCCTGGAGTATCTCATTGGTGATGCCCTCAAGACTGGACAGAGTCAATGAGAACACAGTTTCCCTCTCAGGTTCCAGCTTGTAACTGTCACTCAGAGCATTCCATATAAGCCCTTCTCCCATTGGGGAGTTGTTCCAGGAAGGTCCCAAAGGAGCCAGCCCTGATTCTCTGGATTTGACCTAGGTACCTCCACCCCATTCACCTCTGCTTTTCGGCTCCCCTATACGTGTTGGCTGCCCCCTATTAGAGGGTGAGCCCCTTGAGGAGATGTCCTATCTGCTTGCATTTTTATCTCTAGCAATAAGCCCAGTACTTAGGACGTACATAGCAAGCCCTTCATAAGCCCTTCAGCTTATGGACTGACCAACTGACCTTATGTCCTAGATTTGTGATTTCTAGCACCCCAACTCCAAAACACAGCTTCATAAGGCAACGAAATTCACCTACACAGACGAAAAACAAAACCTCTCCCAAGGCCCGTCAATGCCAAAGATGAAACGACAGCTTGCTTCCACTGGGGTTCCTGTCTTGGGAGAGATCCAGTCCGTGCGTATCTGGGGCAAAGGAAACCTATAAATATCAGGGCTTCCTGCCCTCACGAGGGATTGGCTGCAGAGGAACCAAAGAAAACATTTGTTTCCTGTGTGAAGAAAACATTACGAACCTCCATTACTGCAAAGCTGTAGATTGGGGCCGCCAACGTGCCATCCATGGCTGTCCATCGTCATGATTGTTGGGATAACAAAAGGGCCAGCACCCTTCCTGAGAGGTTTGGGTGTTAATGACAGAACAGCGTGTTCAGCACATGTGCTCACACATGCGCGCGCGCGCACACACACACACACACACAATAATGGTCAAAGAAATTCGGAGAGTCCTAGGCTCTCAGTGCAGGAAGAACCCTTAAACATCACAGGCTTATAGGTCTGTAACTGGAAGGAAGCTCAGAGGTCATCTCATCCACCTTACAGATTGAGAAACTGAGGCCCAGGGACTTGCTTGAGTTCACACAAGTGTTAAGTGTCAAAGGTGGGGTTTGAATTCAGGCCCTCTGACTCCAGAGCCAGGGTTTCTTCTACTATCCAACCACTTCATCTCTAACATACATGGCCCCTGGAAAAGGAATTAGCCTCATTTGGTTTGGTCATGGAAGCAGTACTAGAAAATCATAAAGAGGTGAATTTGGGACAGATGCCAAGGAAAATAAGCAAATAGGGCTGTTTGCAAGTGGAATGGTGGGCTTCTCTTGACCCTGGCCAAAGATGGAATAGAAAGGATTCCTTTCCAGGCAGGGGTTGGACCACATGGCCACTGAGATCCCGACTGAAATTCCACGTTTCTGTGGAGTAGAGACCAAGAGAGGGGGCAGGGTTTGCCCAGTGGAACTCCAGTGGTTAATGGCAGATTGGGCCTCAGCCCCACGTCTGGTGCCCTGAGCCCAATGCCACCATGCTGCAGCCTGGTTCCCACAACGGAAAGTCAATAGGAAATCATTCTCAAAATTCCAAGTTGGTTTCAGATGACAAAATTGTCTCGACAAAACCAAGGGAAGATTTTGGTTATTTCAGTTTATAACTTGTATAAAAATAGCCCTGGTTTTAGGTCAGTCAGACTTGGGGAAGTACCTTCTTCCTAGTGGAAGGGCCTTAAGCAGTTGTTTGGAAGCTGAAAGAAAACCTTTAAACACCATCTCAACTTAGAAAGGAATGAAGGCAGGTTACATTCATGATAGATGAAAGGCAAAATGATTGATTGGTTGTAAAAGACAGCAAGCCTGGGTAATGTTTAACAACTGGTTCTCCATAAGGGGGAAAAAGTGTGTACAACACAAATTTAATCTGCAATATTAAGATTTTTGTCAATGACACTTGGGCAGAGCCAAGATGGCAGCATAGAAACGGGTTGTGAGCTCCCCCCACAACCACCTCAAATACCTATAAAACATGACTCTAAACAAATCGTAGAGCTATAGAACCCACAAAGTGACAGAGAGAAACAAATCTCCCACTGAAGGAGCCTAGCAGGCCGGCAGGAAGGGTCCATAGCGGCACACTAGGAGCCCAGCCCAGCCCCAGCTCTGCATGAGCCACATTTTAGCCTCAGGGTGGCCCCGACCAGCAGCAGCCAGAGCAGACTTCAGGAGAGTGAATCACCAGCAGCTGTGGTGGTTTCTAGATTTATCAACCCATAAATGCCAAAAAGAAAGTAAAAAAGTCAATGCGGAGCTCTGTTGGAACTGGGGGGGATGGAGCAGCACAGTCTGGCCCCTGCCCCCAGGGCAAGAAGCAGCAGAGGCACAGCAGCTATGCAGCCACTTGTGGTTGCTTCCAGAGTTCCTGGCCTGCAGTTCACAGGGGGATCAAGCAACCATTCAGAGGGTAATCACTCTTGCTTTAACCTACTTGGATCTGGATCACTGTCTTGGGTAGAGGTCCTGGGGTGTGTGGCCAGTGGGCCAGAGCTTCAGAAAGGGCACCCAACTAATAGTTCCAGCAGCTGTGAAAACATGAGCAATTTGGGACAAAGCTTTCCCCTCTAGAAGCAGAGTTCTACTGTGGCAAAGAGCTCAAAAGTCAAGTAATTGAGTGACAACATGAGCAAGCACAGGAAGCAAAGCAAGCACAGCAATCAAACCTTAGATTCCTTTTTTGGGGACAAAAAGGATCAAAGCATGGAATGAGAGAAAGACAACAAAGTCAAAACTCCTGCATCAAAAGCTTCCAAGAAAAATATGAACTGGTTACAAGCCATGGAGGAGATCAAGAAGGATTT
>CM053583.1:10651502-10668823 GCA_028627135.1 Pseudochirops cupreus | reverse complement strand
CCCCCCCGTAGGAGCTCTCTGCGTCATCAACCTCCTTCCTAAAATGGAATGCCAAGAACTGAAGGGAATGTTCCAGATGTGGCCTGGTGTGAGCAGAGTACAGTTAGAGGCACTAACATCTACCCGGTCCTGAATGCCACCCTCCTCTGATGGAGGCTTGGGGGGGTACCATGTTGTACTGTTGATTCATATGAAGTTTGTAGTAAAACCTTTACCTCTTTTTCAGGGGAAACTGCTACCTTGTACTTGGGAGGTTGATGTTTTGGACCTAAGCATAGGACTTTACATTTATCCTTAGCCTCACCATGCCTAGAATGCACTCCATCCTCACCTTTGTTTCTTTGTCTCTTAGCTAATCCTTCAAGGCTCAGCTCACAGTCTGCCTTCTATAGGAAACTTTTCCCTTTCTATTTAGTGGTTGGTATTTTCTGTCTCTTCAATTTTCGGGTATATAATTTATCAGTGAATGTATATTTATCAGAGCACCGAACCTGGAGTTGGGTGGACCTAAGTTCAAATCCTGTGTAAACCACTCTTTCCCTCAGTTTCCTTATTTGTAATAATAGTGCCTCCCTCCCAGAGACAGCATTTGTAAAGGGCCATATAAATCCTAACTATTATTACAGTATGTCCTTCCCCCCTTCCAGTAAACTGTAAGGACCTTGAGGGCAGGGACAGTTTAATTTTCGTCTTTGTATCACTAGTGTTTGGTAATTTTTTTCCTGTTCCAATCTGTGATTTCACTGTAGAAATTTAGTCTGAGACATTTATCTGAGATACTGAGCAGTGGCTAGGCCAGGGTCACTCAGCTGTTGGTATTGGTGGTGGCCCTCAGAGCCAGGTCTTGTGGAATCTGAGGACAACTCCTTAGCCACGAGTAGGTTGGGTTGGTCAGATTCAGTTCTGGTTTATTAGATGTAGTGGGATGAGTTAGCTTTTTGGGGGGCCTGTTGCCCAAAGCCTTTCTTTGGGGTCCTCACCTGCAGATTTGATAAGCACATGGGACCAGTGCCTGCAGTCATCCTATTGGGAATATTACTAAACAGAAGAGATCCAAGACAGACCTCCTTCCAAAGTGACCCTGACACAAGGCTGTGCTGGTCAGTGTTTAACAAGCAGCTTCCCAAACCCAACAACAAAAATGTATGTAGGATGCCCTTGGACATTTAATCAGCATTATTAATACTTTCTCAAGTCCAGGTAATTAACAAAATGATAAATCAAGCCTCAAGTTGCAGTCTCTCCCTGAAAATTGAACAGTGGCTCTCAGGGAGGTAACAGCTGACTCCAGCACCCCTGCCTTGACCCATCAGTGATGACCAGGCATCACTGAACCAGGTCATTTACCCTCCATCTGCTTGAAAAGGCCTGGTCAGATGTCTTGCCAACGTCCAGCTGAACTCCATTCGTGGCCTTCCTCTCTGTTGAGAGAGGGGACGAAGTCGCTGTTGGCAGTGATCTGTCCCTGACGGGCACTCAAAGGAGAGGAGATGTGCTCTAGTGGGAAGAACCCTAGAATGGGAGGCGGAATTCAATTGGCTCAATTCAGTTGGACAAACATTAACCAAACACCTTCTTCAAGTAAGGCTGGGAGTGAGACGCTGGGGCCACAGAAACTAAAAGGGACCCGTCCCTTCTCTCAGGGAATGGGACCTGGAAGGATGAGAAGGACCCAGAAAGACAGAGTAATTCTTGGCTTGCAAATGCATGGAGATGGAAAACAGCAGGCCTGGTTTTAGAGACAACTCTGAGTTTCTTTTGGCTGGAACATAGGCAGAGGGCTGAAGGGACAGCCCAAAGTAAGGCTGAAACAAGCACCACCAGGGTCCCCTCTGCTGCATCCAGCCTTGACTCGAAGGCTTTCAGGGAGGGGGCACCCATCACTTCCAGGGCAGACACACTCCCTCCCTTCAAGCCTCAGCTGCTCTGGACAACAGGCACCCATTGCTCCTGGTTCTGCCTCTGGGGCCAAGCAGAATAGACTAACCTCTCCTCCAAATGACAGCTCTGTGAACACACAGATTATGTTCCCCCTCAGCATCCTCTTCTTGAGGTTAAATGCCCCCTGTTTCTTCAGCCAAACGATGGAAAAAGTGCTAGACCCGCAGTCAGGAAGACCTGAGTTCAAATCCCGCCTCAGACACTTACTAGTTGGTCACTTTACCCTGTTTGTCTCAGTTTTCTCATCTGTAAAATGGGACTCAAAGTAGCGCCCACCTCCCAGGGAGGTTGTGAGGAATAATTAGGGGAGATTTGAATCTTTGAAGCTCTAAGTAAAAGACAACGATGAAGATGCCTGTTCTCTCCTCCCCTCCTATTCTGATCGCCTCTCTCGGGATGCTCCGCCCTCTCCTCGTCCTTCCTTCCTAAAGTGAGAACCTTTGTACTTTGCTACTTTGAAGGGCTTCCAGCACTTCTCTGGGTTGGGCCAGCCTGGGCTCCTGCGCCTTTCCCTCCCCATGCCTGGAGGCTCTGCTGTCTCTGCAGCCGCAGCCCGAGCCCACCTCGGCCTCCTGCAGCGCCACATCCCCCTCCCCGCGTTCCTCCCCCCCCCCCCCGCACCCCCTCCCCACATCCCCCTCCCACATCCCCTCTCCGCACCCCCTCCCCGCATACTCCACCTCATATCCCCCACCCCGCATACCCCTCCCCACATCCCCTTCCCACATCCCCTCCCCACATCTCCTCCTCGCATTCCCCTCCCCGTATCCCCCTCCCACATCCCCTCCCACATCCCCCTCCTCACTCGTTTGGAGCTGGTGGCCCTCAAAACCCCTCCAGTGTTTCCTTCTGCAGGAAGACTTCCAGATAGGACCCGAAGGCAGCCCGAAGGACTTCCGGGTACCTCTGGGTTCTAGGAAGTTTAACTTGATCATAATATTAGCACCTGAGTCTGATAGAGGGAAGGAGGCAGATCTTTATCAAGCCCTTCACAAACATCTCCTCACCTGATCCTCACCACGGCCCGAGAGGGAGGCGCCGTTATGATCCCACACTCACAGTTGAGGAGACTGAGGCAGACTTGCCCAGGGTCACAGAGTGAGTGTCTGAGGCCAGATTTGAACTCAAGTCTTCCTGACTCTAGGCCCAGTGCAGCATTCACTGAACCACCAGTTGCCTGTCATTAAATGTCACTTGTTTATTGGAATATTGCCAGGAATGTGGAGGGCTAGCCTGGGAACCTGGAGCCTCGCTCTGCCTTAGTTTCCTCAACTGTGAAATGGGTGCACTAATAACACCTGCCAGTCAGGGTTGTGAGGCTCAGACAAGATATTTGTCAAGTGCTTTGCAAACCTTAGAGTGACTTATGCTAGCTATGTTACTACTTTTAAGTGAGAGGGGTGGGGGAGTAGAGCAGTCTGTAAATCAGGAGCCCTTCCGAAGTGTGGAGTTTGGGAGAGAGGCAGGGGGTCCGAGGCCCTGGGTTCCAATCCCACCTCTGACATGGATTGCCTCTGGGTTCCCTGGGCTCCAGTTTTTTCAGCTGTGTAGCTAGGACTAGCTGGCCTCCCCTGAAGGACCCGAGACCCAGGATGCCCTGATTCCAATCCTCAGAGAGCTAAGAGTAAAAGTGAAGGAGATGGGAGCAGCCCCAGAACAGAGAGGCCTAGTCAGAGCAGGCAGGCAGAAAGGACCACGTGGTCCAGAGCACAGCCCAAGCTTCCTCTGGGTGGATCCGCCCTGTGGGCATGCTGCCAAGGTCTAGGCCCGAGATGGCTCAGCCACCAGATGTTTGCCAGAAGGGCTCATTGGGAGAGAGGGGAGCAGTTGGGAGTGGAGGGAGGTTGGCCCTCACAAGCTCACGGGGAGGTTGGCCCTCACAAGCTCACGGGGAGGATGGAAATCGGCCGGCTCCGGCCGCCATCCTGGGAATTTACCCTGCCTGCTTTGAGCCTGGAGTCCTTGGAGCTGGGGTGAGAGGGAGTGAGAGGGTTTTGTGGGCCTGATCGTCCAAAAGTCTAAAATGACTAAGCAGTTCCTGGTGGGGTCAGAGTCTTTCTCTGTGGCAGTTGTCAGTGGTGGAGAGAAACACATGAACCCTTGTCCAGCTACGTCTACCACCTTCCTTCTGAGAGGAAAGGCTCTGTCTCTGATCTCTTCTTAAATTCCTTTGCTTCTCTTTTGACATCACAGTCACTTTGGATATGCCCACATCCCTCACCCAATGGGTCCCCTCCTGTAACAAAGAAAAGCCGTCAAACAAAACCACAGTGACCAGACCTGTGGACACATGCAACATTCTGCACCCAGAGTCCCCCACCTGCCCGAGGAAGGGGAGAAGGCACATTTCCTGATGTGCCAACATTGGTCATTCAGTCCTGTCAGATTGGGCCTTTTTCTATGTCTTGGTCTCTTTACTCTGTTGATCTCTGAGTGCAGCTTAATTCTGAGTACAGAGTTTGGAGTATCAGCTGTTACATTTGACTTGGAAAAAAAGGAAAAAAAGACACCCCTTGAGTTTGAGCCTGGCGCTGTTCTTGACCAAGTGTGCATCCTTGGACAGGTCGGATCAACTCTCTAGGCCCAGTTTCCTGATGTGTCAAAAGAAAAGGCTGGATTACATGGCCCCCAAGGGTCCTGCCAGCTCTAGATTTCCAATTTTAGGAGCATTATTCAACATTTATTCAATTGAATTCATTCAATTCCATTTATTATCCCATTTATTCAATAAGATTAATTAAAGTACCTCCTATGTGCCTGGGGACTTCGGGGTCAGGAAGATGGGGGTTCAAATACTTACAGCCATTTGACCCCAGGCAAGTCCCTAAAAACCTCTGCCTGCCAAGACAGGCACAATAACGGTACTTAACAAGGCTGTTGTAAGATATTTGTAAATGTGCTTAGCTAGTGTCTGGTATGTAGTGGGTGCATAATAAATGCTTTTTTCTCCCTTCTAGGAATGATACAAGGCACTGAGGAACTCATATTTAAGGAGGAAGGAGGTGAAATGTGAACAACATAAATGCAAAGTCACTTGGTGGAGTGGGATCAAGAGCTTGGAGATTGGGCACCATTTTTCTTTCAGTATAGGGCCTTCCAAGCAAGATCAAAGAACATTCCCTTAGGTCCCCTGGGCCCGGGGAAAGAGGAGGAAGCTCTTGGAGTCCAGAGAGGCCCAGCCCCTGATGGCCATCCCTGGAATTGCTTTCTCTTTTTCTCAATCACCCCTCAGGCCATAAAGCCAACTGGAGGCTTCACTCAGTGAACCAGGTGAGAGGTGTGGGAGGAGGGGACGCCCCACCCCTGGCCCGGCCAGCTGCAGATGCGGGGGCGGGGCTCCTCTTGGGGGAAAATCTGAGGAATGAGGTGGGGCTTCCTCCTACTTGAGAGTCTGCATTCTCCCCCTCTCTGGATTCTGGGACCTCTCTGATTTTGTCTTTCATCACCATCAATCACTTGTTAAGCACTTACATTATGTGGGGTTGGTAAGCATCAGCCCACTTCCTAGCTCTCTCCCTTTGGGATCCTGAGCACATGTCCCCACCACTGAATCTCAGCTTGGGCATCTGTAAAATGAGGACAATGCCTTCATTTCTTAGTTCACAGTGTTGTTAGAAGGAAAAACATTGGGTGACCGACCTTTAAGGAGCTATAAAAATGGGAGAAAGGCTCCCCAGATACAATTCTCCCCTTCCCCACTGGGCCTTACGTAGTAGGTAGTTTCATGAGCTTCTGTCCGGCTGTCAACAACTATGGTCCATCAGTCAATCAACAGTCAATGACCTCTAAGCATTTTGTAAGTGCTTTCTATGTCTCTGACATTGTGCTGAGAGCCACGGACTAAGAGAAAAGCAAAAACAGGTTTCTTGCCTTCAAGGGAGAGACGGCTTGTCCTGGAAGCCTGGCCGTGCGGGCTGGCTGGACCACAGACCCCACGTCGCCACGAGGAAGCATCAGGGCAGGGCTTAGGTATTGTTAGAAGCTTTGTAGCATTGGGTTCACAAGGGCAAGGCTCAGTTTGGGGGACCTCTTTCCAATCACAATCTCCATCACCCGAGGGAAACTCTACAAATGAACATGTGAATGTGGCTCGTTTCTAGCTGTTGACAAGGGAGTCATCAGTTCCCCTGCAAGCATCGGGCTAAAAATAAACATTTCGACATAGAACAGGCTGATTCAAAGGCATGCAAGGAACAGAAGAGTGACTTGTGAGTTCTGTTAGCAAAGGAGTAGTTATATATACCCATTTTGGTGAGTACCATTTTCTTCCTCCCTACCCAGGGTTTTGGGGGGCAGTGGATGGAGTAGTGGATGAAACACTGAGCCTGGAGTCAGGAAGACTCATCTTCCTGAGTTCAAATCCAGCCTCAGACACTTCCCAGTTGTGTGACCCTGTTTGCCTCAGTTTCCTCATCTATAGAATGAGCTGGAGAAAGAAATGGCAAACCAGTATCTCTGCCCAGAAAACCCTGAATGGGGTCACAGAGAGTCAGACGTAACTCAGCAACAACAAACAACAGGCTTTAGTCATGGTTCCTATTTTGATGGCACCAGTTATTCAAACATCTGCTTACTTCACTGTTTCCTTGAGCTGGGTGTTGGGGCAAGCACATGGTCCAGCCCAGACACAGCCACACCACCCACCCACCAGCCGCTGCCTCTTCTGTTTCCTCCTCCACCAGCTCCTGCTCCCCAGCTTTGTTTGTGCCTGGCCTCCAGGGCACACCAAGGATCTCCAGAGTCAAAGGGCAGAGGGATGCTGGAATGCCGTCCTCACTCCCTTATCGTTAGAGGAAAGTAGTTAAGTTCTTAATTGCCCAGGAAATAGGAATGAGTCTGGGCGGTCCAAGCGTTTAAGGAATCCCTTGGAAAACAGAGGCCTTTGTGAAAAGGTTAGAGGAATGTGTATCCTGGATAAGGGAGAGGGAAGGAGGACTGGCCACCATTGCCAAGGATCTGGATGGTGTGTGTAGGAAGGCTGGTGCTCTCTATGTAGAGGGAAGGGCCCAGTGTGGCGAGATGGAATGAGCTGGCACAGGCAGCCAGAAGGTCGGGTCGCCATTAGGCTCCCCTCCTTACTGGTCAGGGAGAGGGAATTATTGGGAGAGAAGGTACAAGTGTCTTCTTACGCCTTGTTCCCTATTACCATGCTGTGCTTCGGAAAGACCACAAATGCCACCCATGATGTATCTGAGGAATTCTCTCTTGCCTTTCCTGAGGGGAGTTTTCTCATTTTTGTTTGTGTTGGCACTTGATGGTTCCCCAAAAGGTTTTCATCTGCATTTCCCTGATTGCTGGAGACCCCCTGGAGTGATTTAGCATGCATTTCCCGGATCATGCACCATCAGGAGGACCCGAATAGGTGGCTTGCCGTGGGAGTTAGGAATCTTCAAAGCTCAAGACCAACACCTGGGTGATTCGGTCATTTACCTTCGTGAAGGCAGGGCCTTGGGTCAGAAGCCATGGGATCTTGAAGTCCTTGCCAGTGCCACGACTGTATCTTATCACTCAGTGACTCCTACCAGAGCCATAACCAGAAATGATTGTGTATGCATGGACATGCCCCTGTGGTATGAAGTACAGTCTTACCGTCATCAGAAGAGTCAGGGCCAGAGACTGAGTATCCTGTCTTCCAGAGGGTCCAGAGGAAAGATTGGGCCCCAGAGATGGGACCCTGGGGGCGCACTGGAGTAGGAGCTGGCTACAAGGTGAGCTGTGGGGTTTGTGGTTACCCTGGGAAGGAAGCCTGTCATTCCAAATATTTGTACCCTGAGGCAAGGCCCCATCAGTCCCATGCTAGCTACAGTTCTGACTCACTCTGGGCAACAGATTGAGGACATCTTTCTTCTTCCTTTTTTAAAATTCCTCATACTCTGTATGCAATAAATGCTTAATAAATGATTGTTGAGATGAATTTCCTAATGACTATCCTGTTATAGTGATAATAAACCATAATCATGATATTAATTGTAGTTAAAATGTCCATCTTGATTACAGCCCTAACCACTGGACTTCCTTGGCTGGATCGTATCTTCAGAATTGTGTTAATTCTGGCACCGCATTGTAGGAAGGCTGTCAAAGCTGGAACAGGGCTTTAGTGAGAGAGACTAGGAGACACACTGCCTGCTGTTTCCTTTGACCTTGGAGTCTGGCTTTTAGGGAGAGGCACAAGCATTTCTGTAATACCTATTAATTTATGGTAGGTGCTTTACAACAATTATTTCATTGATTTTCTTGACTCTCTTTTCCTGCCTGCCATTTAGAAGCCTGGCCTTCCAGGGAGGCTCTTCATGAACATCTCACTATAACCTACCCTGGGTGGGATGGGAAGGTGGGGGGGAGGGCAATGTTGGCCCCTACACTCAAGAACTCAGGGGGTGAGGAAGCTCCTCTAAAGAGAGAAAGGTGCCCAGATGTGAAAACCTGAAACAACACCTATGAAAGTTGGCTGAGGAAAAGGGGATGATTAGGGGTAGGAACTTTCTGAGGGTCCCAGGAGCTGCCTTCAGGTACAAAGGGCTCTCCCTTGGACCTGGGGACTTTTAGCTTGGGGAGGGTCATGAACTGTGTGTCCTCCGGTATTGGTCTGCTTGGCCCTGGAGGGCAGAAACATCTACTGGAAGGTGCAGGGAGACAAGTTTAGTCTTGATTTAGGTTTGAAATAGCAAACTGGCCCTGGCGATGTGGCAGGGCAGAATCTACCTGTCAGGAAACAATTCCTACCAGCTGGGGCTTCCCCAAAGTCTCTTTGGACACTGTCATGTACCACAACATTTAGTCATTTCCCAGTCCATGGGCGTTGACTCTGTTCCTGGGTCTTGGCTACTACAAAAATACTGCTTTAAATATTTTGGTGTTTTAGGGTCTTTCGTTTTATCTCTGGGATCTGGGGTCAAGGAGCACGGACTTATTAATCCGTTTCTTAACCTAATTACAAATTGCTTTCCAGGGTGATCCACTCAATTCACTGCTCTACCGACAGTGTATCAGCAGCCCTGTCTTTCTGCAGCCCCTCCAGCATCTACTTATCAATCTTTTGTGGTCTCCACCAATTTCCTGGGAGAGCGGCAGTGAGACACCGGACAGCCAGGAAAGTGACTATGGGTGGGGTTCCAGAGAAGGGCTACTATAAACCCAAAGACCTGGGATGAGAATTCACTATTTGTCAGAGAAGGGGTAGGTAGCACGGAAAGGAGGGGGGGACCTGACTGGCAGGAGGGGCATGGCTAGAGACCGAAAGTCTGAGGAACGAGAAAGATGAGGTCTGAAAAACCAGTTTGGGAGTTTTTTTCCCCCTGGACTATGACAGACGATCAATTAAACAGACAGACAGTGAAAGATCAGCACTGGCCGGAACTGTGATTTCGGTTTTTAAGGGGAACCTCTGGATAAGGAAATGTCCTCTCCCAGGGCAAGCGGACACCATTTCCCCGACCCTCGCATTAGAGTTGTCTAGAATACGAGAAGGCCAGTTATTTGCCCAGGGTCACACAGAAGTGAGCCTTGAACCCAGGATTTTCTGGCTCCCGGGCTGGTTTTCTGTCTGCTACCTCAGGCGAGAGGGCAAAGCTGGCTCCGTGCATGTGGTGCCCAGCTCCATGCTCTTCCTCCAGTGAACGCGCACCTGGACCCAGCGTGGGAATCTAGGCAGGGAGAGACGCCCACATGTTTTGAAGCCAGGACCCCGGGCCCAAAGGAAACCACCCCCTCTGAAAGCGGTTCCTGGACTCTCTTTGTTGGGTGTTTTTCTCCAAACGGGAAATGACATCTCCCGGTTCCAAAGCAAACAGAGCCCCGCAGCTAGCCAAACACCTTCCACCAGG
The DNA here is from genome assembly GCA_028627135.1 of Pseudochirops cupreus. NCBI lineage: Eukaryota > Metazoa > Chordata > Mammalia > Diprotodontia > Pseudocheiridae > Pseudochirops > Pseudochirops cupreus. The sequence continues at coordinate 10,659,059 of CM053583.1, read as the reverse complement.
TGGCATTTACTGAGCTCTAGCCGCGGCCAGGGAGCCGGCATTCCGAGGAATGAGAGCAGGCTCTCTTACAGCCCCGGCCCTCATTTTAGAGAGTAGGAAACAGAGGCCACAGAGGGGAGGGGACTCGCTCAAAGTCACGCAGATAGGAAGAGGTAGCCAGGATAGAGAGCCAGCCTGTGGTCAAGAAGACTTATGTTCCTGAGTTCAAATCCAGGCTCAGACATTTAATAACTGTGACCCTGGGCAAATCACTTAACCCTGTGCCTCAGTTTCGCCATCTGTCAAAGGAGCTAGAGAAGGAAATGCTAAACCATTCCAGTGTCTTTGCCAAGAAAACCCCCAACGGGGTCACGAAGAGCCGACAGGACTGAAACAGTGGAACAACCACAAAGCTTCGGGACTCAGACTTGGGGCTTTGGGATTCTGGGAACAGCGTCCTGTGAAGTCCACCGAAAATCCTGGCCCGCAGCGCTTCTGCCAGATACTCATTTTTGCCAAATGTCTTCATTTCCAAAGGGGAGATGTGCTTTTGGTCATATCAGCTGGGGGCCTGATTTTTGTTGGCTTAAGGGCTGGCTCATGCAGCTTTCTCCACTTCCTCCTCGATCCTGGCATTAATTTGTTTTTCTTTTATTCAATCCTTTTTTTTTTAAACATTCCATTCCTTTTTTAGACACGTGCCTCCTCTTGTAACAAAGAAAAGCAGAAATAAAAAACCGAACTACGTAGTGATCTTGTCCGAAGGCATTGGCAACGTCCCACACCTGCAGACCCAGACCTCCGCTGAGAGGACAGGGATGCATTTCAGTATCTATTCCGCGGGATCGGGATTGGTTGCCACGATTAATTAGATTTTATCTTCCTCTTCGTGTGGTTTTCATTCCCAGTATTGTGGTGATCGTGGACACGGCACTGCAGTCTGCTTCCTTTGGTCTGCATCTTTTCATATACGTCTTCCCATTTTTCTCTTATTTTCTTGGACTCAGGATCATAGATTGTTTTTGTTGTTCAGTCTCTTTTCAGTTGTCCCTGACTCTCCATGACCCCATTGGGGGTTTTCTTGGCAGATACTGCGGTGGTTTGCCGTTTCCTTCTCCAGCCCATTTGACAGATGAGGAAACTGAGGCAAACAGGGTGAAGTGACTTGCCAGGATCACACAGCTAGGAAGTGTCTGAGGCTGGATTTGAACTCGGGAATATCAATCTTCCTAACTCCAGACCCAACACTTTACCTCCTGAGCTGCCTTTACTGAAATATTGATAAATGTTATTAATATAAGCAGTACTGAATATTATAATTAACAGGTTGATTAGTATTAACAAACATTGTACATAATTATATTAAAACATTAAGAAATATTATTAATTTTATCAAAAGCGTTACTAAAATCTAGCCCTCTATTCAGAGGGATAATAATGACATATCCCTGAAATATTTAGATCATAAAAGCATTATTTGCAGTGATGCTTTTTATAACATGAATATTCCAGAAAGCCTGCCTCTCAAGGCACAAGGCATAGAAATGACAGAATGTTGTTCCCACTGTCTTCCCAGTGGAATGGAAGCTTCTTTAGGGCAGGATCTTTCTTTTTTTCTTTTTGACTTTTTCTTTGCAGGCCTAGCACTTAGCCCAGGCTCCTGCACACAGTAAGTAAATGCTTGTTGATTGGAAAGGAATTTGGGGAATGTCTAATCCAGCCCATTTGAAGGCCAGAGAGGTGGCTTGTTCGAGGCAGTCATTGATGCCAGTTGGGGTCGCCGGTAGGAGCAGCGATGAGAGCTCACACTGCCCTATGTGCTGGGCTCCCCCTGCCCCCGTGTTGGGCACATGCTCAAGCTGAGATGATGCTGAGTGCTCCTAACTGCCCCGAAGTGACTCAGGCTGCCCTGAAGATGACTGATGGTTGAGAGTCAGGGACACAAGACCCCTCACAGAAGCCCCTCGTCATTGGTTTACAATCAGGGAAATGGCCATTGTGGGATCTCTTGCCATGTCATTCCATCAAGAGGGAAGGGGATTTCCGGCCCCTCCCACCCCCTCCCGGGATTGCCGGCTTCTTTGCTGGCTTCCGGAGAGATTGAGTGGGGGCAGGAGCAGAATGCTGCACACACTCAGACAAGATCAGGGTGTACGTGGGTTTTCGAGGAATTGTTTTTCTTTTTTACACAAGGAGGCACATGTCTAAAAAGGACTGCAATGTAAAAATCTCTGTTCTCATCACTCCATGGCGAAGTTCAAATCCAGTTCTGTCCCTTATTAGCTATGTGACCTTGAACAAGTCACAGCTTCCTGGTTATTATCTCGGTCATTGGAGGAATAATGGCCTTAGTCCATGTTTCCTGGGACCCTGGAAGGGACCCTAGAAGCCACTGACTCTTTATTTTACAGATGAGGAAATTGAGGCGAAGTCCGGTTAAAGTGACTTGCCCTGAGTCACACACTAGCCCAGGCCTGAGGTGTTCCTGACTCCAAGGACAGTGTTCTGGCTGCAGCTCCCTGATGCTGGGCATTCCAGCCATCTGGGTGCACAAAGATTTATGAGACACCCTGTATAGTCAGTCAGTAAACATTTATTAAGCACCTACTGTGTTCCAGGCTGTGCTAAGCACCGCAGATGTAAAAAGAGGCAAAAGACAGTCCCTGCCCTCAGAGAGCTTACAATCAAATGAGGGAGACAACCCTGAAACAAGCTATAGACGTGACTGATGGAAAATAATTATTGGAGGGAAGACGCCAGAATGAGGAGGGGGCCTGGAAGGCTTCCTGTAGAAGGTGGGACTTACAGAATGCCGGGGACAGCAAGAGGTGGAGGTGAGGAAGGAGAGTGTTCCAGGCGTGAGGCCAGCCTGAGACAATGCCAGCGCTGACATCCTGGCTTCAGGTCCTGCCCCTGCCGCCAAAAGATTATGTGACCCTGGGGAAGACGTTTGTCCCTCACTCAACGTCCGGGCACATCTCTAAGGAGATGGATGGGGCAGGGCGGCTGCCCACCTGATGTGGTGCAAGGAGCTTCTTCACAGACAGTCTCCTTCCACCAATGAGACCACAGATCAAATGATGCCCTGTCCCTATCAGGTATCCAGTGACATTGTCATACACAAGCCCTGCTTTCTTTAGGGCTGGAATTTTTTTTTTCCTAGAAAGAGGAAGGAAGTGGGCAGCAGTTCAGAACAAAGCCCTCATCCAGACCTCTTAGGAGTGGCTACACTTTAGTGAGTCTTTATGGGCTTAGGAGCTGACAGGGTCTTAGATCTGCATTTTACAGATGAGGAAACTGAGGCTTAGAAAGAAGGAGCTTCCTGAGGTTACAGCCCCAATAGATTGCACATCTCTCTGCCTTTAGACCCAGCATTCATTCCACATAGATATCCTAAGGGTGAGTCATCAGAGTATGTTCCCAGGAGCAAGCGTGGTATTTGTCACCTGGCTTTCTCCTACTGATACAGCATTCTCAGCCATTCTTTCCAGTCCGGGCGGTACGTGACTCACAAGCTCACTAATCCTGGAGGGGTGATGGGCTATTGCTTCCCATGGACACTTCCAGGTTCTTTAACCTTTTACTTGGGAACCTCTCCTCCACTACGGCTCATTCAATCTACATTTGTCATCCAGTGAAGGTTTGGGTAGCTACCGTCTGCCCGCCCTCCAGTCCTTCTCCTTCCTTCCTCAATGAATTCAGTGCTTGACTCACTGTGATCTAATCAGCTCTCACAGGACAATTAGCATCTCTCAGCAGATGAATGTCGGATCTATTTTTTCAGCCCTAACCTCTCTCCTGACCTCTGGTTTCACATTACTAACAGTCCTTTGGACATTCTGGACTGAATGTCCCATGGGCATCTCAAACTCCATGTATTCAAAACAAAGCTCATTATCTTCTTTTCCCCAAATCTTTTCCTCTTGCAGACTTCACCGTCCTATCGGTCACCCTGGTGCGATCACACCTGGGTGTGACCCTTGCCTCCCCACCCATACCCCACATATCCACTCTGTTGCCAAAGCTCATCCATTCTCCCTTCACAATAACTCTTGTCTATGACCCCTTCTCTCCACTCATGTAGCCACACCCGGGTGCAGGCCCAAATTACCTCATTCCTAGACTATTGCAATAGTTCACTGTTCATCTTTCTGTCTCACAGCTCTCCCCATTCCAACCTACCTCCCATTCGTTTGCCAAAGTGATTTTTCTAAAGTCATTTTGAATGAGCACCAGTGTCTCCTGATTAAGTCCAGGATTGTTATAAAATCCTCTGTTTGATTTTTAAAGTCCTTGGCCTGTCCCTCCACTTTTCTTAAACCTGATTCTCCTCCAGGTTTTCTGTAGTCCAGTGACAATGGCCTTCTGGGTGGTTCCCCCTACAGGACCCTTTATCTTCTATCTCTGTGCCTTTCACTGGTGGTTTCCCAATACCTAGAATGTTTTCCCTTCTCATCTCTGCCTCCTGATTTCCCTGGCTTCTGCAAGAGGGCTTTGCCAATGCCCCTCCCACCCCCCAGCTGTTAGTACCTTCCCTGCCATTGACATAGTCTGTGTGTTTTCCGGATTTCTAGAACGGGAGTTCCTGGAGAGCAGAGACTGGGGCTTGTGCCTTTCTGAGCATCTTAGCACCTTCTCACAGTGCCTGACATGCAATAGGCGCTTAATAAATGCTTGTTGGCCATCTAGAAGCAGACCTGCTGTCCCAGATTCAGAGCCAGGGTACCATAGATTGAGAAGCACAGATATGGAGCTGAAAGGAGCCTTCAAGGGAACCTCTCCCAACTCCTTTGTTTTACAGATGAGGAAACCAATGTCATTCTGGGCTTTCTAGCTTTTGACTTGCTGGAGGTCACAGGCTGCAAATGATGAAGCTGCTCCTCAAGCCCAGGTCCTCCAGCGTGTGTCCTGTTGCCTCTCAGTGGATCTAGGAGACCCGCTTGTGCAGGGCTTCTCCACAGCCCAGGGGCGCCGCGCACTTGGCTTGAAAAGTATTTTGATAGCTGTTATCTCAGAATAATTGGTTTCCTTTGTAACACTGTGTATTTTAATATATGCACTTAAAACCACTATTCTGAGAAGGGGTCTGAAGGCTTCCCCAGGCTGCCCAACGGGTCTAGGATGCACAAAAGGAGAAGACTCCCTGCTCTGGTCCAATTGCCTTATCTTACACATCAGGAAACCAAGGCTCAGAGCAGTGAAATATTGTCCCAAGTCACCCGGGTCCCAGGCTCTCCCTTTCTAGTCCAGGGCCTTCCAGTTGTCTCGTACTCACCCCCAAAACACACCCTTCAACCCCGTGACACCGGTCTCCCGGCTCTTCCCGAACAAGACACCCCGTCTATCTCTCATCTCAGGGCACTTCCACGTTGGAAGACTCTCCCTTCCCACTCCCACCTCCTTTCTTGGCTTCTTTCAAATCTTAGCCAAAATCCCACCTGCTCCAGGAAGCCTTCCCGGATCTTTCTAAATTCTGGTGCCTCCCCCATCTTCGTTATCTCCACTTTATCCTGCATATAGTGGGTGTGTGTGCGTGTGCATGTGTGGCACAAGTGCGTGTGCAGCATGGGCGTGTGTGTGCACATGTGTGTGCATGCGTGTGTGGCACATGTGCACGTGTGTGCGTGTGCGTGTGTGGAGCTAGATGTGTATATATCTACATCTACATATGCTTGTTTGTTGTCTTCCCCGTTAGACTGTAAGCTCCCAGAGGGGAAGGGCTGTCTTGCCTGGCACGTTTTGTAGTTGTCCTCCAGTTGTTTCAATCGTTTCTGACTCTCGGTGGCCCCATTTGGGGTTTTCTTGGCAAAGATATTGGAGTAATTTGTCATTTCCTTCTCCAGCTCATTTGACAGATGAGGAAACTGAGGCAAACAGGGTGAAGTGACTTATCCAGGGTCACACAGCTAGTTAAGTGTCTGAGGTCAGATTTGGACTCAGATCTATCTACTGCACCACTTAGCTGCCCTGCCTGGCAGCTTAAATAAATGATTGTTGACTGACTGACCAGTGGTCTTTCTTTGCTGGTATCCTGACTTTAGGGGAGGTTTAAGAATCACTAGAATGATTAATAGGAGAGTCAGCGCCTTCTCTGGAAGCAGAATTGGCTTTCTTGGGCAGTTCAGTTCATTCCTGGCCAGCCTGGAAGAAGAGAGATGCCCCCAAACAGCATAACCCTAATTAATCTGGCACCTTCACCTTTTGGGGTGGAAATCTATGAATGGAACTCCTGCACTGGGGTCCTGGAGGGGCTGGGGCTGTGCTTAGGAAGCCTCATGGGAGAGAGGAAGGTCAAGAAGATGTTGGCCCCAAACAGAAGACACTCATCCTCATTCATACTGAAACATTGTGGCGTGTATTTCTGATAACATCGTTTCATGCTTGATATTTCAGAGGGAACAATATTCTAATGCAGAAATGCTCTCAGAGAACTCTGCTCATGTGGTGAATAGTCTGGAAACTATGCACTGGGCGTCAGTCACCCCTCGAGGTACTTTTCTGTCTTGTGATTCATTTATGGGACCGTTCTCCAATTTTGACATTTCCCTCAGTCAAAGTTACATAGGATGGAAGTCATGGGAACACAGAATTTGAAGCTAGTAGGCATCCCCTTCCTTTTACAGGTGAGGAAACTGAAGGAACTTTCTCAAAGTTGTGTGGTTATTCTTTCCTGGGCTGAGTGTTATCAGTGACTAGCTGCCAAGTGGAATAGAAAATCCCTGAGGTCAGGGGCTATTTCTTTCTTGTCTTGGGGTTCCCAGAGCTGTGCTTTTTTTTACCTTGTTGTATGATGGATGCCTTCCCTGACCATCTGGTGAAGCCTGAAGACCCCTTCTCAATCCTGTTTTTAGGGAACTGAAGGGATGCTAAGTTTCAGTTAGAACTTGTTTTCCTGTCTGGATTTATGGGTCCTATGAAATCTGTGCACCGATTCCTTGGGGAGTGGTGGTGGTAGGGGTGAGCTTCAATTGTTAAAATTTTAGTGTCAGAAATGACACATTGGAAATTGACAAATGATATGAGTCAAGGCTTGATTTATGGTCTTGTTGATTGTCTCAACTTAAGCAATAGAGAAAAATGTTAATCCTGGGAGTTTTCTTTTTGGGATCTTTTTCAAGAGGTGATCAGTGAATTCTTTCAATTTCTATTTTGCCCTCTGGTTCTAGAATATCAAGGCAATTTTCCTTGAGAATTTTTGAAGGATGCTTTCTAAACTCTTTTTTTGATCATGGCTTTCAGGTAGTTCAATAATTTTAAAATCATCTCTCCCGGATCTATTTTCTAGGTCAGTGGCTTTTCCAATTAGATATTTCACATTGACTTCTATTTTTTCATTTTTTTGGATCTGTTTTGTAGTATCTTGATGTCTCATAAAGTCCTTAGCTTCCATTTGCTCCAGTCTAATTCTAAAGGAATTATTCTCTTCAGTGAACTTTTGAAATTCTTTTTCCATCTGGCAAATTTGGCTTTTTAAGGCATTCTTCTCCTCATTGGCTTTTTGGGCCTCTTTTGCTATTTAAGTTAGTCGATTTTTTAAGGTGTTATTTTCTTCAGTCAGGTTGTTGACTCTCTTTTCAT
>CM053583.1:10615791-10651002 GCA_028627135.1 Pseudochirops cupreus | reverse complement strand
ATACTGCTCTCCAAAAGTCCTTCTGGCCTTCTCTCAGCTTGGGTCTCTCTCCCAATTCACAGCTCCTCCCAGTTCAGCCCTCTCTCTTCACGACAACAAGTCCATCCCACCAGTGGGATTCACAAGCTCTGGGTTTTAACACTCAACCCAAAAACCAAGCCAATACAGGGGCATCTGCAAATCCCATTACTGTTATAGCATGGGGCACTGCTTGAGCAAATGCGTGGAGGTGGGAAATAGGAACATCTATCTCAGGACACAAATCGTCCAGTTTGTCTGGAACAAAGAATTCAAGAAGGCAGATAGTGTGAAAGGCAGGTGGGCACCAGATCATGGCATTGGTCAGTCGGTCAATGAGCATCCGTGCAGCCTTGGACTCGTTGTCTACCTCCAATAACTGGGAGCTCTGTGAGGGCAAGGATTCTCTTTCCTATTTGTAATTCCCAAAGCCCGGACAGTGCCTGGCACATAGTAGGCACTTATAGATATTTATTGAACTGAGCTTTATTCGTTATTAATAATTTGTTATTACGGAATGATGTGTGTAATCATAAATGTTTATTTATCCACTATGAAGGACTTTTTAAAGAGCCAACATGAAGCATTTGTACTTTATTCTATAGGTTCTTGAGGAGGAAAGGGACACTGCCCCCCCCTCTCCCCCCGTACCTGAGGAAGGTTAATTTGGCAGCTTGTGTGGAGGGTGAATCAGGAGGGAGAAAGTCTCAATGGAGGGAGCTCAGTGAGGAGTCTCTCACAGTGATCCAGGACAGAAATGATGAGGCCCCAAACTCGGGTGGCAGCCCTTTGAGGGGAGGGCTTTGGCACCAGAAGGAGCAAGAATCAGTAACCAATTATCTGTTAGGAAGAGGGAGGAGTCAGGGGTGGCTCAGAGGTTATGACCCTGAGACACAAAGGTGGCTTCAGCTTCCTGGGGGAGGGGGGGGGACCAGACCCCCTTGGGGACTGTTGGGTCAGTCTCATCGAGGGAGGACCACCAGCAAAACCCAAGAGAAGATCCCAGGGATGGACAGTCGGCCCCCTCCCTCAAGCTCTGCTACAGTGAAAGGCAGAGTGTTGGGGTGAGGGAGCCTGGGTGTCAAAGGCTAGACCAGTGGAATGCAAGTGCTGGTATTTCCCAGCAAGCTGAGAAGGCTTTAGGTGAGGGTCAGGGCTGGACTGATTGAGGACCAGCCTAGATAAGTCCAGGGAAGCTCATGGCCAGAAGACTGACCACCATGTGAGGATGAATTCTGGCCATCGCAACTCAGGAAGGCCATCTACTAAAGTCAAGTCAAATCAACAAGCAGCCATGTGTGCTAGGCACTGGGCAAATAGAAGCAACAGTGGAGCCAGGAGAAGAACAAAAGAGAGCCAGCCTGGTCCCTTCCTCAAACCAAGGATCCAGGAAGAATTCTCCAATGAGAGAAGGGGGTCACAGGGGTGGAGAAAGCTGTGAGTGAGAGAAGTACTGAGGCTGCTCTTTCAATCAGTCCACCAGCATTTACTAAGCTCCTCTCTGGGTCAGGCTCTGGGCCAGGTGTCAGGTGTACAACTGGGGAAGACAATATGTTCATAGATAACTAGAGGGACGGGAGCTAGTTTGGTGGCACAGAAGCAGAGTTTTGCAAGAAACAAGGGCTTCAAAGAAGGGGGGGAGGGGGGATCAGGAGAGAATGCAGGCATAGGGATGGCTTGAGCAGAGATGCAGAGATGGGAGAGGAAGGCCAGCATGGTTGGATCACAGCCCTTAAAGCTTGCAAAGCTTCTAACACAACGTCTTCATTTCATTCTCACCAGAAGGAAGCAAGGCAGATTCTGGCAGCACCAATCATCCCCATCTCTCAGATGAAGAAACTGAGGTCCAGAAAGGTGAGGGAGGAAGCATCTGGGGCAGAAGGCAAGCATGGACTCTCTGCTGCTCCATGTGGCCTCTGAGTCCGTGGTGGGAGCACCTGCAGGGACGGGATCCTTCAAATATTATAGTGTAGGAGGGATTGAGGTGGTAAGATGGGAGCCTGGGGGCTCCAGGGAGTGACTGCCTCTGCCTTGGGAGCAGAAGAGCTGAACAGGCTGAGTAGTAGGTTAGAGACCAGAAAACACGTGTGTGAGAGTGCGTGTGTGCGTGTGTAAGTGTGTGTTTGTAAGTGTAGGGGGGGTATGTGTGAGAATGTGAGTGTGTGTGTGTGTGTGTGTGTGTGTGTGTGTGTGTGTGTGAGTGTGTGTGTGTTGCTTGTCAGGGGAAAGCTCCCATTTCTCTTCTGATCTGGCTGTTTACTGGAGCTCCTCTGAGTCGGGCTCCTGGGCTTCCTCACTGTGGACCTGGATGGAGCACAGGGGCCTGAGAGTCAGGATCCGCCCATACCAGGACCCTGGCCAAGTCACCTCCCTCCAAGCCTCGGTTGTCTGCTCGGTAAAATGGAGCTGATGGAGCTCTCGCATCTCCTGTGAACAGAGCCTTCTGCAAAGCTGAAAGCCCCATCCGAATGGAAGTCATTATTAAGCAACCCGCTGTGGGTGCAGCCCGCTGAGGGCCCGGCCCTTGGAGGCCATTACAAAGGCTTTTGCCAGCAGCCCCAACGTATTCCGTGGAGCAGCTGGAAATCCGGGAGGTTCCTGGGCTCCTCCCTCCCTTTGATCCCTCCGGCTGCCGGATTGGGCAGATCTTTTCTGCGCCTTGTCCTTGGACGCCTTCCCTCCCTCTCTGCCTCCCTGGCCACCTTCAAACCCTCGTCCATGCGTCCCTGATTGTCTTTTTCTTTACCAAAGTCTTTCTTCTCAGCCTCCCCAGCCTCTTGGGCTCGGGATTCTCTCCAAGTTCCCGTTTATCCTGTTTCCATGTTGACTTCCTCATCAGACTGAGCTGCTCAAAAAGGCAGGGGCTGTCTTTGTATCCTCGCCGCACAGGAGGCGCTTTCTAAGCGGTAGTTGATTGACCAGCTGTGTATCCTTCCATCTCTGCGCAGCTGGTTAGAGGCAGAGCACCGGCAGGCTTGAACCCAGGTATCCCATACAAGACACACTGCACATGGAGGAAGGCTGTAGCCAAGAATCAGAAGACCATAGATGGAGGGTCAACAGGACCCTCTGAGGGCCACTCATCTTACAGAGGAGGAAGCTGGCCAGAGAGGCTAAAGCTCTTGCCCAAAGTGACACATATAATATTTGAACCAAGGTGGGATCCTGTTGTATTGGGAGGTCAAAGGACCTGGGTTCAAATCCCACCTCTACCACTTCCTGGTCTAGTCTCCTTGAGCAAATGCCCTTAACTTGGACCAAATGCCCTCTGAGGGCCTTTCCAGCTGTAGATCCTGTAATCTGACGAATTCCAGTCCTCAAATAGAAAATGTGCTGCACTGTTCTTCCCATTAGCTCACTGGGTAAACTGGCTTTTCTGGGGTTTTCCAAAGAGTGAAGGCAGAAAAGGGGTATTGTGCTTTGCCACAGACAAGGCTTAAATTCATCTCTCTTGGACAACCCTCTCCCCAGTAGAAAATACGAAGTTCCTCTTTCTGGCTTTCTAGTCCAAAATGTATTTACCTCCCAACAAGCACATGAGGTAAGGGTTCAAGCACCATTGTGCCCATTTCCCAGACTGGTCAATGGGAATGTGGCTTCTATGGGAACAACAGGGTATCTTCTCGATTCCAGAGCCTCATGGATGTCTGTGAAACTTGTCTCTGCTTGGGCTGTTATTAGAGATGGTATTGAATCGCTACTTCCTATTATTATCCCAGAGGTAACTACCACCACCTTCTCCCATCTATATCTGGGCTCGAAGCTGACAATGACTTACTCAGTTGCTACCTAATCAGCATTTTTGTGGGTCCTCGGCTCCCCCAGGGGGACTACTGCCTTGGATTGATAGGACAGCAATAACCACTGACGATCACATTTCTGTATAACACAGAGGCTTAACAGGTACTTCCCCCTCCTCGAAAGCCTGAAACTCAGGAAGCAAGTGTAAGTCCATTTTCTAGATGACAAACTGAGGCCCAGAAAGGCAAGCTGACCTGCCCCAAGGTCACACAGCTTGTAAGTGCTGGAACTAGAATTCAAATCCAAGTCCCAAGAGATTGTCTTTCCCCCTTAAAAAAAATGTGTTTTGTATGACTAATGTGGAAACATGTTTCACAAGATTGTACATGTATAACCTCCATCAGATTGCTTGCTGTCTTGGGGAGGGGGGAGGGGAGGGGAGGGAGAAAAAATTGGAACTCCAAATCTTACAAAGTGAATGTTGAAAACTTATCTTTACCCAATGTAATTGGAAAATAATTAAAATACTAGCAAGAAAATCATCACTGTTGTTGTTTTTAATTATGAACTTAACAGTCATTAAGCTGATACAAAAACCACAATCTGATCCCCAGTTTGGGAGTGAATAAGAACAATTTTGAAAGACCTCAGTACTTTGGCCAGAGCCAGGACCACACATGACTTCAAAAGCTCGATGGGGAAGCAAACTTCCCACCCCTTGGCAGGAGGTGATAAACCAGAGGACAGAATGATCTGGGCCTTTGTTCTCAGACGTGATCGATGTGCTGACTTGTTAGCTTGATGAGATGTTCGGTTTTAAGCTCAAATAGCGAAAAACTACACTAAGACTTTTGGGAAAACCCGTATTTTTTTTTAAGGGAGTGTGTGGGGAGGTGGATTACTGTGTAGCATCAACAGGATAAAACGTGTCAATGAAACATTTTTTGAAATTCATAGAATTTTAAAAAGTGAAGAAAGACATAAGCAGAATACTTTTAAAATATACACATATGTATGCGGTTAAAATGTATACCTATACACACGTATATGAACATATTAAAAATGTAGCAAGTGTATCTTCAAGGATATGGGAGCACCAGATCATCTTCCTTGTCTCCTGAGGAAGCTGGATAAGGGCCCATGAGCAACAGCTAAAGACAAACATGGAACAGATTGGTTAAAGATTGAGAAAGGAGGAGAAAGAGCTATATGTTGTCATCGTATTTATTTAAGTGATATGCAGAGCTCATCGTGCAAAATGCCAGGCTGGACCAATCAAAAGCCAGAATTAAGGCTGCCAGGGAAACTATCAGCGTAGATGACACCACTCTGATGGCAGAAAGTAAAGAGTAATTAAGAAGCCTCTTGATAAGGGTAAAAGAAAAGAGTGTAAAAGCTGGCTCGAAGCTTAAGAACAAAAAAACCGAGATCTTGGCAACTGGGCCCCATCGCTTCCTGGCAAAGAGAGGGAGAAGGAAGGAAGTGGTGTCAGATTTTATATTCTTGGGCTCAAAGATCACTGCAGCCATGAAATTAAAGACACTTGCTCCTTGGAAAGAAAGTTGTAGCGAATCTAGACAGAGCACTAAAAAACAGAGACATCACCTTGCCGACAAAGGTTCACATAGTTTCTCCAGTAGCAATGTGTGGCTGTGAGAGACGAACCATCGGCAGAATTGGCACTTTGGAATGGTGGTGCTGGAGAAGACTTTGAGGAGTCCCTCAGACAGCAAGGAGGTCGAATCAGCCAATACTTAAGGAAATCCATTCCAGCTCTTTATTGGAAAGTCAAATACTGAAGCTGAAGCTGAAATACTTTGGTCCCATAATGAGAAGATGGTAAAAGACCCTCATGATGGGAAAGATTGAAGGCAAAAGGAAAAGGGGATGGCAGAAGAGGAGAAAGATGGATGGTGTCACGGAAGCAATGAACACTAACTTGGATGGACTTTGTGGGATGGTGGAGGATGGAAGGGTCTTTAGTGCTGTGGTCCATGGGTCCAGAAGAGTCCAACATGACTGAATGACTCAACAACAACAAACGTATATGTTTATGTACATACTTATCATATACCTACATATCTACCAAAAAAAATGTACACAATAGAAATACAGTTTCTTATACTGTAGAGTCCTCTTCCTTGCTTTTTTGTGTCTAGAAATGTTTGTGTTTGGAGGTTCACAATCAAAAAGAAAAAAATAAGGAATCGTTCACACAATGGCCATTTCACTAGACAAAGATCTGTTTGCTTGGATAAACATATAGTTTTCGGCTTTAAGAGCTTAAAGCTGCACTAAGACTTTTGGGACAGCCCATATTTTTTTTTTACAGGGATGGCATGAAGAGGTGGGTCAGTAGGTAACGATCCACATGAAAAAAAGCATTTTTTTTGTCAATGCACAAGGGGAAAGGGGGCAGAAGGGAATGTTAGATAAATGACGCTACCTTGTTAAATTGTGTATACTATCTATATCTACCTCTATTTCTTTACACAAAATTTGTACCCAGCAAGGGTCCAGAGCTTCTCACAGTTTAGTCCTCTTCCATCTTTTTTGTACCGGGAAATGTTTGTGTTTGAAGGTGATTGTTAAGTTCACAATAAAAAAAAATAATGAAAAGTCATCCACAAACAAGACCATTTCTCTAGACAAAGAACAGCTGGGTGGATAAATGAGATTCAACATAAAGAGGAACAAACAAAGAGAATCATAAATGAAGCCTCAGACATCTGTTATTAGCCAGGGCTTTTTCCATTATACGCCACTGTACCCTCAGCAAGGTGACCGACCATATAGAGTATGAGACTGGGAGTCAGAAACACCTGAGTTCGAATTCTACCTTAGCCACTTACTTAACCTCGTGATCCTGTCAAAGAGGAACAAAAAACCCCACCTACCTCCCAGGGTTGTTGGGGGTCCCAGTAACGTGACATATTAGATATTGTTTATATTTTTAAGGGGGGAAGGCAAGGTAATTGGGGTTAAGTGACTTGCCCAAGGTCACACAGCTAGTATAAATATCAAGTATCTGAGGCCAGATTTGAACTCAGGTCCTCCTGACTCCAGGTCTGGTGATCTATTCACTGCATCACCTAGCTGCCCCAATATTGTTTATATTTTCTAAAGGAGCTTAGACAGGAAAGGAATGCCTACCTACCAACATATCCATGGTTCACGTTCCTAGAGCAACTCACAGCTTTTTTATATACATTGTCTTGTGGGATCCTCACAACTACCATGTAAGGTGGAAGGTGTTCCTTTTGTCTCCACATCACAGATGAGGAAACTGAGGCTAACACAACCCTAGAAATAAAGTTAAAAGGAATCTTAGGGGCCATAAAATCTAACACCTTCAATTAACAAATGAAGAACCCAGATCCAAAGATGTCAATGATTTGCCCAAGGTCACATGGGTAGTAAGCAGATGTCAGATCCAGGTTTTCCTAACTCCAAAACTAGTATTCCATCTACTCCACAAAAATCCCAGAATCTGACAACAAAGAGGGAGCTCAGAAGCCACCTAGCCCAACACAAACACTAAAGCGATTCCCCCAATGACAAAGCTGACCAGTGGCCACCCAGGCTCTCCCTGAAGCCAGCCACTCCCCTGCTTTGTAGAGAGATTTTCTCCTTGCTAACCAGCCCCAATTAGCCTCTTTACCACTTCCCCTACAGCTCTCGGTTCTGCCTTCTGGAGCCCAAACAGAGCCAGCCTGATCCCTCTGACAGCCCTTTAAATACTGGAAGACAGCAACCAGGCCTTGCCAAGTCTTCTCTTGTCCAGAATAAACATGTCCAGCTCCTTCAACTTTTCCATCTTGTACTCAAGGCCCTTCCCAGCCCTTGTTGCCCTCCTCTGAGCGCTCTCTATCTTATCCTGGTTCTTTTTAAAGAAGTTAACTCTATAGACCAAATGAGGTCTGACAAAGGTCTCTCCCCTCCCTGTTTCTGAAAGTGACTCCCCTCCTAATGAAGCTCAGGATGGTATCAGCTTTGGTGGGCCCCTACATTGCATTCCCCATTTACTCAAGCCCTCCCAGCTTTTCCTTGGCTGTTGTCTAACCGCACTCCACCATCTTACATGGTGAAATTGATATCTTGTGCCAGTATCAAGCCTATACATTCAGCCCATTATTTTAGCTCATCAAAGTCTTCTGGGATGCTGTGTCTTCTAGCGTGTTTGCTACATCCCAGCTCTGCATCATTTGACCATCTGTGCTTTTATCTATATTACTGTTAAAAATGTTTCAATGGGTGTGGGCTGGGCTACAGGGGCTAGTCCTTAGAGTGTTCATAGATATTCCCTGACTGGTTCCAATCCAAGCAATTCTGTGGAATCTTGGAGCAAGACCACTTTCAACCACAATGACTCAAGGGTTTGAAATTATGATGAAGAGTTCTCCAACTGGCTGCTGAGCTGGAAGAACTGATGATTCAGGAATTTATGAGCCAAAACTCAGTGGGCATATAAATAGAGTGACCCACCCCTCTCTCTTTCTCTGCCTCTTGGCTTTAAAGCAGGGGTGCTGCATCTAGCTGCTTCCCCAAGAATTGTCTCCCATCAGGCCATGGCAGTTGTGAGCACATGGCCACTTCAGTCTCCCATGCTTTTTCTTTCCTGAGTTGAACAAATATTCCATGATGGCAACATCCAGATAATCTTGTGAGTTTGGATGATCAAGAAGTCCCATCAGAACCCCACTGGCAAAAGGAACCAGATGACAGTGAGGGCAACATCCATCAGAATGGTAGAAACTGTATGGCAATGGAAGGACCTCCATCAGAAGCAGAAAGACACAGAACAGTAGCGACCCAAGGACAAGTGGCATCAGGATGCATGGTCCCTTAGAGCAGAGAAAAGTGTTGACTATGAACTCTTAAAAAAAAACACACACTAACTCTCAAAGCCTAGGAGAAAGCTACATCTAAAGGGAACTTCATGAAGAGTCCACAAAAGGGAGAAAAGAGCCAGTAGTTATGAAGTATCCCTTTGACATGTGTTCTGTACATACATGCCTCACATTATATTTTAAGTTTGAGCCTACTTTATCCATGGTCATTATATGTATTTGTGAGAGGGCACCCCCAAGATTTAGGGAGAATATTTTATATCTACTTCCATCTCAGTAAATACCTTTCCTAAAAGCTGAGTCAACTAGCTAAACTCATTAATAATTTGTGAGAACTATACTAGTGGAGGCTCAAGAGCTATACAATTTTTTTTAAACCAAACTCTAGAATTAAAAATGTAGCCCCTCAAGGTTACCCTTAGAACCATGATAGGAGATTCCAATTGTAATTGAGTTCAATTGCAAGTTAGGAGAGTGACTCCAGAGGGCATATTACAGTAGTAAACAATCAAAGATCCCTGGAATATTACACCTCTTGCCATGATGGCATTGAACCATTAAAAAGGACTCTTTGTTTCTGACTGTTCTGCCAATTCGGAATTCTTCTGATTGTATCCAGAATGATGGAATCTGGTGCATATCTCTCCATCTTTCCCACAAGTACATGAGATAGATACTTCATCTAAAGCTTTGCTAAATTCTAGGTGAAACTATAACCACAGTATTCCTCTCATCTGGTAGTTTAATCATTTAAAACAAGGTGAATTTGGTGTAGCCTGTTCTTAATGGAGCTATTTCTTTGCATGCCATCTACCCCCACTAGACTGGTAAGTGCCTTGAGGGTAGGTTCTGTCTTTTGCCTCCGTTTGCATTTCTAGAGCTTAGCACAGTGCCTGGCATTCAGCAGGAGTTCAATAAATGCCTACTGACTACTGACTGACTGGACGTTCACCAAGTATCTCTAATGAGCCATCCTAGAACTTCCCCAGGAATCCAAGTCAAGCTCTCTAGGCCACTGTTTGCTGACTCTGTTCTTTTCATTCTTGAAAATCAAGATGACATCCGCCCATCGACAATGTCTCCTTCCATGATCTTTTCAGCTTCACCATCTCTATCATCACAACTGCAGGTATTTCTAGAGCATTTCAAAATTTTCAAAGTGCTCTACGTGTTACCTCACTAAGCCTCACAACAGCCTTGGGGAGTCTTACTATCCCCATTTGACAGATGTGGAAACTGAGTCCCAAAGGAGGGAAGTGATTCACCTATGGTCGCTAGTCAGTGGCCGAGCCAAGAGAGGTCCATCTTCCCTTGCTCTGAACCATACCACCTCTCATTCAAATTGCAGCTCTGTGGCCTGGTTACCTGGGGAACCTTTGCTCCCTGGGCCTGCTCTGTTCAGTGAGCAGGGGGGACAACATGACCTCGGAAGTCCCTTCCTCTCTCAGGTTACAGTCATCAGATTCCAGGGGTGGTAATTATCTCCCCCAGGAGATCTCACATAGCTCCCCGGGCAGTACTGTTTGCTGGACTTATCTGTGCTGGTATCTTGTCTGTCTTGCACTATCTCCCAGGGGACCTAGGAAAAAGGAGGAAATCTGGAAATCTCCTTATCCCAACCTGGTCTCTCCTGGGGGGCTCAGCCAGCTGCTTTCTTTGCACACAGCAAATACAATAATCCTTTGTTGAATCGTTAGAAATTCCATTGCACAATCTAGGGTCAGTGGGAGTCCTGGGCGAGAGCCCTCCGTCCCCTCCTGGGGCAAAGGTGGCAGGCCTATAGGAAGGAGGAGCAGGGGGCCCAAAGCTCCTTCCCCTCCAGAAAGTTTCACAGTAAGGTCTTAGACGAGAAGGCTGGGCAGGACAACAGAGAAACCAGGGGATGTGGGCCCTTCTCCCAGCTCTGTGACTTACCATTATCCCTCTCTGTGTCTCAGTTTCCACATTCATGATATGGGGATAATAAAACTCGTATTACCTACATTTAGGGATTCCAATTCAACAGATTTAGCAAACCTTTATGATGTTCCTGTTGAGTGTGCAAAGCACTATGCTAGGCTCTGGGGAGAAAGACAAGAAGCAGAGGCCTAACTAGCAATTTTCATCCCTAGGATACCCCCCCAAAAAAACCTTCTGGTTGGTGAGGGAGGGGTGCAGCGACAAGGGAAGCCTGGGATCTGGAAATTTTGGTTCAATTCAGTTCAACAAGCTTTCATTCAAGAGCTTAGTTTAATTGTTTTTGTTAACTAAGATTAAATAATAAACTCAATGGCTTCTATGTTACTGAAGAAACCTCTAAATGTCGGTACCCTGTGACAAAGACCCAGCTGCCCTGCCCTAGGGATGTATCCCTCTAGGTTTAGCTGGGCAGTCAATAAGCATTTATTAAACACCTACGGAGGGCTAGGCCCTGTGCTAAGCTCAGTTTACAAAAAAAAGGCAAAAAGGTGGTCTACATTCTCAAGAGACTCACAGTCTAATGCAGAGAACCGTCAGAACGAGCTGCAAGGTGGGGCTCATCTACAGAGGGACAGCCAGCCTGAAGGGGGATGGAGAAAGGCTGGAGTCAGGGATGGAATGTCTAGTTGGAAGAAGAGCCAGGAGGCTGGTGTGGTCGGCAGCCGAGTGCTGGGGGGGGGGGGGGGAGGGAGGGGGGGGTTAGGTGAAGAAGACCGGAAAGTGGGAGGGGGGGCCCTGCCTTCCTAGAGCGCAGTCTAAGAGTGTGAGCCATCGTGTAGAGAGAATAGAAAGCCAGAAGGATCCCTAAGGGTATGAGGGTCAGTGCTCTAAGCAAGGGTGGAGGAGGGAAGAGCAGGATGTTCCTGACTGAGAGGGAGAGGCTGGGACAGGCTCCCCAAGGAAGGGCTGCTTAAAGGCGCCTCGAGAGGAAGGGCAGGATTTCAATCAAATACTCAAGGATTTAAGAGCATTTATGAAGCGATCCTATGATCCTGAGCCAGACACTGTGCTAACCCAGAGAATACGGAGACAAAGGCGAGAGCTGGGCCTCCCCTCGGGGTGCTTCCATGGTGGGAGGGGGGAGGGACACAACCCATACACAGATAAGTGTGTACAGGATACGGACAAAATCAATCCAAGGCAGCTCAGGGAAGGACAGACCTGGAGGCTGGCAAGGTCTAGGCAGCCTCATGGAGGAACCTGAACTCAGCTTAGACAGAAACTAGGAATTCTATTAGGGAACAGCCCCGATGATGATACAAGGAGTATGGAATGGGGGGAGGGGGAGACTTGTCCTGGCTGGAGAAGAAGACAGAAAGGGAATGGAGCAATAAGGTAGGAAAGGAGGGTGGGGCCAGATTCTAGCCTTGAATGCCAGGCTAAGGATCCTAGGATCTAGGGGTCCCAGAGTGCAAACCCCTCATTTAAAGGTGAGGAAACAGAGGCACAGAGTTTAAGCGACTTGGCCAAGGTCTCACAAGCGTGGCACCAGAAGTCCCTGCCCCCCAACCTGGCCCTCCTGCCCACTTCTCACCAGACACAAGCCCCACAGGGTGATGACAAGGCTGACTGACAGAGCTATTACTAGACACTCAAATCTGCTAAAATATCGCCTCTAGGACCCACGGCAGCGCGGCCTCTGCTCTCAGGGATGCACCCAAGCAACCTACAACTTTCCCTTTTCATGTCGGCATTCCATCTGTACCCAGGAAGGTTTGTTTCAGCCGGCTCTGCCTGGCTGGAAGCTGGAGGAGGTCCAGGGCCCAGTGGGGTGTCTGTGTCCAACCCCCCTCGTCCAGACTAAACTGGAAAGCTGGGACGGCCTGCGGGAATCAGAGGGATTCTGGGAGAAGGAAAGGAAACGAGGAGCAGGCAGAGGAGCCCCAGAGGTTGTTTCTGGCCTGACAGGAAGCATGGGCAAAGAGGGGGGCGGGGAAGAGCATCGCCCTAAGAGGACATCACTAGCCTATGAGTCATCTTGGGACCCAAACTGATTCTATTTCCTTTCTGTGTGACAGACATGGGCAGAATGACTCCAGCTTTGCTTTCTTAGCCACATTTCTAGACCCTAGGTCCTTCCCACCTCTGACATCCCTTGTTCTAAGGCCCCTCCCAGCCCTTACATTCCCTGTTGTAAGGCCCCTCCCAGCTCAGAAATCCCCTGTTCTAAGATCTCTCCTGGTTCTGACATTCTATAAGTCAATAAGAAATGATCCTGATTCCCCCTAGAACATTTAAGAGGAGATGACTTCTAGACCCAGTTCTTCTGCTCCCAGAGATTGTGGAGAATCATCTTCCCTGGAGAACCTTGAGATCAGAACCCAGAACATCCCTTGTAGGAGGCAGGACTCCATGCTGAACTTCATCAGGCTGGGCTGGGGAGGGGCAGCCAGAGTATTTGGGAAAGGCAAGGGGGGGTAGAGAGAGGGGGAGACAGCAGGGCTGGCCAGCAGCCCCCCCCTCACTTCTGCTTCAACTTACTGTGCAAATTGGAGGTGAGAGTGTCTCCAGAGGGCCAGGCTTGCCTGCCACTCCCTTCCCCAGGCAGCCTGGGGCCAGCCAGCAGGATAGTGGAAGGGGTGCGGCTTTGGTTAACCCTGAGACCTTTCCTGGACTGACTGACTCCTGGTCAAAGGCAGCCAAGAATAAGAACTGGGAAGATGGTGGGAAAGAGGGAGCCAACATACACAGACCTAGGGCTGGAAGAGGCCTCAGAGGCCAACCAATCTGACCCCTTCATTTTACAGATGAGGAAACTGAGGCCCAGGAAGAATAAGGGACTATCCCACAGAGTATATGTGCAAGGAAGGATTTGAACTCAGGTCTCTGACTCTAGAGCCAGTGCACTGACCAATGTCTCCTTTTTAGAGGGGTCATGTGGGATGTGGAGGTCCTAGAAGAATCGTGGGGTCATAGAGCTGGACCTCAGAGGCTAGCTAGTCCACCTCAGTAATTTTACATATTGGGAAACTGAGGTCCAAGGAGGCTAAGGCACCTTCTTGCCCAAGGTCACATAAGGAATAACACATCAAAGGTAGGATTTGAACCCCAGTTCTCTGACCCCAGAACCAGGGCTCTTCCCACTATACCATGCAGTAATCTCCTCATTCTACATATGGAGAAACTGAGGAATGTTGAATGAGAATCAGATTTCACATGGGAAGGGTGCTTATTTTACAGATGAGGACACAGGCCCAGAAGAACCCTCCCCAAGGCCACCTAAGGAGTAAGTATCAGGTAGCGTTTGAACTCAGGGCCTTGGACTAAAGAACCGGTGCTTTTCTCCATTATTGCTAGGTCTGGAGACTGGACCAGCACTGGGGTAAGGGGGAGCGGGGTGGGCGGGGGGGGGGGGGGTTAGGTGGTGGAGAGATGGGGGGAGGGGTAGGTTAAGGAAGCGGGGAAAGGGGAAGGGGTGGATGCTGCCGATGACTCAGCCCTCTCTGTGGCGCTGACTCGCAGGGCGGGGTGCATGCCCTGGCATCTGGTTTTCCCTTTTCTTCAAAGGTAAGCTCATATCCCCCAGCCAAGAAACCCAGGGAAGCCCCTCCCCTCCCACCCGCCCCCCAAGATATGGACACTGCCATTCACCTTCCAGCCGGGAATTCACAATCTCCGAGACCAGAACTTCGTAGGATGAAGGTGGGAAGCAATTTGGCCTCCAGGGCGCAGGCCAGGAGGGTCTCCGGGAGGAGCCTGGCTCCTGATCCGCTCCTCCCACGCCCCTACAATCTGCCTCTTTCCATCCCTCCTGGGAACCCCTGGGGCTAAAGCCTGCCTTCTCCCTGGCCTGGCCTCCACTTCCGGAGGTGCTGGGGAGTTTGGGCAGATGACTTTGGCTCTGTGACTCAGTTGGCTCATCTGTAAGGCAGAGATGGTTGGTTTCACTGGATTTCAGAGCTGGAAGGAGCCTCACAAGTCACTGAGGCCGGTTAGAAGCTGAACAAGGAAATGGAAGGCTTAACTCTTTCCTGCCTGGAACTCACACCTCCTCTAAATTAGTAATTGCCTCAGTCACCCAGTCCAGGGCCCCATGAATGAGTCCCTTCATTCTCTAGACTTCTCATCAGCTGCCCTATCTCCACACACCTATTCCCTGTCCCCACCTCCCTTTCCGAAATCAAATCAACGGTCATTCTTACTGGAAAATGTTGGTCTACCGAGCCCACCACAGCTCCACTCTTTCCAGCCATTGGATCACCAACCCTACCTTATCTTTGCTAATAGAAAGTAAGCTCCCCGAAGGCAAGGCCTGTCTTAGTTTATGTGGATTGTATGTGGAGCACCATGCTAGGTGCATAGTAAGAGCCTGATAAATGCTTTTTCATTCATTCATTCATTCATTCATTCCCAACCAGCAGATAGAAGCCATCCAGGGAGAGGGCTCCGACCACCCCCCAAAGTCCCCAGGAAGAAGTTTCTCTGGACATCAAGCTTAAGTCTCCCTCTGTAATTTCCTCGTGGCTCCTGATTCATCCCTCGGGGGCCAAACAGAACAAAGCTAATCCCTCTTCCGTATGACAGGTCTTCAAAAACATCGAGCTGAGTGAATACTCAGTCCTGGAGTCTTCTCTTCTGCAGAGTGCCTGGCCCTGGCTCCTTCCTCCAAACCCTCCAAACCCTCCTTCCATCCCACATCCTGGGGGCCCTCCCCTGGACACTCTCTAGCTAATTAGTGTCCTTCCTAAATGTGGTGGATGCCAGCGAGGACCCAAGGAATCGAAAGCAGGATGAGCACAAGGAGACCGCCTCCACTTTATTCCTGAGCCTTTCCTTCTCAAGAAATCTCTTCCGCACTGGATCCTTGTGAGGGAGGCATTCTGCAGGCCTTTAAGGCCCACGGGGAGTTCTCATCATCGTCATTACTCCCCAGAGCACCTGCATTTTATTGGAAGACAACAGGAAGAGGCCGATGCTGAACCCCAAGGAATGAGCCAGAGGAGGAAGATTTGGGGGCTGGCAGGAGCCTCTCTGGAGACAGAGAATGAGCTCATTGCCTGAGGCCTGGCCGCTTCTCGTCTGTATTGGAGCTATTATCGCCAGTGCCAGATGACTGGTATAAACTGGTTGCCCCATCCGTGTGCCTGCCAAAGAAGGCTAGCTTGTGGGATGCTTCGGCTCTTGTCTGAACCTGCTTCCTCACAGGCCTACGTGCTGTGCTGTCCCCGGGAGAACCCTGGGGAGCTCTAGGATGGGTGGAGGTAGAGAACACATTCACCCTTGTCCCAAGAGTTGCAAAATCCAGGAGGGAGAGGCAGTGGATAGAGCGCCGGCCTGAAATCAAGGAAGATCTGAATTCAAATCCAGCCTCACACACTTATGGCAAGTTACTTCGCCTTTGTTTGCCTCAGTTTCCTCAGCTGTGAAATAGGAACAAGAATTGCACCTTCCTCACAGGGTGGCAACAAGGGGCAATCAATCCTTAAAAGCACTGTGGGGTCAAATGAGACAATGATGGGCAAGGGCTTAGCCCAATGCCTGGAACATGGTAGGCACTATGTAAATATCAGCCATTATGATTGCTGTGGTAAGAACATGAGACTGGAGGGTCAGGAGGCTGGGAAGGAAGGTTCTAACATCTCTCCTAGGGCCAGTCTGCATTCTAAGAGCCCCCTCAGCTCTGATATCCCATGCTCTGCATCCCAACATCCCTCCCAGCCCTGATGTTCTGTGCTCTAAGGTTATAGGGTCACAATGGGAATTAAACTGGGTTTGGAGTCAGGAGCCAGGCTGGTCCCCAACTTTGCTATTTCCTCTCTTTGTGACTTTGGGCAAGTCATCTCCCATCTCTGGGCCTATTTTCCTAACTGTAAAATCAAGGCGGTTGGCAAGGCCACCTCGAAGGACCCTTCCAGCTCCAGCATCAGATCTGTGCTCCAATGCCCACGATTCTAACACTCTCTAGACTGCCTTCCAAGGTCCCTCCCAGCTGTGACAGCCTGTGAGCCCCAGGGTTTGAGGGGAGCAAACAGTCAACAGCTCCGAAGGCTAAGAAGAGCCTAGAATTCATTTTCTCTTCTTTAAACCCAAAAGAGTCCATTCCTTGATTCCCAGGACAGTCTTTCCCTGTGGCTACAATCTTTCCATCTTGCCCCTGTGCTCCCTCCATTTGGGACCTGGCACTTGGGCCTGGGCCCGGGGCAAGTGCCCAGCTGTCAGCTGAAACTTCACCAACAATACGGCTTTGGGCCAGGAAAGCCCACTCAGCACAAAAATGATCTGACATCACATTGTTTCTCTCCTGTTGATGTTGTCCAAGCTCTTCAGAGGGGCTATGGGAGTTCCCTCCTCCATTCCCTGGGTAGAATAGACCCAATTTATTACTCTTTGGATTTCTCAGCATGGTACCAGTGAAATCCAGGGCACTGGCTATGGAATTGGAGGACTCAGGTTCAATTCTCCCCTCCAGCGCTTACCTGTGTGAGCCTGGAACCCTGGGCCTTGGCTTCCTCATTGCTACAATGAGGGAGCTGAATTAGAAGGCTCTGGAGAACCCTCTCAGCTCATAATTGTGTGACCTCTTGGCTATGTACCATGATCCTTTGCCCATGCTCAGTTCCTGAACCTGAGGCCCTGAGACCATTCCCAGGTCAAAGAGTCCCTCACAGGGCATGATGAGGCTCCCATAAAAAAGACTAAGGGTGAATGCCATAGAGTTCTAGCCAGAGCAAACAGTGTATGCAGCTCACATGGGCCAGCCTTACAGCCAAGTTCCCCCTGGCCAGTGCACAACGCCATTGTTCCAGGCTGTGGTGGGCCCGGCCCTCTGGCAGCCAGGGAAGGCCGACAAGATGTCCTTTTCTCTCTGTTTCCGTGGCTGGAGGAAGAGGGTAGCTTCCTTGCATAGTCAGTCCAGAGTCAGTGAACAGCAATAAACGGGGAAGGCAGGGCCCGCCTCAGCTGGAAATGGGAAACACAGGCTTCCAAAAACAACGGGGCTGAAGAACACAACAAGGTCGTGGCCTGTAGTTTTTAAAGTGGGGCCTGTTTTCCAGAGGGAGCTTCTCTCATCTTGTGGTTTATCCTAAGTGTCAGTAGCAAGGTCACAGAAAGAGCCCCTATTAGCTATGGAAAGGCCCTTTCTCACCTCTGAGCCCTGTAATTAATAGTAATAATAATAGTGTCTGATCTGTAAAATGGGATCAAAGTCCAGCGGCAAGACAAGAGTCGAGAGGAGGACTCTGGAGGAAAAAGTGGGGCAGAGTTTTGAAATTGATTTCACTTCAATCCAATTCACCCCCCCACCCCCCGATCTGAGACATGGCTCTCCGGTGTCATTGGTCCTCTCGGAGAAACGGAGAGGAACAACTACAACAAAGTAGAGCTGATGAGAACAAGAGACAGAGATAAGGTGTGGAGGGTTGAGCCAGACCTCAGTCTTCACTGTCACTGCAGGGTTCGAGATCTGTACAGATGAATGCAGAGCACCCATCTCTAGAAATCCAGAATGCCTTCCCCTAGCAGGGGAAGCAGATTAACACTGCAGAGGAAAGAGGAATTGGCTGGGCCATTTAGGAGCAAAATACCAGTCCCTGGTGTTTGGCAGAGTTGTCTCAGGTTGGGGTTTTTTTTGTTGTTTTTTTTTTTGTCAGATTACAGACATCTGTCCTATGTTTAATATACTGCTACCCTAAGTGCTTGTGTGGAATCTCAAAACTCTTTAAAAACCTGGATGTTCCAAGGTTTTTGTAGAAACCCAGATATTCCCCCTGGATGGGACCATGCATCAAATTAAGTAGGACCCTTTAAAAAGCACAGTCCACACCCCCACTGAGATTGGACCTGGTCTCTGTAAACCAGGAGCCTCTAGAACACAAGTTATGTTTACATTCTCATAGGGCCCTTTGTGAGAAAAGCACTTTGTAAATCCTCTAGCAATGAAAGTTATAATATCATGAGAATGAATATGGTCAGAAAAATTGCTTTTCTGTGCAGCCTGGAAGAGCCACCAGATGGGAAGCATTCCATGAAGTGAAAGTTCAGTTGACTGTGGATAAACAGGGCTGTGCAGATCCCCATTTTTAAGTTGGAGAATTGCTTCATACAAGGGAGAACAGCCAAAAGCAGTACTCAGAGGGAGTGGCTTCCCTCCGGGACAGCTGCAGAGCCCCAGCAAGAGGAAGAGGAAGAAAAAAAACAGTTCCAGCTCTTGAGTCAAAATGTTCATGTGTCCCTGGACATTTCAATATGAGAAAATGTGGGATGTATACTGCAGGAGTCCTCACTATCCCAGCCCAACAGCCCAAGGAGAGAAAGAATCAGCAGCAGCAACCTTCAGAGGGCGTGTGTGTTGGGGGGAGAGGTTGCACAGCAGGTATGGAGTCCGAAGATCTGGGTTCAGATCCCAGCTCTGCTCCTCATTCCTGGGGTGACCTCCAACAAGTCTCTTTCCTTACATGTGTGTCCATGTCTTCCTCTGTAGAATGAAGAGGTTGGACTAGAAACGATCCCTAAGTTCTTTCCAGTTCTAAATCTCTAACGGATGGACATCCAGAGACCATGAAAGGAAGGAAGGCTTCTTAAGGGAGGTGGTATTTGGATGGACTTTGATGGGAGCTGAGGGGAGGGGAGGAGATGGATCAGAGAGGTTCCAGGGGAGCCAGGAAGATGAAAGCTCTGCCAGCTCTAGACTTGGTGCTCAGCAAGAAGGAAAGGAAAGGCATGATCCACTCCATGGGAAGGGACCCAGCCCAAAAGGCCCCTCCAAAAAGATTTCTCACCTCCTGAAGTCCCCAGTCACAAACACAATACACCTGGGAGGAGGGGCACATCAGGTCTTTAATACCTTTATTGTAAATGACTTTATTCCAGTTGGTAACACCTGTCACCTGAGGAAAGGAGACACAAGTGAGTTGGGCTCCAGTTGGACTCTGCCACTAGGGGAACTCCAGCAAAGTAACTTCCCCTTTTCAGGCCTCAGTTTCCTTGTCTGTAAAATGATGAAATGAGGGGGTTGAATTAGATAGATGGAGATAATGTATGTTAAGTACCTTGCAAACCTCAGAGCAGTACATAAATGTTCCCTCTCACTGTTATCAATATTAGATGGCCCCGAAGATTCCTCTCTGCTCTCTCTAATGGTACCTGGTTGTTTTGATAGAGGGAAGGTGGGAAGTGACAGGCTAAGGCCAGAGCATGGGGAGAGGGAAGATTCAGAGGTCCCTTGGGCAGCCAGAAGCCACAGCTAAAGGTACTTGGGAGTGGAGCTGAATATGGCAGAAAGAAAGCGTGGTGGGCAGTGTGCCAGGCAGGCTGCAGAGACCAATGGAATCCGGTCTTCCAGGGGTTCAAGCCTACCTCCGACACTATCTGTGTGATCCAAGACAAGTCACAAGAAAAGAGAATTGGGAGTTGTCGGGGCCCTGAGAACACAAGACGGGGAGAGGGGAATCGGGAAGAGGGTCAGTTAGATCGTAGATCATGGCATGTCTGAGCCGGGGAGGGAGCCCGTCCAAGCCGGGAGGAGCCCGAGAACATGGAATGCCAGAGCTGGTAGGCCCTAAGAAGACGGAATATGGGGGAAGAGGAGGGCTGAGGAGCACTGAAGTCGGAGCTGGGAGGGGAAGGGGCTGGTCTAACTAAGAACAGACGCTCCCCGTCCCTCCCCCTTAGAACAGGGGATGTCAGAGCCCGGAGAAAAATTAAAGACGATCGAGCCTCTCATTTAACAAAGAGGGAAACTGAGTCCCTTGGCCTCTCCAAATCTGTGTTTTCTTTTGAGGGTAGTTATACTAGGACTGCGAGGTTACAGGATGATTGTGAGCAAAGCATTCTGGAAGCGTTCAAGCTGCGTGGAAAGGTGGGTTATTACTCTTCACTATTCAGACACCTGCAGCGTTCTCCCCCTCTTCTCTTCTGCCCCCCTCTCTCCCCTTGTTCCCCTAGGGCGCTCCCGAGCTCCAGGTGGAAGAGGAGGAGGACTGGGCGCCCCCAGGCCAGGCGGCCGCTGCCCAAACTCCAACAGCACAAAACGCTGCAGAGAGCTGCAGGAAACGCCGGAGCCCTGGGGCTGCGGGAAATCTGCCCAGCAACCGCGCACGTGTCCACGAACTCGGCTTGCGGATTGGCTACCCGGGCCGCGGGAGCCTTTGCTCTCCATCCCTCCCTAACCCACCTGGCCCGGTCCCTCCCTCCCGTCCTTCTTCCCCCGCTCTCGGGGGCCTGCCCGCCCCTCCCCATTTCTTCTCCATCAGCCTCCACCTTTCCCCCTGCCCTCCCTTTGGGATCCCGCTCACATCCTAGCTCGAATTTCTGTAGCGCTTTCTCCATGGCTTTCAAAGCGGCCCCGGGCCTTTACAGAGGAAGAAACATGGGTTCCGAGTGATTGAGGCTGGGGTGGCCGTCATGGGCACCCAGCTCTGCAGGCAGCCTGGAGCGATGCTTAAAGCCCTAGACTTCTATTCGAGAAAAACTGGGTTCAAATCCTGCTTCTAACCCTCCACCTAGGAGACCATGGGCATGACCATGGGCAAGGCAGTTAGCTTCCCTTGGCTTCAGTCTCCCCATCCATAAAATATGGGCATCGATCTGGACGATCTTTGAGATGCCTTCTCGGATCAAGTGAGAGCAATGTGTACACAGTAGGCACTTAATAAATGCTGTTCCATCCCTTCTCTCTATAGATGCTCTTAAGTGATCTCACTGTCCCTGGCCTCAGTTTCTTCACCTGTAAAATGAGGGAGATGAGCTACATGGCTCGCATCCCCTATGCTAGAAGGTCTGCTTAGGCCAGCTCTGCAAATGGACCCAGAGGACAGTATCCTTCCTAAAGGGCTGCCTGTAGCTGCAAGGAAGGGGGTGGGGTGGGAGTAAGAGGAGTCTTCCTGTGGAAGCCCTAAGGCCAAGGCAAATCTTAGGGCCTCAGAGCTAGAAGGGCCCCTAAAGTTCTTTAAATCCAGTGGTTCCCAACATTTCTGAGTATGAGGTCCCCTTTTAAGGTTAATTTTTTTTTTTTGCCAAATATCCACAGGAAAGCAGGTGTCTACTAGGATCCACTGCTTAGTCCTCAGAATCACAGCTGGACAGCATCTCTGAGTTGGAAGGGACCCCAGCACCCATCTGATCCAATCAGTCCATGAAGAGGAATCTCCCCAACAATGTCCCTGACAAGTGGTGGTCCTTCTTTGTTCAGAGGCCTCCAGTGAGAACCACTGCCTCCCCCAGCAACCAATTCTGTTTTGCTCTCTTCTGATTGTTAGGAAATTATTTCCTTTGACTGAGGTCAAATGCACCCCTTTTAACTTCCAGCTCTTAAGAGGGGCATGTACCACCAAAAGCTTAAGTGACTTGGTCACAGCCATGGCTATTCAGGACAAGAATTGGATTTGAACCCAGGTGGTTTGCCTCCAAAAGCAGGTCTTCTTTAGGAAAGGCAAGGCCTGTAAAATTCACCAGAAGAAAGAGCCCAGAGAGGGTCCTGGAATCCCAGACATTACCTTGTTAAAGGGAGCATACACATTTTAAAACCTAATTGTAAATAATTTGGAGTTTATGTCTTGACCTCAAGTCAGTTTTATTTTAATTTCATAGACGAAGAACTGGAAGAGACCTCAGAAGCCATGAAATCCCAGGCCCTCATTGGACCCAAGAGGAAACAGCCTCCTGGGCAGGCTAAGGGACTCCCTTACCCAGGCAGGGCTGGACGGAGCCCAGGTTCTCAGACTCCAAACCCAGGGACTTGCTTCTACCAAACCATGCTGTCTGTATTTGTTGTGGATGGTTACCAAGTTTAGAATAGAAATACTGGGGGGGGGGACCCCAAAGACTTGCCCCAGGCCTTGTTTGCACATCCTCAGACCCCCTCCCCTCTCCCTTCTTGGCTTCAGCCCCTCCTTTCTACTGGTCCCTTCTTTTTGCTCCCCTGAGAGAGGCCTGAGATTACAGGTGAGGGGAGAGAGGAAGGATGGAGTTGCCAAGTCAGAAGCTTCCTGCCACACCATATCACGAGCTTCCCCCTTCCTGCCCACATCCCAGAAAGAAGCCACACTCACTCCCTCCCTCCTTTCCTCCCTCCCTCCGAGCAGGAGCAGGGCAAAGCTTCCTTGACCCCGAGCAGGGCAAGCTGACCTTAGCCTAGCTGGAGGCCTCCCAATTCATGACCCACACCAGAACACCTTGCTGGCAAAAATTATGAATATTAAGAACCAACTTAGGAACCTCCTTTTTTGCCAGGCCTTCAGGCTGGCTAAGTCCTCTCCTCCCCATGGCTTCGTGAGGCAGGAAGTCCAACTAGCCCCATTCTGCAGGTGAGGAAATTGAGGCTTCAAGAGGTCTCTGAGACTTGTAAGGTCACACACCCCCCCCCCCAGTCTCAGAAACAGTATTCAAAACCAGGCTTTGCCATCATAAGATAACTAGTTTTCATTGTCCTCGGTTGCTGTCTTTACACAGCCTCTTTGGGGTCTCAGACTAACGGGGCCACCTTTTGGGTGGTCCAGTTCTATGATTTAATCAGTCTCAATTGACAACTATCTGTAACTCCCAGTCTTAGAGTTACTTGGGCCCAGAGGGGTCAAGAGCCTTGGCCATGGTCACAGAGCTCATTCCTGTCAGGAAGGACTTCTCGAGTCATCACTCCAGCCTCTACAGACCAAGGGCACTCAGGAGACTTAGCCAAAGAAGGGACTTTAGTCCAACCCATTTGACAGATGAGGAAAATGAGTCCCAGGGAGGGGAAGCGGCTTCTCTATCAACATGAACAGTGTCTTGCACATTAAAGCCTTAGGGGACAACACTGGTCACTGGCCAAGGTGGCATCAGGACTCTGGTTCTCTGGATCCCAATGCAGCATTGTCTGCTACATCATTCTGTTTCCTGTTTTTCCCATATAGACTTCCCATCAAAATATGTTCCCATCACATCTCTGGGGCTTTGTTAACACCATTTTTCTAACTCTAGTCCTTTTTCCATAATAAATAGGTAAGAGTTAAAAGAGGAAAGACCTCCCCCCCCCCCAACTCGGCTCCAGTCCCACTCATTTCAGGACTCCCGTAAGAGAAGGGGAGAGAACCGAGCATCCGGCCATTTGGGAGATGCCAGGAAGCAGTGGGCCAGAGGTGCACCAGAAACTGCATACCAGCGGTGGGGCACCCTGTCCCTTTCCTGGGAAGGTGCCCACACCAGGGCCTGCAAGGGCCCCAGGACCAGTGTGGGTTTGAGCCTGGTAGGTGTAATTATAACCTAAATGGTGTGATTATAGTTGCCTAATTACCAAGTGGGGAAGGCTCCAGAGAGGAAAAGCCCAGCCCTGCCATTAAGACTGGGAGCTCAGGGCTGGGCCTATAGCTCCAGAAGGAGAAGGGGCACCTGAGCTTCCCAGGCTCTGTCACCGGGGCAAGACAGGATGGCAGAAGAGAAAGGGCAGGGTCTGGGTGATGGCAAATCGCATCAGCTGTGCTGAGCCCCAAGGGCTTGGGATTTCAGAAAATTCTTCAATTCAGTCTATGGGAGGAGGGTGTCCTCCCTTATGTCGCCCACCTTTCACCGCCAAACTAGAAAAAAGCTGTCTGCACTCTTTCCTCCACTGCTTCTGAACTCACTCACTTCTCAAGTCCTTACCATCAATCTGAGCTTCCAGTCTCCCCACTCAACTGAAACTGCTCCCTCTAAGGCCCCTGGCAACCTCTGAATCGTCCAGTCCAGTGACCTTTTCTCTGTCTTCTTCTGTCTTTGGTTTTGCTGCTTCTGATACCATCAGTCACCTCTTCCTGCATCATCTCTCTTCTCTGGGTTTTCCTGATACTGTCATCTCCAAGATTTTTCCTCCCTGTCTCAGTCTCCTTCGTAGGATTATCACATATCTCTGCCTCCTTTTTTGGGATGTTCCCAGGGGTTCTCTCTCTGTCTCTCTCTATCTTTGTCTCTCTATCTTTCTTCTCTCTGTGTGTCTCTCTCTCATCTCTCTGTCTCTTATATCTCTCCTTTCTCTTCTCTCTCTCTCTCTCTCTCTCTCACATCTGTCTCTCCTTTCTGTCTGTCTTTCCCCCTCTCTGCCTGCCTTTCCTCTTTCTCACTCAAGTTCCCATGACTTTAACTCTCACATTAATTCAATGACCATGAAACCCACATTTGAAAGCCCTCCTGTCTGTCCTGATCTCCAGTCCCACATCCCCAGTGATCTCTTGGACATCACAACCCTGGGCAATCCCAAAGCTCAGCAGAACCTATTCCCCTAAAACCCTCCCTCCCTCCCAACTTCTGTCCAAAGCCCCCTCATCCGTCCAGCCCTCCAGGTTTAAAATCTCAGACACGTCCTGGAATCTTCCCTTCTCTCACCTCCCAGATCAGCTGCCAAATCTTCTCAGTTCTCTCCCCAAGCTTCTCTCCCTCACATGCCCCACCTCTCACATCTGTCCTCTTTGGTCTCCCTGCCCTGCCTCCATTCTCTCTCCCCTCTTCTACCCATCCTCCACACATTCATACTGAGCTAATCTTCCTTAAAGCACAGGTCTCACCATAGTCTTCCCTCACTAAAGAAGGTTCCCTAGCTCCTTATTGCCTCTGGGATCAAATCCAAATGCCTCTATTGGACATGACACATCTTCGAGATTTCACATCACTCCCTCTCAGACATGTGACATTCCAGTTTAACTGGCCTCCCTCACACACAAAACGATCCACCTGCCACGCCCCAAGTAGAATGTATGCCCTTGGAGGCAGGACCTCTTTTCTTTTTCCTCTCGATGTCCAGTGTGCCTGGGATAGTAGGTGCCTCCTAAGTTCTTAAAGAACTGATCAGATCTCTAAAACGGAAGGACTAGGACCCTTCCAGCCTTCAGTCTGTTGGGGCAGTTGACCATCGGCAACTCACTTAAGCATTTAAAGCCTCCCTTTCCTCTCCTGTGAAATGGGAATGCTATTGCTAGCATTGCGTCCTCCCACGCAAGTCTACTTGACTTGGGGCAGAACGGAGAGTCCTGGACCAAAAGTCGGGTAAGCCTGAGCTAAAATCTCACCTCTGAAACCTATTTACTTGTACCAGTACCTACGGGCAAGTGGATAACCCTTTCTAGCCTCAGTTTCTGCAGCTGTGCCTCCCTCAAGATAATGGATAGGAAACCCTTTGCAAAGTTTAGAGCACTCTCAGTCATTATTCTAGAAATGGGCATTTAAGTGAATTAGCGGGGCAAAGCTAAAAGCCTCCCCTGGGCCCAGAGGCAGTAGTCCTAATGGCTCTCATTTCTCTGCTGCTCTGGGAGCCTAAGGAGACCAACCAGCTCCAAAGCCCAGGCCGCAAGGCAAGGCAAGGCGGGGAGCCCTGGTCCTGGCTTCTTCCCCTCCCCTCCTCTTGGGCCATGTGCTGGAGGCTCCTTTTAAGATGCCTGTAAAAAGTGCTGTCCCCTTTCCCCATCTGGGAAGCCTTTCCTTCCATCCCATCCTCAGCCAGGTAAAAACTGAGGCTCAAGGTGGAAATGAATAAGGGCTTTGAGGGGACCACATGAAGACCTCCCTGGCAGGAGCCTGGCCATCAGCCTGAAGGTCAGGGCTCCCATGAGGCAGCAGGATGGGGACAGCAAAGGGCCCACTCCCAAGCCACGCCCGTGGTCAGCAGCCATGGAGAAAGAGCCAGCCGCTCTGTGCAGCAGCTTCCGAACCCAGGGTGGGACTGCCCTGCCTCAGGTTGACGCCCCAGCAGCAGATCCTGTCTGTTTATAAAATGGGCTGGCTTGAGTAGTGGATGTGCTCCCCAGCCTTGGGCTCCGCAAGACCTGGGTTTGAATCCTGCCTCAGACACTGTCGCTTCTTTTGTGTCTCCTCATCTGAGAAATGTTCTAATGAGCTCTTGCCTGTAAAGCTCTGTGCAAACCTCAGGTTCTCTATGAATGCCAGCTCTTCTTCTAATTGACAATTAACACACCAAATGCAAGGGGTAAGGTGGAACACAAGACAAATTTTTAAATACTGTACTAATAACTGGTATCTTTGCAATTCTTCAAAGCCTCCAAAGCACCTTCTGGGCGGGGGGCTTTAAGTCTCCCAGCAGCCCAGGGGGAATGGAGGCACTATCATCTCCATTTTCTACCTGAGGAAACTGAAGTTCAGGGAGTTTGTGAAGTTCATGGGAGACTTGCCCACGTTCAATCAATGAGCACTGGGGAAGGGGATGCCAGTGCCGTGCCAGGCCGAGGTGCCCCTGGCCACACAAGCAGTCCTCCAGCTTTAGAGTCTATCAGGGCACCGCAGGGAAAGCAGGGGGCTAGGAGGCCAGAGAGGTGTGGTCAAACCTGAAAAGGCAAAGAACCCAAGGGGAAAGTAGAGAAAGACATGCCAGGGGGAGTGAGCAGACACAGGGCATGGGCACAGCCAAGGCAACGACCCCCAGCAAAAGGCCCGGAAGGAAAAAGACCCAAAGGAAATGCCCAGACAAGACAATGCTCCTATCATTGGGTCAGAGCTAACACACCACACTGTCAGCACCCTAGGGGGCAGAGGCTGAAAGAAGAGTCCTGATATGCCAGACAGATGCCTAGGGGGGTGTTTGAGTGTGTGTATGAGTGAGTGTGAATGTATATGTAAGTGTGTGTGTGAATTGTGTGTGTATGAGGGAGTGTATGTGTGCATCTGAATATGTGTGTGTGTGTGTTTATATGTATGACAGTGTGTATATGAGTGTGAGTGTGTACATGTATGTGTGTATATGAGTGTGAGGATGTGTGAGGATGTATGTGAATGTGTATGCCTGTGTGTAACTGTGGGAGGGAGGGTGGCTGTAAACGATAGTAAATAAACATGGTGTCCATCAATTGACTGAAACAAAATGGTTGAACAAATTGTGGTCCTTGGATGCCATAGAGTCTGACTGTTGTGTGAGAAACAGAGTAGGAGGAATTCAGAAGGATACAGGGAGAAGAGGGAAACGACCCACCCCATTACCTCTCATTCTGGCTCCCACCCCCTCCCTGTAGGAAAGCTGGCCCTCTCCCAGGTCCCCAGTGCTCTCTTCCTCACCAGACCTGATGGCTTTCTGTCCACCCACACGCTTCCTGGCCTCTCTTCCTGGCTCTTCCCTCTCTGGGGTTTTCTGACCCTGTTCTCTTGGGTCTCCTCCCACCCCTCTGACAGCTCCATGTGGGTGCCCTCCAAGGCTCTGTCCTGGGCCCCCTTCTCTATTCTCTCTCGATGAACTCTTCAGCTCCCATGGATTTAATTATCATGTCTGTATAAATGAGTCCCCTCCCCTGAACCACATACACCCTGGTTCAACCAAAATGTCCTTGTCTCTGTTCCTCACACACGATATTTGCCTTTGCCCTGGCTACCCCCTCTGCCTGGAATGCCCTCCCTCTTCATCCTTGTGTCTCAAAATCCCAGGTTCGCTTATTTAAGCCCAGCTCAAGCACCACCTTCCACACAAAGCCTTTGCAGCTCACTCACACACCATATTACCTTGTAACTATTTTGTATCTACCTATACATGCACATCTTGTCTTCCCCTGAGACCGTCAGCTCCCTGAAAGCAGTACTGACTTCACTTTTATCTGTGCCCAGCACAGCACATAACACGGTTGTTGGATGGCTTGACGCAAGAGAAGAAGAAGAAACAATAGGAGAGACAGAATAATCTTGATTCAATACAACAACCGATAATTATAGCTCCAGAGGGAATACTGTGAAGTCTACCCGACCTTCCTTTCACAGGGTGGGCTCCAGGCTCCAGAGACACATCAGACACAGGCAACGGGCTGCTTTGTTGGGCTCATCTACGCTTCTTACAGGAGAGAGGTATGGGAGAGGGTGGGAATGGGGATGGGAAATGACACTGATTTTTTTAAAAGCATCAGCAATAAAATATTTACTTTGAATTTAAAAAAAAATAAAGTCAATAAAATAAATTGTAAATAGAGTTTGGGGATTAAAAGTGGCTTCATTGGGGCAGTTTGGTGGTGCAGTGAATAGAGCGCTGCCCCTGGAGTCAGGAGGACCTGAGTTCAAATCTAGCCTCACACACTTACTAGCCGTGTGATCTTGGGCAAGTCACTTAACCCCAATTGCCCTCCAAAAAGCGGAAAAAAAAAAAAAGAGTGA
The DNA here is from genome assembly GCA_028627135.1 of Pseudochirops cupreus. Classification (NCBI taxonomy): domain Eukaryota; kingdom Metazoa; phylum Chordata; class Mammalia; order Diprotodontia; family Pseudocheiridae; genus Pseudochirops; species Pseudochirops cupreus. Next base: position 10,622,410 of record CM053583.1, on the reverse strand, counting down.
CCTCATTTAAAAATTTTTAATCGATTCATTTGAATGTTTATATTTATTGGTGGTCCCTGGGTTTATTATGGAGGGGAATTCTCAAACCCAGAGAGTGTAAAACACGGCAGAAGCAGAAGCAGTGACCACTGTCATCATGGTTATTCCTGGTGTCAGATGAGAAGAAGGGGACTCAATTCCGTGGGGAACAAAGAAGACGTGGGCTGCACGGGATGACGGAAGCCCAGCGGATGGAGCAGAGGACCCAGGAGGCCATCCTGGCCCTGGGGTTTCCTAGCTGTGTGGCTGGGCCAAGCACTTGTCCTTGCTGACCCTCCCCTTCATCCTTCGGTTGGCTCCTACAGTCCCTTCCAGCTCTAAATGATCACCCCAGGATGCCTTTCTGGGCCTCAGTTTACCCACCTTTAAAATGAGAGTTGGACCAGACGATCTCCAGAGTCTTGTCCAAATTTAAATCCATGAGGGTCTTACGGGAAATGTTATCCAGCACTGACACTGGGAATGCCGTGAGCTTTGGCCCATCTATTAACTGCCAGGGCATGATAAACTCCAGCACCACTCGCAGCTGGAGGAGTCTGGGAGTTCAAAAGCCACCTGGCCTGGACAGCCTTTTCTTCTTCCTGCATCCTGATGGCTTCTAGCCTGCATCCATCCACCACCCCCATTCAGAATGCCTCTTGTCCTCATCTCCTGTCCACATGTGTGAAGAGAGCCCAGGATTCACTAGGCTCAAAACAACCCTCTCTGCGGCTCCTTGCAGCTTCCACACAGTTCATAAGGGGATTGATTAGTCTGCAAGGTCCCTCCCACTTCTGACATTCCACGTTCCAAGGTCCCTCCCATCTCTGCCATTTCATGTTCCAGTGTTCTAAGGTCCCTCCCATCTCTGACACTCTAAGATTCCTTCCAGCTCTGACTCAATGGCCCCTCAGTTTCCCCACCTATACAATGAAGTGATAGGGCCAGCCAGTCATTAAGCTTGCACAGTCCATGTCCTAGTCACACCCGGCACCTCAATTGAGAGATCATAAACAGTCCTCAAACCCAATCAGCAGTATAGAAACAACCAAGCTTAGCATCTAGTTTGCAAGAAGAGCTCAGCTTGGGCTTACCCATCTGGTCCCTACAAGTCTTCCTGGCAGAGCACTGGAGGTGTCCTGGGGTAAACATGCTACCATGGGCTCCCCTCACTCCATCCCTAACTCAACCAGCTACAAAAAGATGCCCTGGGGGTATATTTCATGCTAGTTGCCAAAGTCACTAGTTATAGCTCTGTCTGAAGAGACCACCCCCCAATTCTGACATGGGAGACTTCTATGAAGGTCCTCTTTTTGTAACCCCAAACCCTCTCTCTGATTGGTGCGTGGCCCTGTCCATCACAAACTCAGTCTCCCAGCTTGGAACAGGAGACCCTAAGCAACCTGGGCCATACTGTGCAAACTCAGACAAGTGGATAGGCCTCTCTGGGCCTCAGGTTCCTCATCTGGCAAATAATTAGGGTCTGAATGACTTCTAAGAGCCTACAACCTTTATTTTCTCAAGCATTTTATCACTATCATGAAACTGCTGTCCCAGAAAGAACCCTAAAAGGAGAGAAGTGTCCAAGGACCAGGAATTGAGAGGAGAGCTCCCCACCTTCCCTGGGGGACATGTAGATGCTTCAATCCCAATTCTGCCACTTTCGCCCATGTGGCCCCTTCTGTGGGTATCTAGAAAACAAGGTGACTGAAAGATTCCTAAGTTTTGTGACTTGGCTAACTTGCCCAGGAAATCAGGGGCTTTAAGGACAAACGGGGCTGGGCCAGGCCACTAAGTGGGGCGAGTTGGGGATGAGGAAATGGACTGCTCCCACCTCCAAGTTTTCGCTGCTTCCCCTCCCTCTACCTTGGGATGGAATCCAGAGACACAAGGCATCCAGATTACTTGTTAGCGGCTTTATTTGCATTTTACAGCATGAATTTTCTTACATTCGGAATTAATTTGGCATTAAAGTGCTGGATTCTTAATCAGGTAACATTTGTTAAAAAGCATCCATGACAAATATCAGAAAAGTGGCAGTCACTGGTAAAAACATCACATATAGTTCAAAGCATGTAAACCCTAGTCAAGCGGGTCAGTTACTAAGAAGCGAGAAGCTCTCTAACCCCTCTCACCAGGAGCAACCAAAGCTGGTCAGAATTACCAGACTGGGGGGGGGGAACTGAGGTGCCAAAGGACATCATCATCACCCCCCCCCAAAAAAAACCACAATTTCCCTGGGGAGACTCCTCCCTGCCATCTGGGTATATGTCTGACAGGACGGTGTGGAATATCATCGATCCTTGGAGGCAGAATTAGAAGGTTTGCTCCCTGCCATCCCACCCTCCTATCCCTTGCAAACAAAAGCCTCCCCCCCCCCAAAAAAAGGCATTCAAATGGATGTCAGATTTCTATGACCCCAACACTGACAGATTTGGTAAAAATGAAAGTGATAAACACAAGGCTTGCTTAGTAAACAGATGCTCTCAGTATTTAATGAGCAAACTGAAGTCTTAAGAAGGCAAATAGGGCTTACTTTGCAGATAGGTAGGAATGGAAAAAACAAAAGAACAATTCACCTCCATTTGTTGTTCCTACCACAGCCCCAGATTCTCCCCCTCCCCCAGGGTCAGGCCGAGGGTGGCCAGGCCTCCATTCTCAGAGCTGATTTTGGCCTTGAGCCAATCTTGGGAAGTTTATATACAATCACACAAAAGCCTACCTACCGTAAATATATATTTATATATATACATGTGCACACATACAAAGGGCCTCTCATTTCACTTTTTGGAAACAGTCAACTCTGCCTCTGACAAATGCATGCCCACCTTTGTCCCACTGTCATTACTCGATGACGAGGACAGCCTGGACTTCTTGGAGGCCAGGGATACCCCACTTCCCTGGAGCTTCCCAGCCTCCTCATCACTCCCAGTGACCTCATAGTGACCTTTACTCTTTGACCCCAGCCCACCAAAGGTGCCAAATTTCAGTTTGCCGTGTTTCCCTTTGACCTTTCCACCCTCGATGGACACTTCCCCACTTCCAAACTCGAGTGTGCCTGTAGGGGTGACCGGAGCAGAATGCTCCCTCTCGTCACTGAAGGAACTGGACCGGTGACGGGGCTTTTTGCTCTTAAAGAAGGAGAATTTGCCTTTTGGTGAGGACGCCTCTGCCTCGACCTCCCCATCCAAGGAGCCCAAGCTGGCCTTAGAGCTCTTGAGGTCTCCTTTGGAGCCGGAGATAGATACCTCCGGGGAGCTTGTGGCACTGCCTTTGCCTTTGGCTTTGGAAAAGGTAAATTTGGGCATTTTGATTTTGGACTTTTTGAGTCTGACGTCTGCCTCCTCCCATTCCCCTTCGTCAGCTCCAGCCTGGATGCTGCCTTCCACTTTTGGGAAGTTCACATCCACTCCCACTTCTCTGCCCACTAGCTCCCGTTCTGAGGACGTAAACTTGGGGATCTTCATCTTGGGGAATGTCACTCTTCCAGAGACACTTTCCAGGTGAACTTGAGGACCAGACACACCCACCCCAGGACCCTGAAGTCCCACCTGGCCTCCCTTAATACCTCCTTCTACCTTTGGTCCTGAAACATGGATCCCCCCAGCCAATTTTGGCACATCCAGGTCAAGAGCCTTTACATGTACATGTTCTCCCCCTGTGCTGAGGTCTGGAACTTTGACACCTCCAGAAACATCCACACCACCTTGGATTTTCGGTCCCTTCAAACTGATCCCCCCCATGTCTGATGCCAAGACCTCGGGTGATGAGAGATTGAATGCGGGTCCCTGGATGCTCACGTCAGGAGCTGCCCCATGAAGGCCGATGCCTGAACCCGAAAGCTTCCCTGATGGGAGTTTGACATTGACATCTGGCAGCTCTGTTTCACATCTGGGCAACTTAATATCCGGCTTCTGGATACCTCCTTCCAAGCCTTTGACACTAATGCCCCCAAGACCCACTCCCACAGTAGGAGCCTTGATATCACCGCTGGCCCCAAAGACCCCTTTTATTTTTGGTCCTTCCAAGTTAAAGTCCACGTCAGATGAAATTTGAGGCCCTTTCACATTCACACCTCTGAAGTGAGCTTCCATCCCAGGCCCCTTCAGCTCTGGCCCTGTGACATTAACGTCCAGATTAGACCCCTGTGAGGAGATGCCAAATTGGGGCAGCTTCATTTGGGGGAGTTTAATACCTCCCCCAGGTGTCTCCAAACTGACAGCTGGGGCATCCACAGACACCTTGGGACACTTGACATCACCAGCTATACCCAAGTCTCCCTTCAGGTTTGGTCCCTTCAGATTCACATCGGGCACACTGACGTTCAATTTTGGAGTCTCTAAATTGATGTCGACACCAGGACCTTTCACTCCTCCTTCCGTAGAAAATCTACCGCCACCTTCCATCTTCAATTTCCCACCAGCTCCTTTGAGGTCAAAGCCTGGTGTGTTCACATTCACCTTGGGACCTGCAACACCCCCAGAAACATCCAGATCTCCCTTCAGCTTTGGTCCTTTCAAATTCAAGTCAAGATCTGGCCCAGAGAGGTTCATGGAAGGCAGGTTCCCTTGGGGACCTCTCAGGGTTACATCAGGCCCTTCAAACTTGACATTAGGGGGGCTCACACCTCCTTCAAGAGAGGGGAGCTGGCCATGAAAGTCAGATCCCCCACCCTCCACCTTCAGACCAGGTACTCCAATCTTGGGCAAGGAAAACTTAGGGAACTGGATTTTTGCATCTGGACCCTTCAGATCAACATCTGGTCCTTCCAATTCCACTTTGGGGACATCACCCTTTATCTTTGGTCCTTTCAAGTTGACATTCACATCAGGGATAGAGACTTGAGGAGATGAGATACCAAAGGAGGGGGCTTTGATTTTGGCATCAGGGACCTCAATGTTGATATCAGAGGCATCAACGTTGGCCTGGACACTGGGTACTTTCAAATCTCCCTCTATCTTTGGCCCTGAAAAATTGATGCTCCCACCTGGCCCCTTGAACTTTGGTGCCTTCAGATGGATGTCAGGCCCTTCCACACTGGCACTGGGAAGACTCCCCCTGAGGCCCACAGACCCAACCTCTAGGCCAGGGCCCTTGAGCCCAGCTTTAATTCCTGGAGATGAAATTTCCAGTCCAGGTGTTTGGATCTCCCCTTCCAGTTTGGGGCTGGGAAGTGGGGCCTCTGCTCTGAATTTGGGAGATTTGATATCAAATTCAACATCAGGGAAGTACATTTTCCCAAACATCGGTTTCTTCGTTTTGGGAGATTTCACATCGACCTTAAGAGAAGCATCTGGAGCTGCCACATTGACGTCCAAGTCTGGAGTTTTGAGACTGGCATCGATTTCACCCTCTGGGGCATTCAAATCAAATCCCTGTTTTTTGGCCTTGATTTTAGGGCCACTCATATGGATCTTAGGCATTTTAAACTTCATTTTCTTGCCTTTCCCGCTTACGCTGATATCTGGAGACTCCACATTCAGTCCTACTTCTGGAACGGTAACATCCAATGAAGGGGACTTGATGTCAGCCTTTGGACCCTTAGCCCCAAAGCCAAATTTAGGTTTCTTAAATTTTGGAATTTTAACATCTGGCCCCTCAATGTTCAGGTCCGGACTCTCAATATTCAAAACTGGTGCTTCCAAGTCTACCTTGGGGCCCTTCAGGTCCAATTCACCACCTTCTATCTTGGGACCAGATATGCCAAACTTGGGTGACTTGAGATGTAAGTCAACATCAGGAGCAGATATTTTTGGCCCAGAAATGTCTAGCGATGGCATTTTCAAGTTGGGGCCACTTAATTTGGCATCAGGGCCATGGAGATCCAAACTGGGACCATGAAAGTCAACTTCAGGACCCTTCAGGTTACCTTCTACCTTAGGGACAGACACGTCAAAATCTCCCTTTAATTTGGGTCCTTTCAAATTCAAGTCAACATCGGGCATGGAGATCTTGGGGGCCTTGATGTTCATCTCAGGCATCTTGAACTTAGGGCCTTTGATCTTTCCCTCTGGGCCTTCTATACTCACATCTGGAGCCTCAATGTTCACCTTGGGGCCCGAAATGTCAATGTCTGCCTTGGGCAGGCTCATATCCACCTCAGGACCCTCTCCTTTGAACCCTGGCATGCTGAACTTGGGCATCTTCACCTTGGGCATTTTCAAGTTCCAGTCTGGCCCATGGACATCCACATCTGGGGCACTGACATCCACTTTGGGGCCCTTAATGTCAATCTCAGGGCCTTTCAGATCCCCCTCCACCTTGGGAAGGGACACATCCACATCTCCCTTCAGCTTTGGCCCCTTCAGGTTGAGGTCCACATCTGGCACGGAGATCTTGGGGGCATGGAAATGCATGTCTGGCATCTTGAACTTGGGGCCCTTCAGCTTTCCCTCTGGGCACTCAATGTCTACATCTGGAACATCAATGTCTACTTTGGGGCCCTTGATGTCAAGCTCAGGACCTTTCAGATTCCCCTCCACCTTGGGAAGGGACACATCCACATCTCCCTTCACTTTGGGGCCTTTCAGGTGCAAGTCAAAATCAGGCATGGAGATTTTGGGGGCCTTGATGTTCATCTCAGGCATCTTGAACTTAGGGC
>CM053583.1:10570325-10605786 GCA_028627135.1 Pseudochirops cupreus | reverse complement strand
TTCAGATTCAGATCCAGATCTGGCATGGAGATCTTGGGGGCCTTGAAGTGCATGTCAGGCATCTTGAACTTGGGGCCCTTCAGTTTACCTTCAGGCCCTTCAATATTCACATCTGGAACATCAATGTCCACCTTGGGCCCGGAAATGTCAACATCTGCTTTGGGCAGGCTCACGTCCACATCTGGTCCTTCTCCCTTGAATCCAGGCATGCTGAACTTGGGCATCTTAACCTTGGGCATTTTCAGGTTCCACTCTGGCCCATGGACGTCCACATCTGGGGCACCGACATCCACTTTGGGGCCTTTAAGATCCCCTTCCAATTTAGGAACTGAAACATCATATTCTCCCTTCACTTTGGGGCCTTTCACATGCAAATCCACATCTGGCATGGAGATCTTTGGGGTCTTAATATTCATCTCAGGCATCTTAAATTTAGGGCCCTTAAGTTTCCCCTCGGGCCCTTCAATGTCCACATCTGGAACATCAATGTCCACCTTGGGCCCAGAAATGTCAACATCTGCCTTGGGCAGGCTCACATCCACCTCAGGGCCCTCCCCCTTGAAGCCTGGCATGCTGAACTTGGGCATCTTCACCTTGGGCATTTTGAGGTTCCACTCTGGTCCGTGGAGCTCCGCATCTGGGGTGCTGATGTCCACTTTGGCCCCTTTCAGTTCCACTTCTGGCACTTTCACTTCACCTTCTAGTTTGGGAGGGTTCACATCATATTCTCCCTTCACCTTGGGGCCCTTCAAATGCAAGTCTGGCATGGAAATCTTTGGGGCCTTAATATTCATCTCAGGCATCTTAAACTTGGGACCTTTCAGTTTCCCTTCTGGAACCTCCACATTCACATCTGGAGCTTCAATGTCCATTTTGGGTCCAGAAATATCAATGTCTGCCTTGGGCAGGCTCACGTCCACCTCGGGGCCCTCCCCCTTGAACCCAGGCATACTGAATTTGGGCATTTTCATCTTGGGCATCTTGAGGTTCCATTCTGGCCCATGGAGCTCCACATCTGGGGCACCGACATCCACCTTGGGGCCTTTCAGATCCCCTTCCAGCTTTGGGACGGTAACATCATATTCTCCCTTCACCTTTGTACCTTTCAGATGCAGATCTATGTCTGGCAGAGAGATCTTTGGGGACTTGATGCCCGGCCCTTTCACGTTTCCCTCTGGGCCTTCAAGGCTGACCTGTGGGGCTGCAATGTCAATGCTGGGCCCTGAAACACTGATGTCTCCCTTGGGTAGGCTCACATCAACTTCTGGACCCTCCCCCTTGATCCCTGGCACACTGAACTTGGGCATCTTCATCTTGGGCATCTTCAGGTGCCACTCGGGCCCATGGACATCCACATCTGGGGCGCTGACATCCACTTTGGGGCCTTTGACATCCATCTCAGGGCCTTTGACTTGTCCTTCTACCTTCGGGAGGGAAACATCCACTTGGCCCTTTATTTTGGGGGCGCCTACATTCAGATCAACATCAGCCATGCTGATTTTGCAGGATGGGCTGCCAATCTTGGTCCCAGTTAGGGACCCCTCTAGGCCGGGTGCCTTAATGTCCACTGTGGGTTCTTTCATGACCATCTGAGGACCTTTTATATCCCCTTGTATTCCTGGACCTGACACCTTCATATCCCCTTTCAATTTGGGGGACCTGAGGCTTAGGTCTACATCCTGCATGGAGATTTTCGGTTTCTGAATGATCATCTCTGGAGCCTTGAATTTAGGGTCTTTGATTTTCCCCTCGGGCCCAGTGATGGCCACCTCTGGCAGGCTGACATTTCCAATGACACTGGGAAGGTTCACTTCTCCCTCAGGTAGTTTTATATCCACAGAAACTCCTTCCCCTTTGGAACCAGACACAGAAAATTTGGGGACTTTCATGTGGGGCATTTTTAGTTTTCCACCAGCCCCATGAGCATCAATTTCTGGAGCTCCAAGTTCCACAGCGGGGCCTTTGATACCAACGTGTCCTTTGGATGCAGAGATGTCTAAGCCTCCAGCTCCTGGAAGCTTGGCACCTTTCAGGCCAAAGTTGCCCTCCAAGGATGGGGTGGTGATTGCAGGATCCTTCAGCTTTCCTTTGACTCCCTCGACATGGATGGATGGTGTTGTAACTTCCAGCTTAGGACCCTGGACATTTCCGCTCACTGCCAAACCTGAACCATCACCCCCAGTCCCCACAGAGATGCCTGGTGAGCAGACGCCCAGGCCTACCTCTGGGCTCTGGCCCTCAGGCCCTGCTGCTGAGAAGCCAAACTTGGGTAACTTCATGGTGGGAATGTTTATGTTATCTATGGATGGGCGCTGGAGATCAACAGTCCCACCTCCGAGTGAAGATGAAACATCCATTCCTGGAACCTGGACCCCAGGGCCAGCAACTTCTCCTCCTTTACTTCCCAAGGCAACAGAAACAGAGACTTCCGGCTTTCCTTCCACCTTCAGGCCCTTACCACCACCGCCAAACCCCAAGCCTTCCACCTGGATCCCAGGTGTGGTGACCTGGACCTTGGGGTGGCCAGCACCAGCTGCCCCAACCTCTTGGAGCTCTGGTCCAGTTGCCCTAAAGTCAACACTGTAGCCTGTGGTCTGAATAGTCGCCCCAGGGCTTTGCGGCAATCGTATCACAGTCTTTCCGTGCTCGGTCTCCACATCCATCTTGGAGATTTCCATCAGCTCATGCCTGGGAATCTTGATCTTGAACTCAGGGCTGTTGATGTCAATCTCCCTGGCCCCCTCTCGTCCTGTCACATCCACTGTGTAGGCTGTGACCTTTCTGGTCACTGTGATGGTGCGGCTCTGGGTCTCCCCAAGCTCACTGCCTTCCACCCCATCCTCTGACTTCAGTCGTGGCTTGATTTTCGTGGTGTAGATGCGCTGGTACTCCTCATCATCCCCGCTCTGCAGAAAGAGACACCGCAGCAAAGGTTGTAGCTGAGCCTGACTGACTAAATGTGCCACAGTCCCAACCAGAGGCCAGCCAACAACCTGGCTTCCTGACCTCTGGAAGTATGGCCATTGGGGAGCCCCACAGTGCCCTATGGGGAGATCCACGAGGGGACAGAGCAGAGGCTGGGCTAGAGGGGACTAATGGAAAGAAATGGGAGCCCAGGGGAGAGAAAAACCAAGGGAGAAAAGGCTATTGGGAGGAGGTGAAGTCTGAGAGAAAAGAAAACTCCTCTTTTCAGGAGGTGGCCACCACTCCGCCAAAAAATGAGGCAATTCTAGTCAATTGGCCAAATGCTGCCAGAACCGGAGACCTTTTTGGGCACTGGATGAGAACTGAAGGAAGAGACACATCTCAGCCAAATGCTGAGAGAGATTTGCTCATTTGTTTGCCTTTTTATTTTCAGAGCTCAATATCTGGCTTACGAGGTGAGTGTGAAAGTGCCCATACATTGTTGAGGGATTGGCTGGTTGCTGAACGTGAACCACATGTCCCCCACTGTCTTTCTCTTCTCATGTGCCATCCTGGCTGGCAGATGCCTTGGTTTCTCAAAGGCTATGCCCACAGAATCCAAGCTCCAGCAAGTCCATGCTGGAAAGGCATCAAGTATGGGTCCTTTGATGTCAGGGTTTTTTTTGTTTTGGAAGATTTGGGGGTATTGGGGTTTTGGCTTTTATTTGGTGGTTGCCTTTCTTTATAACCCCAATGCCTAGCAAATAGTAGGGGTTTAATGAATGCTCGTTAACTGACTAATTAACCCAGCTCAGCTCAGACAGCCAGCTTTGGCCACAGGGGACCTCTCAGCCCAAGTAACTCTTGAACACTGCCTCCCACACTGAGAAGGGCCAAGATCTGTGTTGGAGGATGGGCTCCACATTGATGAAGCCACAGCTCCCTGAAACATCCAAACAAGGAGATCACAAGTGACAAGCCATCTGTGGGATAGTGGATAACTCCTGAAGTTTCTCATAAAACCAATCTGGAACCAATAGCTAAATGAATGACCTTCTGTAGGAGACTCACCAGCAGAGAAGCATGAGGCTTCAAGCCAACAAGGCTGTGAGTCACTCCTGAAGCAGACATGTTTTGGATATGTCTATATGTTCTAATAGAATATAAGCTCCTTGAGGGCAGGGACTGTTTCACTGTAGTCATTCTATCCCCAGAAACTAAGAGCTGCTTAATAAAAGATTGTTGACCGACTAATTGATTGATTACCAGTTGTATCTCCAATGGGGCACACTTTGAGATTAGGACAGGCCAGCAGTGTGCTCCCACAAGCATGGTGGGGCCAAGAAGAGAGTGAGGAGAGAGAGATGGAGGAGACAGGGGAGCAGGGCTGTGGAGCCTGGGGAAGCTCAGAGGGCAGGGTTGGGAGAGGTACTCACCAGCACCACCTCAGAGCATCGTGCGAAGGCGCTGTCATGGGACCAGGACTGACCAGGCTCAGGGGAGCGGTCTCCCTTGCGGTGCAGCTTCAGGCCCACCGTGTGGTGACCCATGGTGTTCAGAAGCTGTGTCACCTCCCCCGACTGCAGATTGTCGAAGTAGATGGTAGCCCCCACAATCTGGTCCCCTGGAACAGAAGTTACAAGAAATGAGGCCAAGAACTGCAGGTGCCGGAGAATGGGGGGTAATTCCCTGAGTCTGGGGCCTCCAGAGAACCCCCCCAGGCCCATTTCTTATCCTGGCCCATTCCCCTGCCCATGAGCAGCCCCTCTTACCCTCCTTGACCACGCCAGTGCGTGCCGCAGGGGAATTCTGCACGACTTGCTGAACAAAGACACCATCATCTGTCTGCTCAATGGTTAAGCCATGGGAACCACTGCCCTGCCAGTTGGGCAAGAGCAGCTCCCTCGTGGGCTCTTCTTCCTTCTCCATCTACAACATCAGAGAGATTGGCACAGAGTGATCAGGGCAAAGACCAAAGGTCTTTGAGTCTTAGTTCAATTCAACAAGTATTTATCAAACACCTAGTGTATGGAAGGCACCAGTGAGGTGCTGGGAATATGAAGACAAAAATGAACTGGTCCCTACCCTCAGGGATCTTCTGTTTTTTGGTTTCATGAACTCTAGCAACCAACAGTCCCTCCCCTCACCCTGGCCAGGAGGCAACACAATTCTGATGTGCTCATAGGCTCTCAAGATTTGGAACTGGACAAGACCTTGAAGGAGGCAGTACTCAAAATGGACAGAGAGCTGACCTCAAACCCTAGAAAGATCTGGGTTCAAGTTCTGCCTTTCTCGCATATTGACCCCAGAGAAATCACTTAACCTCTCCATACACTAGGCAACCAAGGCCAAAAGTTGAGAAGTTGATGACCTGCATTGGTAGAAGGAGCTGCCTCTTCTTGGAGTTCCCTAGACCAATGGAATTGCAGAACTGATGGCCTTCCCTATCCCTATGGGACTTCAGAGGCCATCTAGGCCAACCCAATCATTTTACAGATGAGGAAACTGAGGCCTATAAGGAACTGTAAAGTACACACATAAAACCTGTGTGCCTCTAGGACCATGAGTTCCCCTTTCTGTCCAAGACCCCGAACTCCACAATGACATCTCCGCACACACCACCACCTCTTCAGCCCTTTCTCAACTATCTAGCTTACCAACCTCTTACAGAAATTTGTTTGGGAGCCAAAGCCTTGCCAGGAACCCGCCCCTCCTTCTGCTTTTGCTCTTCCTCTTCGTCCTCTCACTCTCTCTTCAGGAATCTCTGTCCCACCTCCTTAGCCTACAAGAAAAATTGAGAATGAAGTTAGCACTTGTGGCAGAATAAAGTGTTGGACTTAAAGTCAAGAGACCTAGGTTTGAACCATGCCTCCTCTCAGACGCTCACTAGCTGTTACCTTCCCTCCCACAGACTCAGTCTCCCTATCTATAAAATGGGTACAATGCCTGTACTACAGGGTGGTTTGCAAGCAACAAGTTTTGGTTTGGTTTTTTGCAAACTATAGAAAACTATAGAAATGGGAATTATAATCTTCTGGAATATTGAACTGTCCCCAAGAAGAAGATGTCTTCAGTCAATCAGCCAGTCAGTCACTTATAAAGTTTTTCTTAAGCATCTCTCATGTGTTAGATGCCTGGAATAGGAAGACACGAGTGAATCGGTCCCTGCCCTCAAGGAGCTTATATTCCATATATCCTATATGATTAGATTGTATATAATACACAATATAGTATAGATTTTACATACATATTTGTATATGTACATACAGGTACATTTCGTATGAATATATAATTAATACAAGGTAATTTGGAGAGAGGTCAGTAGCAATTGGGCAGAATCAAGAAAGCCTTCAGACGAAAAATGATACTTGAGCAAAATATGAAAAGATTCTGAGAGTTAGTGGGAAAGGAGAGCGTTCCAGGAATGGCAAAAGTCAGCCAATGCCAAGGCACAGAGATGGGAGGTTGAGTGTCTTGGGTAAGAAACAGTGAGAAGGCCAGCGTGACTGGATCATAATTTGTGAAGAAGGGTCATGTATATTAATGCTGGGAAGACAGGCTGTGGCCAGGTGGTGGAGGGTTTCCTTTAAATGCTAAAGAGAACTGTTTGTACTTGATCCTAGAAAGAATAGGGAGCTGGAAACAGCAGGGCTGGTTATTCCAGCCCCAACAGCTACGTTGGTACCACCTTCCCATGACCAGTGCAGATACAGCATAACTTCTCAGCTCAAGGCTGTTCAGGGACATAACCTATCAACACCAAGGGAGATTCTTATTGGGCTGAAGATAGTATTGGTTCTGCCCTCCTATCCCCAGGATCTGGGTTACTATTCAGAAGTCCCACGTAAGATGGTTCCAAAAGACTCATGACCAAAAATGCTATCTACATCCAGAGAAAAAACTACGAAGTCTGAATGCAGATCAAAGTATACTGTTTTCACCTTTTTTTTGCTTTTTGTTTTTCATGTCTTTTTCCCTTTTGTTCTGATTCTTCTTTCACAACATGACTAATGTGGACGTGTTTAACATGATTGTACATGTATGGCCTATATCAGAGTGCTTGCTTTTTGCGGAAGGGGGAGAGGAGTAAGGGAGAAAAATTTGGAATTCAAAATCTTATCAAAAATGAATGTTGAAAACTATCTTTTCATGTAATTGGAAAAAATAAAACACTATTTAACTAAAAAAAAAATCCCAGAGGTTTAGTCTAGGTTTGGTTATGGGAAGCTGAGTGGCACCATGGCTAGAATACTGAACTTGGTGCCAATAAGACTACTTGGGGCTACAGACACAAGAGACAGGCTCTTGGAGGCAATCCCAAAGCCAAGAAGACATTCCCCCAAACCTACGAGACAGAGGCATCAGACTCAGAGGTGCACTGAGGCAGACCCTAACAGGCTTCCTGCATTGGGCCTCCCACTCCTGTCCCTACTGAGATGACCAGTCAGAGCCTCCCTCAAGCACTAAAGATAAGCTGTAAGCTAAAGGAAGTGCCTCGATATCTGGGCAAGACCCAGAGCCCCAAGCAATATTGCCACTTTGTCATTCTGTGACCTTCTGAAAGTCACATGCCCTCTCTGGGACTCAACTTCCACATCTGTAAAATGAAAAGGGTTGGCCTCAAAAATGAGATCCTGGCTTTATTGTTTGAAGAGACCTCAAAGGCCATCATTTTGCAAAGGAGGAAACTGAGGCCTGAGTGGAAGTGATCTGCCCAAAGTCAGACAGGTACAGACAAACATCAGGGCCAGGATCGCTTTCCACTACACCATTAATCAAAAGACAAATATTTGTCAAGACAAGTTCAAGTGTCCATCACTGGACAGGGCAGGGGAGGGGGGTCCTAAGACACAGTTTATTATGCTATATAAATAAGAGCATCAAATCATGTTTCTTTACAAAAACCCCTACTCCTTGAGGGAGCATATATGCCAATATATGCCTAATCCTGGGCACCAAACCGAGCAGGCGGCAGCTGTGGTGCCTCGTGTGGATGAGCACTGTCAGCTGGCATCCCCTGGGTCTTTGGAGAGATGGGACAATGTCAGAATTTTTCAGTGTGTTGTTGGGTTTACTCTTTTTTATTCTTTGTTATGGGAAATGGTTCCCTGGGAAGGGGGGGAAGGCTATGTTAGGAAATGCTGATGATATGAAAAGAAAAGGTGCAAATAAACATTGATTTTTAAAAAGAAAGCGGCCGGCGGGTCGTGAATTTGGACCTTGAGGATCCGGATTCACGGTGTGAGCTCTCAGACTCCCCAGAAAGTCCTCTGATTGGCTGTTGTGAGCTGTTCCAGCTTGGCCAAGCTTCCTCCAGTGCCCTGCCTCCAGCCCAAGGCCACTGGGAGCGTCCTCGTCCACTGGGACAGCACCCCAGTAAAACATTGCAGGGGATTGTGATTAAAGACCCTGAGGGTTATGGAAGCCAATCCCCTCACTGGGGAGAGGAAGAAGCAGAGGTTCGGAGAAGAGGAGGAAGCGACAGAAGGTCCCACCCAGTCTGCAGCAGAGCCTGGAATCTGAGTCCAAACCCCGAATCTTAGAACACGGATTCCCGAACCGCTTTGCACGACTGCCTCAGGTGGATCCCTGGTGGGGATCCATGCAGAAAAGAAAGCTGCCCCCACCCCCCCCACACACACAAGCTACCGGGGTGATTGAAAGGCGGGAAGTGAGCTAACTGTTCCCGTCCGGGACTGGGGAATCTGCCCAGGTAGACTAAGAAGGCTCCAGGCACTCTCTTGGTTACAAAGAAGAGAGAAGAAAGAGAGAGGGTGGAGGGAAGAAGGAAAGGGACAGAAAGAGAGAGAAGGAAGAGAAGAGGGGGATGGAGGGAAGAAAAACAGATGGACAAGATAGAGAGCAATGGGACCCAAACAACAGGCTGGCTGAGGGCCGAACCCTGAGGCCAAGGAGCCGAGAACATGCCCACAGCTGAACCCCTCCCTCCCCACAGAGTTGGGACCTGCTCAGGCACTCAGGAGCGGCCTGCCCAGTACAGACACACTCTCTTGGACCCTTTTCTCAATACAGGACCCTGGCGCTGAGCCAGTCAGGGAGGAAGGAGGGGGGAAAGGAGTAGAAAGGGAGCGGGAGAGACGGGGAGAGGGAGAGAGGAGAGAGAGAGAGAGAGATCTCAGTCACCCACAGCTCTGCCCCACCCTCCTTCCGTCCCTCCCTCCCCCATGAGTCATAGCAGCCATCACAGCTTCAGATATGCAGGGGTCACGCCTGAAATGTGATCACCAGGGCCCTTTGGGGGGGCTAAGGGCCGTGGTGGGGGAAGGATGGGTCCAGAGATGTTGCTGCTCCAGCCAGAACCAAGAACAGAATGGACTAGAATCGTCTCCCTTCCCCATCCCGCCCCCCCACCCCCTTCAACCCCGCCCCAGAAGAGCCCTGGCTGCTACAAAGAGTTCCTAGGAAGCATGGCCCATGCCCAGGGCTGCCCGCAGTTGCTGGTGTGGGTTGGGAAGGCTCCCTCAGGAGAGACTTTTGTCCCTCTATCCAGACCCAGCCCAGCACCTTGGGAGCCAGAGTCGTTGTGCCTGAGGCTACAGGTTGGCCTTGGCAGAGCTCTTCCCTGGCTTGGCTGCCAACAATCCAGCTCTACCTCCACTAAATCAGGCAGAGCTGGGCCAAGGAGAAGCTGGCAGACTGAGGCCCTTCTAGGAGGTGGGCTTAGGCCTGGAGAGGCAAAGGGGCAGACTGGGGACAGGCCTGGCTCAGGGCCAAGAGGATGTGAGTTTGAATCCTGGCTCTAAGCTTATTAGCTGTAGGAGCTTAGAAATCCCCTGACCTCTCCAGGCCTCAGCTTTCTCCAGTGCAAAATGAATAGTTGGGCCAGATGAGCTCTAAGGAACTTCCCAACTCCAAGTGAACGAACACTGTCAGTTGCCAAATTCAACATCTGTTCCCATTCCTAAATCTCTCTCCCACCCCCTGCTTGGGCCCTGTCCTGTCCGCAGCTTCTCCCCTCACTACTGGTTCGACCAGGCTTGTTAAGGGGCTGTCCAAAATGAGCGGCTGTGACTGAAGGTGGGAGGGGGACAGAGGACCCCACAGTAAGGCCACTAAGGGAAATGTGGCATCCTTAAGGAGTAGAATTTAGAAAGAGGGCTGCTCTGGGCACAGAAAAGAAGACCTGAGGCCAGGAAATACAGGGAGGGAGGTGGCATTTTAGCTGTAGGCTGGAGGGGAAGGAAACCTATGAGCAAATGGAAAGGTCCCCACTGAGTCTGAGAGGACCTGGAGGCCTGCAAAAGTGCTGAGTCAAGTCTGAGTTAGTATCAAGAAGCTCAGCAGAGCCTCATGCCCAAGCCCAGGGACTATTATAAATACAGTTAACGCCAATCAATCAAGATGCTGACCCAAGAGAAAAGCACCCCCACACATTGGTACATGCCCAGTCAAGGTCATCACAGACTGTGAGCAGCTCTTCCCCTGGGGGCCTGGGCCTCCAAGCCACTTCTTCCACAAGACTTTTCCTGACCCACCCCTCAGGGGTTAGTGCCCTCCTCCTCCAGATACAGTCTGTATTTGTGTTCTGGCGTTCTCTCTTCTCCCTGCCCAGGTCAAACATCAGCTTCTGGCGGTCAGACGTTGTTTTTATTTGGAACTGAGCATCCCTGGCACCTTAAACAATGTCTGGCACATAGCAAGAAGCATGTAATAAATGTTTGCTGGATGGATGGATGGATGGATGGTTGGACAGACAGACAGACGGAAGGATGGATGGACGGATGGATGGATTACAAAGTGAAGGGAGCAGACAGGATATGCTGGAGAGACTGAGAGACTCTGGACACTAGTAGCCTCCAGAGGAGTGACTCTTCTTCCCTCATTGGTCAGAGCAAACTCCTTAGAGCTCAGCATGGGGAGGGAGGCTGATGGGGAAGCCCCAACCACATCATGTTATCTACCCAAGCTAGAGCTAGGGACAGAAATTTGGTCCTAGAGGGCAAGTAGGGAGAGCTGACAGGAACGGATGTGAACACATAAATCACACCTTCAGAGAAAGAATAGACCTGGGGGGGGAGGGGGCACCACACATACCATAGGAACACACCCAGGAAGAGAATTCACAAGAGCTCTGTGCAAGGACAGAGAGAGACCTTTGCACCTCTAACCAATCCCCGCCCCCCCCAAGCAGAAAGAAATGCCCAGAGGATTCAAAATAGAGACCCAACCATCTCCCTCTCAGAGGAGGAAATGAGTCCCAGAAAGAGGAAGGGAAAGGACTTGCCCAAAATCCCCAATCTCAATCTCCATCCCTCTCCTCTCTTCATCCTCCCTCCCTCCCTCCATCTCTCCCTCTCCCTCCTCCTCCCTCTCTCTCTTTCTCTGTCCCTCCCTCTGTCCCTTCCTCTCTCTCTCTCCCTCCCTCCCTCTCCCTCTCCCTCTCTCTATCTCTGTCTCTATCTCTCTCTCTCTTGTCTGTCTTTGTCTCTGTCTCTGTCTCTCCGCCTCTCTCCTCTCTCCCTCCCTCCCTCTCTCTCTCTCTTTCTCTCTCCCCCTCTCTCCCTCCCTCCCTCTCGCTCTCTCTCTCCCTCTCTCTCCTTTCTCTTTCTCTTCTCTGTCTCTCTCTCTTGCTTTTCACCTCTCTGTATCTATCCCTCTCTTCTGTGTTTCTCTTTTACTGAGTCTCCCTAGGAGTGCCCTGATTTCCCTTTCTGTACCTGTGGCTTCCTCAAGTTGAACTTCTCCCTCCTTGTGGATGTCTGTGTGTGTGTCTTGCAAGGTGGGATAGGAAGGATCTTACTTGGAGAAGGATGAGGAACGGGGCTGTTATCACTTTGTTCTCATATGGGCTGATATCTGATACGTGCAGAAAGGAAAAGAGAACAGCTATTTTGGTATGAAGGGGGAGAGACAGAAAGAGAGATGAGAGAATGGAAAAGAAGGGAATAGAGACAGAGAGATGAACCCAGCGAGGTAAGAAGAGAAAGAGGGAGAGAAGAGGAAGTCCCCCAGAGATGGCCAAAGGGACAGAGCAGCAAAGGGAGAAGAGCCCTTGGGAGTGAGTCACAGGCCCGCAGGGATTGGGGCTGAAAAGTCATCACACACAGGAACAGAGAGAAGAAAGAGCTAGACACACTCAAGGAGCTCTGTGACAGAGAAATGCATGCATAAACACATGTGAAAGCACATGTATGTATAAGCACATGTCTCCCATGTCATCTAAATCTAACCTGGTCATTTTAGAGATGAGGACACTAAAGCCAGCAGGTGGGCGTTCCTGGGCCTGCCCACCTGGCATGTGGGGGTAATCAGCACACACAGCCAGGGCTGGGGGGGGCGGGGAGAGCCTGTGGCCTGGCTGGTGTGAGCCTTAAGCCTGAGGCCTGGCAGAGAGAATCTTAGGCTGGGAATCACCAGACCCTGGTGCCCATTCCAGCTGGGCCCCTTAGCTCCTCCCCCAGGCAGACCCAGAGACCTATCACCTGGCTGGGCTTCAGTGTTCCTCACTGTAGATGACCAGGTCAGATTTAATGGCATGTAAGGGCCCTCCCATCTCCCAAAGCCAACACCAGCTCCCATTACCACAACTCTAAAGGGCCATGGAGTCCTTCCCTGATGAGCCCTTCGATTTGGTCTTATTAAAGAGACTGAGGGCCAGAGAGGGAGCAATTGGCCCAGCCTCACATAGCTTATATATGAACTAGGGTTCAAACCCCTAGTTCTCTTGGACCCAAGGGCAGCTTTCTGTCCAACAGCCACAGTAGAGGGCACAAAATTAGGTCACGTGCCCACTTACAGAGCACTTCCTAACCTGCCCCTTCCCTCCCTTTAAAGTCTTCTCACACCTTATACCCCCTCACTCCATGTACTCTTTGGTCCAATGACACCAGCCTCCTGGCTGTTCCATGAACAAGACCTTGCATCTCTCAGCTCTGAGTGTTCCCTCTGCCCATCCCATAGACCTAGAAGGCTCCTCCTCCTCCACTCAGACTACTGACCTCCTGGCTTGCTTCAAGGCCCAACTACAATCCCACCTTCCATTAGAAGGTGTTCTTAGTTCCTCTGCAATCCTAGTGCCTTCCCCCCTCCCCATTATTTCAAATTTATCCCTTAGGCCATCAGTTCTCAACCTGTGGGTAGCGATCCCTTTGGGGGTCAAGCAACCCTTTCACAGGGGTCACAGGGGTATCCTAAGACCATCAGAAAACACATGTTTCCGATGGTCTTAGGAACCGAGACACCGCTCCTCTATCAGTCTCCAGGCGGGTCCACCCACATGCAGATATGCCCACATGTGAGTATTAAAGGGTTGTGGCATTAGGAAGGTTGAGAACCACTGTCTTAAAGAGTTTGTTTGGTTTATGGTTTGTGTCATTCATTAGACTGTGAGTTCCCAGGAGCTGGGACTTTACCTCTCTTTCTATCCCCAGTGCCTGGTGTATAATAGGTGCCCCCCCCACACACACACACACACTCAGGAGACACAAGACCAGAGGGAGAAAAAGAAAAGGAGGACAGAATCACGTACACAGAAAAATCAGAATTGAGTCATGCATAAGAGCCCTGGGAGACTGGACAGGTCTCAGAGGGAAAAAGCCATAGGGAGAGCCACAAAGTGCCAGAAAGAAGACAGCACAGGTCCCTGGCACTTAGGAAGTCGGGCAAATGTCAGCCCACCCTCCCAGCTACCAAGAGCAGCCCTGTCTGGTCCAGCTGGCAGGGGTGGGGGAGGGCAGATAGAAACAGGCAAGGCCCGGAGAATCTGGCCTAATGCCTCCACATTCCAGGTGTTGAGGAGTTGGAGATCTTTCAGATCTGAGGCCAAGCTAGGTCTATGGAACACCGCAGCCTGCCCCCCCCACCCAGAAAAGGCCTGAAGATGTCCCCAAGGATCCCAGGCTGACCTCGAATGTCAATTCAGAGGACAAGATGACTTTTAAAAAATATTTGTGCAGGGCCTTCATGAACTTGTGGCAATGAACCTGACCCCTGACCCCAGCCCAACAACAGAAAGGATCATAATTATTACAAAATAATAACTCCCTTATGTAGCAACGTGCCATTGACACAATCCTGCCCACCTGATGATACCATAAAACAGACCATGAAAGTCACTTTCATACAATTGATAAAAATCTTCAACCTGAGAACGGTTTAGCTAGTTATGGGGAGAGTTGGTATTTGAACCCACTCTTTCTGACACCAACTCCAATGTTAGACCCTAGCAGGAATACAGGACAATGCCAGTGCTCTGAGGTCATCCCACTTCAGAGTCAGACCCCTCCCTAGCTGGTGCAACCGAATTATCATACACTGGCAATGAGAAGGGACAGATTCAAAGTCCAGCTCTCCACTCCTCACCTGTGTTAAGGGAGACACAGGCAGCCACACGGACAGAGACATGTCACATTGCCATGTTTCCAAATCTGTAAAACAGTGTTATAGGCAGCTAGGGAGGGCCATGAGTGACCTGGAGTCAGGAAGACTCGTCTTCCTGAGTTCAAATCCAGCCTCAGACACTTACTAGCTGTGTGACCTTGGGCAAGTCACTAAACATTGTTTGCCTCAATTTCCTCATAGGTAAAATAGTGTGTTAGAGCCATATGCCATATAAGGTTCCTTCCAGCTCTAAATCCTAAGATTCAAACCAATAGCAAATGGCTAAAGAATGAGGTAAAAGGTCACAGGGCATTGAACCTTGCTCCAAGCCCCAGAGGAGAGAAGACACACAGCCCTGTGCCAAGGAAAGGCAGGTGCATTCTATGGGGTCTTACAACCTCGCTGGAGGAGTCAGACACTATAATCCTTCAGAGAGAACGGGAGCTCCCTGAGGGCAGGGACTATTTTTCACTTATGCTTTGGGTTCCCAGAAGCTGGCAAAGTGTCTGGCACAGGGTAGGAGCTTAGTAAATGCTTGTTGATTGAATGATTGATTGATAGCTAAGCAGACATTCTACAGGCATGGCAACTTTTCCTTTGGAGAAAAAGAGATAAAATCTAACTGAGGTGAAGCCATGGGGAGGGCTGTGTACTTCCAGTTAATGTGGTAGGAGGATCTGACGAGCTTCCAACCCAGAAGAGATTAGCACTCTTAGTCTATCAAGAAGAACAACACCCAGAGAGGTGGTGGTGAACCCGGTGTCTAATCCAGGAGAAGCTCCCACCACTCCACCACCACCACCACCACCAGCAGCCCCAAGTGATAACACCAGTCTGAGGCTAAGATCGAAGATTTAAATAAGGAGGGGGGCCCTTGGAGGTCATCTTCCAAGCTCATCACTTTACAGATGAGGAAACTTCAGCCCAGAGAAGGGAAGGGACCGACCCGACACCATGTGGCTGCTAAGTGTCTGAATCAGCATTTAAGGGCAAGTCCCCAAAGCCTTCATCTTTCCACACCGCTTCTGTGTGGTCATGAACCACATCCATCTTCCCATGGTGCCTTTTTCTCACCTATATGTCTTTCCGTTCTTAATTATTACTCCAATGGCCACCATCCCTGTCTCCTATGCCAACCAGCTCCCAGCTCCCACTGCAAATCTCAATGCCAGAAAGGACTTCAACCTACTATATGCCAGGCATGGAGCCCAGCAGTATTGATCAAGCAGCTATTCTCTGCTGGGGCAGGGGTTACAAAGGGTTGGGGAAAAGCCTGCTCCCTGCCCTTCATTTAGCTTCTCCCCCTCCCCACAGGGCACCTACCAGTCTGGGCACCCACAGCCTGACTGCCTGTCTGTCAGCTTTTCCCTTGGTGTTGACACCTGCCAGTCTGGTTCCCCTTCTTCCCTGCCTTAGGGGACTGAGACAACTGGTCCAGCCCACAGCTCTCACTGGGAAGGAAGTTTTCCACCCTCCCAGCCTTCCTGGGTTCTCTCCCCTCCCTTCCAACAAGCCCTCCCAGGCACCTCGATATACACCTGCCTCCCCAGAGGGTCACCCTAACCCCTCCTACTGCCCAGCTAGCAGGATCTACCTTCACCACACCCACCCACCGCTCTGTTCTCACTACTTCCCTGGCTCACTGTGAAGCTCCAGGAAAGAAGGCCCTGACAGCAGGAGTAAAGATATTCCCCCTCCTGCCCCTCCTTGGAACAGGAGACTCAGCATGTTTCCCCATTTTCACATCCGTCACTACTGAGGGCCCCCCCCATCTCAGTGGGGAATTCCCCAATTCCTGGTCTTACAGTTAGTTATATGGGCAGAGAGAGGTTCCCTCCCTCTTTGCCCTTCTCCAGGACCCGTGGCCCCTCAGAAACAATGATGACCTGAAAATGACACCTCTGTAGGGGCTCTCCAAGAACCTGGGTCTGGCCCCAGGACCTTGGCTGCCCTGCCATGTACTAGGCTCTCAGCTAAAAGGGCCAACCCTTAGCCTGCCAGCCCAGGGCATGCAGCCTCCACCAAGAGCCTCCAGGAGGATCAGCTCCATGGATTTCCCCTTCCCTAGAACCTCTGCTCTGGCCCCCCAGGGGAGATGGCAAGATGTCCCACCCCACCCAGCACATGCTGGTGCCTGGACCCACTCTCTAGACTCAGTCACCCCTGGAGGAGCCATGCAGGCTGCCTTGTGGCTGCCTCATACAACCTAGCAGACACACAAACTACAAGGACATACTCTCATTCACTCCCCACAAAGGTGGTGTGACTCATCCACCATCACATGGAGATACACTAGCCATGTTACACAAGGGAGCAACAGTTACACAGAATAGATACTAAGTAACAGCCATGAGAGAGAGAGAGAGAGAGAGAGAGAGAGAGAGAGAGAGACAGACAGACAGACAGACAGACAGACAGACAGACACAATGTAGCCATTTGGCTGGGCCTAGCCCCTCCCTCTTGGGTAGACTGACAGCTGAGCACCCCAATGGGACGCGGGCAACCTTTCCCCCTCTGTAAAATGAAGGCATTGGAGTCATTGATCTCCGAGATCACTGTCAGCTCTAACATCCCATGTTCTATGTTCTCCATTCTAAGCTCCCAGCTCTGACAATATTGCATTCTAAAGAAGTTCCCTCCCACTTCTTATGTTCTAAGACTGACATGCTTTGTTCTGTGTTCAAAGTTCTCTACTGGCTGTGACAGGATAGTCTACAAACTTTCTTTAAAAATGTCTAACTTTTGTTTTTAGACCACCTCGATTTCCAAATATATACCTCCTTCTCCCTTACCTATCAAGCCATCCCTTATAACAAAGAATAAAAAGGGAAAGGGGGGGGGGGACAATTTGGCAAAACCAACCAACATTATTAATCACATCTGACAGTATATGTAATATGCTGTACCTGTAGACCCCCACCTCTGCAAAAAAGGAAGGAGTAACATTTGTTCATATATTCCACATTCTAAGACTTCCATTCCACATTCTATGTTCTAAGCTCCCCACCATTCCTGACATTCTGTGTCATATGTTCTATCTTCTGCTGTCTGGGAGCCCAGCCCTGGTTTATGAGTCTAATGGGTCCTATACTGGCCCCAATCTTCCACAGTTCCTGCTGCACACCCACCCACGTGGTTGAGCATGTCCTCATCCACCTACACAGGAGGCACACCCAGCTTCTCTAGCTGTAAGCCTCATGCATACAGGGTCAAAACTGCCTAACACAGAAGATAGCCCAGTACCTACTACCCTCCATAAAGAAGGGACCTGGAAGCAGAGATCCACACCCAGTCTCCTGTACCTAACCAGCCCACCTCCTGTCTCCAATCCAGATTTCATATAATCATTGGGTTCTGGCGTATCCTAGGAAGGAGCAAGGGAAGGAAAGGGAAGAGACGACACCATGAAGTTCAATTGAATCAGACCCAGGAGATCCCATCTAAATCCTGATTGGGATTTCTCTCTGTCCCTAAGGCGGCTCCCAAGGACTGGGGAGGGTGAGGACCACACCCCAGCACCCCACACCCTCACAGCCTCACTCCAACCACTCCAACCAGCTCCTCCGGCTCAGGGCGGAGCACTCCCTCTGCCAAGGACAGCCATTTCAGATCTGGGCTACAGGTGCCAACCTGTTAACCCTGGGCACCTACAGCCCCTGCCCTTGCTGCTGCTCAGGAGACAGCCCACTCCTCCTCTCAGTCCATCCTGGGGTTTGGTCTCATGCCTAAACACCGTGGGACCAATGATAAATATGGCTCTCCCTCTGAAGCTCCACCCTGGGCCCAAGACTGTCAGCTTCCCTCTGGCCCCCAAACCCTGCAACTGCTTCTGTGCATGCCAAAACTCTTCTAAACATTCATCTCTATGGGGACTCACAAGGGCCCGGCACACCAAGTACCCTGCCATCATGCCCATCTCCCTGCAAGCCCATGACCTCCATCCACCATGGCCTCTCTGGAGTCTTGGAGTTTCAGGAATAGGAAAATACAAGGGGGGGGGAGGAAAAGACCATGTCCATGACCATGACTATGACCACAAAGTAGAACACTTTCAAGTATTCAAAATGCTTTCCTTGCAGATCAGGAGGCAGACGGGGAAGTATTATCATGCCCATTTCACAGGGGAGGTAAAGGTGAGGCTCAGAAGAGTTACACGGACTTGAGAATGGGTCACAGTGCTGGGATGCCCACTCAGGGCTTCTCCCGCTAAGATAGGAGCTCCTTCCTCTGCACTGCACTGTCCCATCCACAAGCCCAGATTTGGCCATCCTTCCCCAAGCAGAGCCCCAGTCCCTCCCACAGTTCACTGTCACAGTTCCCTTCCCTCCCTGTCTTTCTCCCCCCCTCCATGCTGAGAAAACTGGGACTCTAAAATGAGACAGGTTCAACTAAATGGCTTCAGAAATTCCTTCCTAGACCTGGAATTCCATAGCCCTGCAATCCCCAGCCTAGCACTCCTCAATTTCCTAAAGCACCATCAAGTCAATCAACTCATCAACAAGTATTTATTACTAAGAAGTGCCGGGCACTGATGATATAAGTAGAAGGAATTAAACTTGCAATCTCTCCACAGGGCACAGTGCAGGGCACAGAGGGTTCCCCTAGAACTCCCATAGGCTCCCCTCAGCTTCTCATGGGATCTGGGTTGATTTTGCCAGAGCTGAAGGGCTAGAAGGGCCAAGATTGTGATGAGGTTGGAGGAATATCTAAGGATTTAAAAGATGTGAAGAAGCCCAAAGAAGAGCTGTGACTTGGCCAAGGTCACACGGTTCTAACTAGAAGAGCAGGTCTCCTCTGACTGGAATTCCAACCTCCTTCTCTAGCACCATCTGCACTTAATTTCAAGCCAGGCCTTCGTGCTATAGTCCTCAACCCCACCCCATTGGGGCATAAGAGAAAAGGAAGGAAGCTTCCCCCTCCTGCTTGAGGGGAAGTGAGTGCCACACCCAGTCCTAGGCCTCAGGGATCTCCCTTATGGAGATTTGAGGGGGGGGGTGGAGGAATCAAGGGGAAAGTGTGGCTGAAAGTGGGGAGCCCGGCTCTCCTCCCTTTTGGCCAATCATGAGTTGGAAAAGATACAGAAGGTGTCTTCAGGCTAACTTAGCAGCCACTCTTCAAGGCGAAAACAGTCTTCACCAACATCAGCAATCACACCCCCAACTAGGGGCAGTCAGCACACTGCACCTCCAAAACTGAACCCAAGGAATCAACCCTAAGGGCCCCCCCCACACACACACACACACATTCCACGCACAGCCAGGGACCCAGCCCATATAGCCTGTTCTCTTGCCTCGGTCATCCCCCAAGGATCTGGGCACACCCACCCTACCGTGCGCCCAGGCCCAGGAGCCTCGGAGCCCAGAACACTACTACCCAGAGACTCCTCCAGCCTGACCTCAACACTCTCTGGAGTTCAGCCAACCCTGCTTGCCACCCCCACCCCCTTAGCTACCTCTTGCATGCCCCCTCGAAGAGCGCAGGGCAGTCAAAAGCTCTACACCCTCCCCGCCTCCTCGGACTCCCTTCCTGCCTGCCATGCCCTGAATTCTCAGCCCTGCGAGGGGGTCCCGCCCAACTCCTCAGGAGTTCTGTTTGGCCCTCGCCTGTGCTCAAAGAGCACTCAGCACCCCTCCCCGAGTGGGGAATCCTTACATAACACACGGAGGGACACACACCCTGCGCACAGGGCTGCGTTCCAGCAGGACAACAGAGACCTCCCCTCTCTTCCCAAAGTTGGAGCAGGCACCCAGGGAGGCGCCCGGAGGGGGAATTCACCCTCCCTTCTCCTATCCCTCAGTCTCTCCTCTCGCCCCACCTCCACCACACAGTACCCCCGCTCCCCGTTTTTGCCCTCTCTCCTCTCCTCTCCTCCCCTCCCCAAAGTTCTGGTTTGAATTAGTCATTGGCTCTAACCACCACATTCCTCAGGCTGCTGGCTGGGGGCCAGGGGTTTGGGGTGGGGGCGATCACCGCCCCGACGGGTTTTTGGGGGGAACAGGGGGGCGGAGTAGACGATGCAAGCCATCCCTTAAGGGTACGTTCCACACCACCACCACCAGCAGCACTGCAAACTGGCTGCCCCTTTTCCCAACGCCCTGGCCAGGAATCTCCCCTAATGTCCCGTTCCTCTCCCCACCACCACGTCGCGCGCACACACACACACACACACACACACACACACACACACACTCACACTCACACACTCACACACTCATACACATGCTGGGACCTTGCAAACTTCCAGCTCCCGCTGGAGGGAACCGCGGGAAAATGGGAGCTTTCTGGCGTGGGGACCAGAAGGGGTAAGAGTAGGGTGGGGCAGCGGCTACAGGAGGGAGGGAGGAAGGGAGGGAGAGAGAGCAGGGGGTATTCATGGGGTGTGGCCGCCCCGGCTGGTGCAGCAAGCACCAGGGTTAGGGGATAGGGGGAGGATGCAGGGAGGGGCGCAGGGGAGGGAAAGCGCGGGGCGGGGGCACTGCCTCGGAAACTCGTCTGCTGTAAACACTGGGATAGAGGGGGAACGACGGGCGGGGCTGCCGCCCCAGCAGCGCTAAGAGGTTGGGAGGGGGCGCAGGACCAAATGGGGCTGTGGAGAGGGGGGAACCCCTGGGGCTGCGGAGCTGGGAGAAGTGGGCTCAGCAGGGAAGGGAAGGGAAGGGAGGCTAGAGCCCAAGACACAACTTTCCCAACTTTGCAGAACCCACGCCCAGATTGGAGAGACAGCAAGAACTGGAGGGGGCGGGGGAGCGGTGCGCTTCAGGGCGAGGCAAGCTGATACTCCAGTTTGTTCCTGATCCTCTCAAACTGCTCCCTAAACACTAGTCCACCCTGAACCCTTCTTATAACTGTCAAAAAACAAGATCTAAACACCTTTCTTTGCAAAGCTGCCGTACTAACTGTACCCCCAAATTATAAAGTACACACAACGCAAGGATATCCCCAAATTCTGAGGCATTACCTTCAAGGCCATCCACCCCAAAGTGCACCCTCAAACACTCCGGCGCTAGGTAACGTCCAGGTCGTCCTGGCTAGATGGCACCCCGAAACTCTCCGGCGCTGGTCTCCAGGTCGCCCTGACCAAAGGGCATCCCCAGACTCTCTGGCGCTGGCCTCCAGGCCTCTCTGGCCAGAGAGCACTCCCCAAATCTCAGGAGCTGCCCAAAGTGTCCCCCGCTCCCCAGGCTGCTGTCATCGGCCCCCCTACCTGTAAGCTCAGCCCCAGGTCACAGCCATGCCTGGCAGGCACGGGCTGGAGGCTAGGGGAGATCTGCAAGGTGGGAGGCTGCCGGCCGGGCTAGGGGCGGCAGGGACTCCCGGATCGGGGCGGGTCCGGGCAGGCGGGCGGTGCAGTCCCCTCGGCGGAGCAGCTCCGAGTGGCCGGGCCCCAGCGCGCGGAGGCGGCTCTTGTAACTCCGACTCCGGGCGGGCGGGCGGGTCTGCCCCTTCCGAGCCTCCGCGGTGGGAGCCAGAGGGCGGGGCCGGGCGGGGCCCGCAATGGGGCCGGGCTGAGCTAGCTGAGCTAGGGGCCTGGGCAGGGGGTACGTGAGGGAGCGGGGCTGGGCCGGGGGGCGGGAGGGGGCAGTAAAGGAACAGGGTGACCCAGCAAGGGCTGCAGGGCGGGGGCACCCGGCACTGGGAGAACTGGGGCGATTGGAGGGCAGGCTGGCACGGGGCACAGGCGTTCTCTCCGTAGAGGAAAGGCGACGTGGACCCTGAGAAAAATTGGAGGTTCTTTGGGGATCCCCAGCTCCGACTGGCACGGACCCCCTACTTGCCCCCTCCCTTGCCCAGGCTCCCTCCTTGTACGTACCCCCTGAATTTGTGCTGTGTGGGCCTTTGTTTCCAAGAAATTCCTAATGTGACTTCCAATGTCTTCACATCTGGAACTTTGTTAAAAACCCTTTCTTACAGAAGAGGAAACTGAGTCCTCCCAAAGTGCCTCAGAGCTTGAGAAGTCCTGCAGTAATTCAGAGGCCAAGGGTCATCAAAGCCCACGCCAGGATTTAGAGCTGGGAGGGAACTAATTGGCCAGCCCGGCCAGCCCCATTTTATAGATCAGGAAAACTGAGGCCCAGAGTAAAGTGATCTTGGCACAAGGTCCCCCGATTATAAATGACAGAGATTGGAAACCTTAGTACCCTGATTCCAAGTTCAGAAGAAAGCCAATGTCCACCCTGACCTGTTCCCACTTGTAACCCCAGTACCCTTCCATTCAATTCAGCAGAAATTAAGTCCCTTCTATGTGACAGGCCAAAGATCGTCATCATGCCCGCCTTGCCCCCCCCCCACACCCATCATAAGCCCTGGGCATATAATGCCAACTAGATAAGCCCTTCCCTCAAGTAGCTGCTCCTTGGGGTGGGGCTTCTCTTCAACTGAGTTGTACCTCACCTTTCGTGGCTCCAAGGCTCCACTGGGGCCCTCAATGTTCCTGAGTATTTCCCTGAAATGGGCCCGTCCAGACTCCTGGATACCCTGGCCTGCAGTGACCAGCAGCCCCACCCACCCCCAGGAGAAAGGCACACCAACCCCACCTCTTCAAATACCCCATACTCCTTGAAGACACTCCTGGTAAGGCCAGGACCTCAAGGGGATCTGTGGACTCCATCTCCCCTTCAGCAGGAGGCCCCTTTCTTTCCCTGAGTCCCTCTCCATGCTCCTCTCTTTCCCCCTTCCCCGGGTCCTCCTCCCTTCAGAGGACGCAGAAGTTTCAAGTTTACAACCATTTCCCACAACCTCTGAGAGCGACATAGGAGTTTTATTAAACATTTAATGATGGCGTTCCAGAGTTCCCCGAAGCAGCACCCCTCCCTGAGCACACGCCCCCTTTCCCTTCTCCCCCATTCATTCCTCGTGCTCTGCATCACCCACCCGGGAGCAGGCTCCTTTCTCTGTATGGGTTGGGCAGGTTGGCTCCTGAGGAGCCTTCCAACCCTGAGGGGCTGTGAGTCTCCAGAATGTTGGGCAGATCAGAAGAGGCTCCGTCCCAGGCCAGGATTCCCTCTCTCTGTGGCCCTCCCCTCCTGATGGCTGTGAGTCAGTTGGGGCTAGGGGCAGACGCAACCCCATCCCCTGAAATGACAAACATGTTTACAAGCTAAAAATACCCAACAGCCAGCCATGCCACTGGCCACAGGGGTTGTGTCCCAGGTCCAGTTACCGGCACACTCTTGAAACAGGGAAAGGGGAGGGGGGAAGGTAGGAGGAGGGAGGCGGGCAAGGGAACAGCCAGGAAGAGACAGACAGGAAAGAGAACACACACACACACACACACACACACACACACACACACACACACACGAAATCTACATCTGTGTCTCTTGGTTAAGACATGCGCTGAGAAGCATTTACACAGATGCAGCCAGGTTCTAGCTCACAAGGCAGGCACACACAGAAGTGTGGAGTCTAGCCTAGCATGGCAACACAGGTCAGCACATGGATGGAGCCAGAACTCCACCTTTTACATGGGAGCAGCTGGGACTGGAGTCAGGAAAACCAGAGTTCAAATTTGACCTCAGATTCTTACTAGCTAGGTGATCTTGGACAAGTCACTTTAAGCTGTTTGCCTGTTTCATCATCTGTAAAGTGAGCATAATAATAGCACCTGTCTCTAAGGGTTGTTGTGAGGATCAAATGAGATAGTCATTGTCAAGCTTTTAGAGCCATGCCTGGAACAAAGAAAGTGCTATCTCCGTGTTAACTCTTATTGGAGACTTCTCCTACCTCTGAATTTCTGCTTTGCAGATGTATCATACTTAAAGGAAGTCCTGAAAATTTAGATTTACTCAAAAGATAAGCTCCTATCCTAGAGAGCAGGGCCCAGCCCCTCTGGCCCATTTTTTCCATTTCCTGCAGAACATGGTAGAGCCTCAATAAGTCACTGCTGAACCGAATTGAAAGGAATGTACCCCATCAAGCCCCCAGTGAGGGATCACTGTGTTCAGATCTGAGTGGCACATTGTAGGAAGAACATTGATAAGCTGGAATGAGTCCAGAGCAGGGTGACCCAGAAGGCACAGGGCCACACAAGGAGCAGTTAAAGGACCAGGGATGTGGAGGCTGAAGAACAGTTGACTTGGGTGGGACAGGTTAGTTGTCTCCAAGTCTTCAACAGGTTCTCCCATTCAGGAGGAGGTGAGCACTGCTCTATCTCAGAAGGCAGAACCAAGAACAACAAATGATATCTGTCACATTTCTATACCTCTACAAGGTGTGCAAAGCACTTGGCACCTTATCCATACATCTCCAGGATGGGATGCCTCCTGGGAGGCAGGCTGCAACCCAGTCCTATTTGTTAACCTTAGAAAAGACTTTTTTTCCTTTACAAAGTGACAGATGACTTAAAAGTGGAGCATCCTAGATACAGGATTTAAAAGTAAAAGGACATTCTCATTCCATCCTTTGAAAAATCTAGGAAAGAGATGCTCATATTATTCCCATTTTACAGATAAGCAAATTGAGGCTCAAGTCCAACAGCCCATCAAGTGTGTGAAATAGGGCTCGAGCCCATGTCTCTCCTGACTCCAGTTCCTTATCCCTTGAGCCTTGTCAGATGGGTACAGGCTGGTTTGGGTCGGGTGGAAGGCAAATTGCCTAACAAAGCCCTGCCAGAGTGAACCTTTGGCCCCAGGAGGTTATGGGTGCCCCTCACTCATGATCTTCCAACAAAGGCAGGGGGGCCATTTGTCAGGGGGGTGGTAGGTTCTAGATCAGGTGAGGGTTGAAAATATTAATCACTACTCAATCAACAAGCGTTTATTAAGCATCCGCTGCATGCCAGATGGTAAGAATACAGACTGCACCCCTCCCCCCCCAAAGACCCCAGCAGGTCTCTGTCCTGAAGAAGCTGAGATTCCATTAGAAGAGATAGCACACATGGTAGACCCCAGCCCATTCCAAGTCTATACAAAATAAATACATAAAATGCCAAATGCCTGGAGTGGGGAAGGCCCCAGCCCCCCAGCGGTAAAAGAACGCTAAAAGGCTTCAGGGAGAAGTTAACACTGCAGCTGAATCTTGAGGGAAACCAGGGATTCCACAAGGCAGAGATAAGGAAGAAAGCATTCCAGGCACGCCAGGCAGTGGAGGCAAAGGCCCAGAGCCCGAGGGGGAGTAGCTCAAGCAAGGAACAGCAAACAGGCCAGGCTGATGGGCAGAGCTTCTTTGACCCCTCCATCTGTGAGATTCTTTAATTCCACCAATGATGGTGGGGGATCAGGGGGGACAGAGAGGGCCGAGGGGCCAGAATCCACACTCTGTCTTCTAGGGGGAGGCACTATTGCTCTCTCCCGGAGCCTCAGTTTCCCCCTCTGTAAAATGAATGGGCTGGCATCTTCAAATCCTGTTTGAAGAAAGGTTTTTTTTGGTAAAGGGGGAAAAAATCTTTTGTAAAGAGGAGAGAAGATCATGGAGAGGGATAACTCAAGTCCCAACTCCATTGGGGAATTTGGAGAAAGCAAATAACCCAGGCATTCCTTTAAACAAGCAGCTTTCCCAGGGCTCAGCCCAGGCTGATTTATGTATCAGTTGTCAGGAAGGCCCTGCTGAGTGCAGAAAGCTGCCCCTGTGTAAACAGAGAAGATTGGGGGTGCCACGGGGCCAAGGTGGGGGAGAGGAGACTGACAAACGGGGAAGGAGAAGACAGAGAGTGACCAGTGTCACACTCCACGCAGCCCCCAGGGGGAGAAGGCCAGTCCAGACCTTGCTTATCTCCTCCTCTGTTTGTTCTGGCCATCTCTTGGTCAACAGGGATCTGGCCAAGAGAGGCCAGCTTGTAGAACAGAGCAGAGGTCATTCCCTATGTACTTCAACCCAGGGAGGCAAGAGCATGGGATCTGAGGAACTTAGGGCTGGAGGAGACCTTAGATGTCAGGAAATTCAGGGCTTCTTTTCAGCTTGTCTGGGATTCCCCCAACCCCTTTTCGAGTGGTGGTTGGGGATGACACTGAGCCCCAGAGAAAGGAGCGTTGACTGTAAGCTGCAAAGCTAAAAGAATCAGTCACTGCTTAGAACTTAAGAATGAGGTCTTCTGATCCCCATTCTGAGATAACCAACCCGGGGTGGGGATCTACCATTCCAGAGTGGGAGCAAGGCCAGGGCTATTAAAGCCGGGACAGCAGAACCTCCAAGCTGGGGGAATCAAAGATGGAGAGCTGGAACGAACTTCATTGTCTCCTCCAATCCCCTTCTCTCCCAAAGCGGAAAACGGCTTTCCCTGAGGGAGGGGAGGGTTGGCTGGAACTTGCCCAAGAGAGACAAGGAACAAAAAGCAAGGCCTGAACCCAGGCCCTTGGAAAGGTGCCCATCCAGCCCTTTCCCTTACACTTCACTGTTTACGTGGGTCTGAGGAGCTGCCTTCAGACCCCAGCTCTGGACACACACTTGCTGTGGGACCTCAGGCTAGCGATATCCTGTCTCTGGCTGGGCTCAATTTCCTTATCTATACCATGATGGGGCCAGAGTAGATGGTCTGTCTCTGGCATCACTTCCAACCCTAAAGATGATGGTTCTAGGATGAAACCTAGGGATGCTTAGGCACGCAGGAGAGCTGCCTTCCTGAAGCCTCCTGGTGTACCCCAGCTGGTGTTGGGAGCATCTTTAAGGGTCCTGCTTTTTATTGAATCAGATCCATGAGGTGGGCAGGGTGCTGAGGTAGGCAGAGGAAGAGAAGAAGGACCCTCTAGTCCTGTCATTATGTGAGTGATTCTTACGAGGGCCTCTCAGAGGGAAGGCTGGGAAGCATCTAGGAAGGAGTAGGTGAGGAAGGGGCCCCAAAGCTCTCAGCTCAGGGCTCCCCCATCTCCTTCCTTGGATAATCCAGAAAATGTCCTGAAAATCAGAGCTATCTCCCCCCTTCTTCCCAAAACTAAGAATGAACAAGGGTCAATTACAGAGGACTCATTTGGAAAGAAGGAACCCTGTTGAGTAACATTCCAGAAATCCACCATGGTCCCAGTCCCTAAATACACACACACACACACACACACACACACAGAGGGACATAGATGTGGAAGAGACCTCAGAGATCCAGTTCAACCTTCTTATTTCACACATGAGGAAACTGAGGCCCAGAGGCGTCCTCCAGGTGTCAGCATCAGAGGTAGAGCATTTGACCCCAGGTCCTCGGACTTTTCATTACTTTATTTGTTGTCTTTTAACACGTCTGACTCCCATTAGACTTTGAAGTATTACAGAGCAGGGATTGTCTTTGGCCACTCTTTGTGCCCCCAGTGCCCAGTACAATGGCTGGCACACAGTAGGAGCTTACTAAATACTTACTGACTATTTTTAAGAGCTTTCCCATGGGCAGGTGAGGATGTTCAATTTTAGGGATGTTCAGGACCCGAGTGTGTCTTGGCTAGCTGCATAACCTTAGGCAAAAGCACTTAACATCCCTGAAACTCGGTTTCCCCATCCGTAAAAAGGAGATGATAATACTTGTCCTACTTAATTTACAGAGTTGGGAAGAAAACATTTCTGAAATCTGAAGGTGTGATGAAAGCTCGTCTCAATTATTATCATTCTAACCACTCTTCCACTATTGTCCTCTGACGCCTCTTGGTGAAATGAAGAGGACCCTGAGCTCCCAAAGGCCATGACGGTGGAGGCCAAGTTCAGGCAGGCCCAGCTATGGATGTGTCTGTTGGCCAAAATCCAGCCTCATGAAGATCAATCAGAACTACACCAGCTCTGGAGTTGTAGAGGAGTAGGGGTCTGCTCTGTGAAGTCAGAATGTGTTGAAGGTGTGATAAACCCAGCTCCCATCCCCACCTGCATTAAGCCCTTGGCCAACAGACACAGACCCTAGAAGGATGCCCCACCCTCCAGGTCCTTCCTCTCTTCCAGATTATTGGACCTTCCTAGACTCCTCAAAGTCCCCTGGAGACCATAGACTCCAGAAGTACAGAAAAATCACCTTGGTCAACAGGAGCTTGACTTTGGAAGTTGATCTGAAAAAGAGATAGACTAGGTTTGTCTAAGTGGACCACAAATTCAAGATGAGCCCAATTGTGGGCGCTATGCCAACCCCAAAAAGCTCATGTGATCTCGAACGTATTAGGAACACCATAGTGAGACGACTATTGTGATGTGAGTGGAAAGTACAGCAACCACAAAAAAAAATCAGAAAGGAATGTTTCAAAATTACCCAGAACAAGCTTGCCCCCCAAAAAACCTTCCACTGTTCCTTGGCGGAGATGCGGAGGGGGCCCAATGGGTGCAAATGCAGTGTCAGCTTTTTTTCAATGCACTCATAAGTTTTGGTGATTTTTTTCCTCTTCTTCTTAAAATTTATTTTGGTTTTCTTCTTTTCTTCTATTGTTTTTTTTTACTCTTTTTAAAATCATTATTATAAGGGGTGATGGCTCTGGTGGGGAGGGGATATTGGGGTAAACTGAGGTGATGTAAAAAGAAAAGACATACATTAAAGTGCTCTTGTAAGAAAAGAAGTGAGTGTGATATAAAAGAGGTCCAGGGTCCAGGCACAGGAAGGTAGCAGTTCTTCGGGATGGCTGGATCACGCCTGGAGGGAGCACTGGATTAGTTTCTGAGTGTGACAGTTTAAGAAGGACATCATTTCTCTGGAGAGGGCCCAGAGGACAGAAAGCAGAATGCCGAAGGGCTTTGAGGCTAGATCATGTGGAGACGAATTAAAGGAGCTGGAAAGGGAAGATCTCAGGCGAGATGTGAGAGCTGCATTCAAGGCTCTGAAAGGCTGCTATGGGGAAGGAGGGCTCCTTACCAGAAGAGGAATGGGCTGCCCAGACAGCAGTGGGCTCCTTCTCCCTGGAGCTCAAGTGGAGTGTGGAGGACCTCTTGTCATCCGGTTTGTATGTGGTCAGGATTCTCAAGTAGGAGTCAGATTAAATGTTCGATGGCATTTCCTTCCAGCTCTCAAATTGGGGAATTCTGGGCCTAGCTAGACCAGTCCCTCGAATACGGGGCACCTCTTCATCTCAGTGCCTGGATTCCAGAGGAAGTCCAAGAGAAGCCCGAATGTCTGAGGCTTTCATAGCCCCTGGATTTAGGATAATAGAATCATAGATTTAGAGAAGGAAGCTGCCTACTCCAATCTCCTTACAGATGAAGCAAATGAAAATGGGAGGGGGGGATGAAGTGGCCTACCCAAGGTAGTCAAGTACAGGTTAGGATTTGAACCCCGGTCCAGGGACCCAAATTGGAGTCCCAGCTTTACTACTTATTAACCTTGTGGTCTTGGGCAAATCACCTCCCCTCTGGAGCCCTGTACATTGAGGGGGTTCAGGGACGAGTTTGGGGTCCCCTCCCCTAAACCCTATGATGCTCCAAATGGAGAGAACCTCCTGTATGGAGTTCTTCAGGGGTCCTTCCCTGAGGGAGTTCCCCCCACCCCCACACCTGGTCCTTCAGGAGGCTGATGGAAGTTTGGGACACGTCATTACTGGGATACCCCTACTTCCCTTGGCATGCCCCTCCTCCTTGTGGGGGTTCCCTCCCTGGGTGCTAAGTGTATGTTTGATGAACCCTATTTCCTCTGGCTGCCAAGCAACCGTGCTGTTTGGGCTCATGTTATGTTTCCCAGTTTCCATAGCGACTGTGGAGGGGAAGATTGTGGGCAGGCTCCTTGCCAGGGGATTCCCCTTCCCCACCCTCCAGCCCAGGCCCTCCCTGCCTTTCCCCCCAGCCCCCAGTAACGTCACCAGGAGAAAAAAAAGCTGCAATGGGCAGCTTAAGGAGAGGCCCCCACCCTGGCTCTCCACTGAGGCCATCTTTAGCAGGGCTCGTGGCCTCTCTACTCAGCCAGTGGGCGGATTAAAGGCACCTCCTACCAGGCTACCTCTGCAGATTCCCAGGTGTGCTTTGCCCTAGTCCAGCCTGGCCCCCTCTCTACCTTCCGTCTCTGCCTGCCTCACCTCATCAGGACAGACAGCATCTGGGATCACAGCTGTCAAGAGGGTGGGGAGCTTAGAGGTCCTACAGGTCCTCTCATACTGTAGGAGAGAAAATTGGGGTCCAGAAAAGAGAAGGCCACATGGCTGATAAGCAGTAGAGCCGGGATTCCAACCTCAGTTCCTGGACCTGAGTTCAAGTCCTAACCTGTACTTGACTACCTTGGGTAGGTCAGGTCAACCCCTCTCCTATATAAATAAGTGAGATAAAAATAGATGGCTTTTAAGGCTGCTTCCTCAGTGCAACTCAAGAGGCAGAATTTGAACCTTTGATTCCACATCTGATTCTGTTCCCAATACATCTTGCTAAAAACTTTCCAGCTCAAGCAATGGCCCCCAATATTCCCATGGCAGGTGGTAGAAGTCCATGAAATCCTGGCTCGAAGCTGCCACACAGACCCCTCACCGTAACCCCCATTTCTGAAGCCCAGCTACCCCACTTCCTACCAACGTCACCCTCGGCAGTAAATGCCAAACCCCAGAGCCTGACCTCAACAACCAAGGAAACCCCAACCCCCCCCCCCAGTAAATATGAAGGAAATTGGGTAACTCCAAATTATACTCAGACCCAGAGAGCCCTTAAATCCCACCAGAACCCAAAGCAACCCGGGTGGAAAGTAGAAGCAAATTCCTGATGCCTCATTTTCATAAAATAAATCCATAAAAGAAGTTCTCAATCTGTGATTCTGATGTTCAGCTACCCCAGACAGCAGAGAAGCTGGAGGACTAGGGAGCCCTCCAGGCGAGAGACCACAGTGCTGGTTAAGGTGTGGTGGGGCGTGGGGGAAGGGCTGGGAGATCCTAACGGAGGGGATCAGCCAGGAAATGTGGAAAAGGAGGAAAGACTGAAGAGAAGGAAGGAGGGAAGGAGAGGAGCTGCCGACTGTTGGGGCTGGGCCTGCTGAGTCGTAAACAGAGAGAGGAGGGAGGAAAGAGGAGCCAACACCCCGAGCCAGCTCCCCTCCCTCTCCCCTGTCTGGGAGGGGCACAGAAGGGGAGGCAGATTCCTCTCCTCTCCCAGACTTCTCTGGCCTCCCTTTCTGCTTCCTAAAGGAAGAGGGAACCGAGATGTGAGAGGGGAAAGAAAGAGGAGAGGGGGGAGTGGAGAGGAATGGGAAAAGAGAGTGGGGGGGAGGGGCCCTGGGATTCCCTCCTGGCCTCCCTTGGCTCCTCCAACCCAGGCTGGGGAGATCCGGGTGAGGAGGGCAGGGCCAGGCTGCCCAGGGTCTGAGTCACCACATAGCTGAGGTTCATGTCATCCAAGGCCCTCTCTTGCCCCACCCGTGCCTTATGCCCGCCCCAGGATTCAGATTGCACCCCTGCGCCTCTACCTGGAGTCCTAGTCCTCACTGAAGGAGCCTCGCCACCCTCCCCACGATGCCTTGACTCCTGCCTCCCCTCTGCCCCTAGCTCCCGTTTTGGTGGATACAGACGTGCCAGGACAGAAGTAGGGCAATGGTAGGTAGGGGGCTTAGCTCTTCCCCTCACTGTGCCTCAGTTTCCCCATATGTAAAATGACAGGCATGAACTAATTTCATCGATTCAGAGGTCATTCAGAGGACCTCAGAGGTCATCTAACCCAACTCTCTCATTTTATAGCTGGGGAAACTGAGGCACAGGAAACTTAAAGTGACTTTCCCAGACTCAGCAAACACATGTCAGAACTGGGCTTCCCACCCAAATCCAGGGCTCTTTGCCACGGTGTCCTGACTAAGTGATTGCTCAGGGCCCTTCTAGCTCTGGCAGGGAATGGGTGGGATGGAGAGGTTCCCCCTACGGTCCGGTCCCTAAGGGGAAGTCACCATGAGGGCAGGGTGGGGCAGGGCCCTGGAGTGGCCACAGGCATCTGTCTTAATGACTCAGGACCCACATGGACATGGCTAGAGGCAGGAGCCCTGGCAGGAAAGTGCCCCCTGAAGCCCATGGAGTGAGTCAGGGGAGGCACAGCCTCTCTGGGTACCCTGCCCAACCACCGGGCCGCTAAACACAGCTCTTCTCCTGACCCATCCCCCCTACATCCTCTGAAGGGCTCCCTAGGCTTGTCCTCCCACTTTCCTGGCTCTGGCTGGGACATAATTGTTTCCTTTCTTCATCCCCAACTTCGGCCACATTCCCTGAGCCCTCCTGGTCCCCCCATCCAGAAGCCTTGGGCAGGTTCCCCAATCACCCCCTTCCTTGGGCCTTGCCCATTCTTTGCACTCTTGCTCTCGAGCATACACACACACACACACACACACACACACACACACACACCCTCAGCTGGTACACCAGACCCATGATTGCAAAAGGGCTGAGGCAGCAGGAGAGGGCCTCACATGACAGCTGGTCTTGCTCCCAAAGTGAAGGGGGGGAGGCACATTCCAACAAAGGGGGCCCCCCCTGTCCCAGCCTGGCAACCCAGCTCCAGCTCTAAACGAGCCTGCTGGGGCTGAAATATAGGCAATCCCTAGAAAAAAGGAGATTGTGAGAATGACAAGAGCCTTGAAATGCCTAGGGACCCAGGGGTGCCAACAAGGGCATTTCTTCCCACACCCCAGGTCTCTCCAGCCACATGGGTAACCCAGGAATGGAGGGAGGGCTGAGCTCCTGCCTGGCACTGTGTCCCTGGGATGCCCCAGTATTTCAGAGCTGCATTCTCAAAGTCCTGCCAGCTGAGCAGGGCAGGTGGGCAAAGGCAGGTGGCACAGCCCCCCCCCCCATCTCTTCCACCAAGTTCTAAGAGTTCAGCTTCAGGAGAGAGAGGATGGGGAAGGGGCTAGAGCCAAGGGGCAGCCATCAGTTAAGTCCAGAAGGAGTCAGGGGAGACCACTTAGTCTAAGCTCCTCTCTTTTACAGACTAGGAAACCCCCCAGAGATCTTAAATAATTCACCCAGGCTAGTCAGTGCATAGTAGACACTGCAATAAAATACAGACCTTGGGCTCTCTCTGAAATAAAGGTTTTATTGTCATGTTTTTCTTCCATTATTGTCCATTGTCTGTTCTCATTGACCCTTACCCCCTCATAAGCCTCCCTCTAAACAAGCATCATAGCAACAAAGCAAACCGACACATTGGTTCAATGCTTCGCCTAGTACCTTACAGGTAATAAACACCTACGTGAGTGAGTGAGTGACTCCTAACGATGTATGTACCTTTCTACCCTGGAGGCCACCACCTTCTCTGCTAAGACGGAAGGAGGCAGGTTTCATGTCATTCCTCTGGGGTGTCTGCTGGTCATTGCACAGGTCAGAGTTCTGATGTCCCCTAGTATTATCGTGCGTGCGTTATAAAAATACCTGGAGTTGTTATTCAGTCACGTCCAAGTGTTCTTGACCCCATTTGGGGTTTTCTTGGCAAAGACCCTGGACTGGTTTGCCATTTCCTTCTCCAGCTCACTTGACAGATGAGGAAACTGAGACAAACAGGGATAAGTGACTTGCCCAGGGTCACATACCTAGTGTCTGAGGCCAGATTTGAACTCAGAAATACAGTTTTAAATTCACAGTGTGTGTTTATTAGAAAACAGAAGGTTTTCATGTTGCAAAAATACAGACATATCATCTCCCAGAGACTGACTTAAATCCCAACATCTAGACCCTGTTGTGACTTTAAGGTTGGATCTGCATGAGGCCAAGTAAGTGAATCAGGACGTCTCTTCAGTCATCTGTGTGTGCCCTGTTCTCCATGCCTGTAACATACAGGTCATCTTCACCTGCTAAACTGGAAGTTTCTGGAGGGCAGGGACATTCGTGTTTGTCTTTGTGCCCCCAGCCCTGAGTAGAGCACCTGGCACTGAAAAAGTCCCTAACAGATGCTGCTTGGCTGGTTGGTTCTGCTAGCTTCTCTTGGCATCCATGCCACCAAACGATGGGGGGAGGGAAGGTGCTCCCAAAGGAAGGAAGGGAAATATTTACCCACCCTCTGCCCCATGTACACCCCAAGCCAGGAAAGCCACCCCAAGCCAGGAAAGCCACCCCAACACCCCCTCCCCCACACAGACTTGACTGGGAGGGGCCAAAAACCCTCCCCCACTACCACCCCACCCCACCCCACCCCTCCCGAACAGGAAGTGGCATATTTGGGGCATGTAGGCAGCTGGTAGGATGGGCCTTGTCTCAGTTTGGGAACAGCAGCTGTCTGGCTCCAACCTCAGGGAACAAGGGAGGGAGGGAGGAAAACTGTCACATTTTATTTAAATAAAGGTCGCGAAACAAACCTTTGGTAACAGCAGCCCCAGCCTCCCAAAATAATCCCTGACTGGAAGCAATCGCCCCGTGCAGGAAGACACAGAGGGCTGTGAGGCCCTCCCAGCCTGGTTTGCTCCCAGCCTTTTTTCATCCACACTGCACGATTTGGAAGGATTTCTAGGAGAGCTGGAGTCTGTGTGGGTTTGCCCCTTCACACCTGTTTCATTCTCCAGGGTCAGATGTGGGGATTTTTGTAAGATCAAAAGCCTCCTATGGTCTCATTTTACAGGTGAGAAAATTGAGGGTGAGGGAGAATCTTAAATGGTTGCCCAAATCCTCCCAGGCAGAGCCCAGAGACAGGCTTCTCACAGACTTTAAAACTGGAAGGAACAAGGTCATTCACCGGGGGAGGAAACAGATTCTGCAGGTCTTCTGGTCCGACCTGCTCATCTTAGAGATGAGGAAACAGGCTCAGGGAGGGGAAGGGCTTGGCTGAAGGTAGAAGTCAGTGTTACATCTAACAGAAAGCTCCGTCCAGCCCTGAAGGCCCCCCCCCCAACCCTGCACACATGACTGCTTACAGCAGTATCAAGAGCAATGACGATCTCTAACATTCATATAGCATCTCACAGTTTGCAAAGCGTTCTAAACACGATCTCAAAACCACACTGGGAGGCAGGTGCCTTGATTGCACCCATTTTACAGATGAAGACACTGAGGTGGGCAGAAACCCCATGTGAGTCCCCTGATTGGAGGACGGTGGAATACACTGTAGATGCGTGCAATTGAACATTATTGCTCCACAAGGAATGAGGAGTGTGTGGGGCAACATAAGGAACTTGGGAAGATGGGCAAAATGGTACAATAAGCAGAAGCAGGAAAACCTACATGGTGACCACGGCAACTGAGGAGGTGAAGAAAAACATCCTGGGAACCAGGTCAAGAGCCTGCCTGGCCTTGGGAGACTGAGGGCTGAGACTGCCCTCTCTCTTTGGGAAAGGGAGGTGGTGGGCTATGGTGCCAAATGGTATTGTCAGGCACGGCCATCAAACTGGCTTGTTTTGCTTTCCTATGCTTTTTGGCAAGGGACTCTGTGTGTGTGTGTGTGTGTGTGTGTGTGTGT
>CM053583.1:10454668-10569825 GCA_028627135.1 Pseudochirops cupreus | reverse complement strand
TGGTGTGTATGTGTGTGGTGTGTGTGTGGTGTGTGTGGTGTGTGTGTGGTGTGTGTGTATTGTGTATGGGGTGTGTGTGGTGTGTATGTGTGTATGTGTGTGTGTGGTGTGTGTGGTGTGTGTGTGGTGTGTGTATTGTGTATGATGTGTGTGGTGTGTGTGGTGTGTGTGTGGTGTGTGTGGTGTGTGTGGGTGTGTGTGTGGTGCGTGGGTGTGGGGATGTGTGTGTGTGTGTGTGTGTGTGTGTGTGTGTGTGTGTGTGTAAGCATCATTAAAACACTGGGGATGAGTTTACTCTCACTTTCACCTCCAGCCAGAGTTCTGGACCAGAGCAAGGCAATGAGGAAGATGCAGAGGCCGGGCAAAATTTTACATGTGGCTACATGAACGGCTCCCTGACCTGAGTTTGTGGGTTTCCCTTGGAGAACCCACTGGTCTGCCTTTCCTTGGGAGTTCCCTTCCTTTGGCTGGGAGCAAAGCAATTAGACACCCTGGACGGCCATCGGACGTTTCCCTTCCAGGGACAAAAGAACCAGGAAACTGGGAGCCTCACAGGGCAGGGCACCCCAAGGCCACCCACACGCACATGTACACAGGTCACCGCCGGTACTCCCACAGGAACCCAAGAGGAACAAAGCGAAGGATCCTGGAAGGTTGTGATGCCCACAGGTGAGGACAGAGAGTGTGAATCAGAGGTGATGGGTGGAATTGGCTGGCAGTACCAATCAATCAGCATTTATTAAGTGCCTGCTACTGCTTTGGAATAGCAGGGTGTTCTCAGGGAGAAGCCCCCAAACACCAGCCGGCAAGTGACTCATGCACCCCATGCTGAAGCTTGCCCAACCTCTCTCAGGAATACCCTCCTGTCTGGAGCCCCTGTTGGAGGTGAAAGTACGGCATCTGAAGGGATTTGAACCGGAGCCTCATTTCCTTTTGGACGATGGAGTAACCTAAAGGTGGGCTTGGGGAGGCCCGGGAGAGGCCCTGGCTTTCCTTTTTGAATGGGGCAGGGCACCTCCTTCTCCACCACCAGCACCCTTCCCCTTTTGGGTTGGCCTTTTCTCCATCTTCCTTTCTGAGGACTCTCCAAGGAATTTGGAAAGAGCAATGAGTCCTGGGTTCAAATCTAGCTCCTGCCACCTGTCTGAGCTGTACCTGGCACAGAGTAAGGACTTTTCATTGCTTGCTGACTGACTGGACAGCCTTGGAAAAGTCATTTAACTGCCACAGGCCTGAGTGTTCTGATTTGTAAAAGGATAGTGGACAAGATTCCTTCTGAATTCCTGTCCAGACCCAAGATTCCCCCACTACGAGACTGCAGTTGTCTCCTGAAGGGAATATTCTCAAATCTTCAAAGAATAACCATCCCTGTATCGCTGGGGCTCGTAAGGTTATGAAATACTTTACATGCAGAAACTCATCTGATCTTCACAAAACCCTGGGACCCAAGTGCTGTTTTTTATCTCCATTTTCCAGACAGGGAAACTGAGGCTCAGAAAGGGCCAGTGATATCACAAAGCTCCTAAGTATCTGAGGCAAGAGTCAAAACTAGCTCTTCTTGATTTCAGCTGTCACCCAACCCTTCAAGGTTTACAAAGCCTTTGCTCTCTCATTTGAT
The DNA here is from genome assembly GCA_028627135.1 of Pseudochirops cupreus. Lineage (NCBI taxonomy): Eukaryota > Metazoa > Chordata > Mammalia > Diprotodontia > Pseudocheiridae > Pseudochirops > Pseudochirops cupreus. The sequence goes on along the minus strand of CM053583.1, from coordinate 10,568,207 downwards.
CTGCACAACTGCCTGGGGGCAGGAGCTATTATTATTTATATATTACAGATGAGGAAACTGAGGCAAGGGGAGGTTCAGTGAATGACTAGGGTAACATTCAGGTTTTCCCACCTCTGAGTTCCACACCACGCACTCCGATGTGACAAAAATACGGAGTTCAAGTCAGAAGATCTGGGTTCAAATCTCACCTCTGCCACTTACTGTCAGTGGGACATTGAACAAGTCCCTTCTACTCTTGAGGCTTTGGTCTCCTCATCTAGAAGAGAAAGGGGCTAGACTAGTTCTGTCCCACTCTAGAGCCATGACCTTTTGATTCTTTCCTGTATTGAGATTTTGACCAATAGGATCTTGTGTAGCCTTTTCTAAGAGCCTCTGGTGAGAACTAGGAAAAAGTACTGCCGCCTCCTCCTCAAAGGACCCGGGTTCCAACCCAACCTCCCAACATTTACAACCTGCATGATCTTAAGTCCGTAGTTTAACCTTTCAGGGTCTGTTTCCTCAAATGCCATACGAGGATGGATGAGATGGCCCCTGAAGTCCCTGCCAGCTCTGAATCTGTTTAATGTTCTGGACAGGGCTCTAGCCTTGGAATCCAGAGACAGCTGCCTTTGAATGTTCCTTGGACGCTTACTGTGTGACTTGCAGCAAGTCACACTCTCTGGGACTGTTTTCTCCAGTAGGAAATGTAGGGATTGGGCTAACTGACCAGGTCACCTGATTCTCCAAACCCTGAGTTCTAATGTGACACTTACCTACTGTTATGTATATAACTTCAGGCCCCCCCCCCCCACCCTCAGTGTCCTCATTTCTAAGAACATTCTACTGATGTGTTTTATTTCTTACATCATTATAGTTACCCCAAGTAATCTTCCCCGTCCCACCAAGAAATTTTCATTTAAAGAGGGAAAAAAGTGGGCACGATTGATCAGTACACTGAAAAAGTCTGAAAACCTGTGCAATGTTCATTCGGCAGCCATGGAGCTCCCACCTTCCCGGAGCAGGGGCTGGGGGGGTCCTCCAATCTCTCAGCCTTGCAGTCCGGCTCCAGCTTCAGTATTTCACCGCGGGCTTTCCCTTTTTGTTGTTGTGGTTATGCTGAGTGTTGTTTTCTTGCTTCTGCTGATTTCACTCTGCATCAATTCCATATTTCTCTGTATTCATCGCATACATCATTTCTTACAGCATAATAATATTCGGTTGCTTTCGTGGACCACAATTTGGCCATTCCTCAATCGATGGCCATCTACTTTGTTTCCGACTCTTTATCACAAAAAGTACTGTGATAAATATTTTGGTGTATGTGGGGATATCAATGGTTTCCTTGGAACATGAGCCCAATAAATGGAGGCCCGGGTTCAAAGAGGATGATCATTTTAATTGCATAATTCCAAACCTCTTTCCAAAGTGGGTCACCATTTCACAATTCCATCAACAATGTATCAGTGTGCGTGTCATCCCAAACCCCACCTCCGATAGACCACTGCTGTCTTTTACCATCTTTGCCAATTCGCAGGGTGTGATCGACTTCCTCTTACATTAAAAGTGCGGATCGAACTTAAGGGCTGGCAGCTCTAAATCCCGAACGAGCATTGCCTGCTTCCCGATCCTTGAACTACGCACCGTCTTCTTCCTCTACACTGAGTACCCCGAGTACGTGAGCTGAGCCCTAGCCGTAGCTCAAGGCCAATCCTTCCGTCGGGTATAGGGAAGGCCGGGGCTCCAGCATCTGGCCTGGAGTTCCGGATGGACCCCCGCCTCCTCCTTGGAGTGGGAGGGGGGCGCAAGGGGCTAGATCCGGGAATGGGGGAGGGGATGCGGTTCGGTGACTCAGGCCTCCCAGAGGCAGGGCGGAGACCGAGAGAACGAACTCCAGATGTGCTCCCCTCCCCCCACATCTGGCCAGTGATCGACCCAGCATTTAACTCCGGCCGCTCCTACCCCCTATCACGAGGGCCGCCCCTGTCTCCCCAAACCTAGACCAGCCTCTCCGGCTCCCTCCCCTTCCTTTCAGGGAGCGCCCCTAGCCCCTCCTGCCCCGTCCGGGCTCCCCTCCCTTTCTCCCCTAAACCGCCGGGGCTTGCAGGATGCTGGGGTGAGTCACGCTTCCTGCGCTCGCCCTGGGAGGCCCAGCCCAGGACGGCAGCCCCCCGCCCCGCCCCTCGACGCCCCCCAGAGTGGCCAGCCCCCGGCCTCTGATTCCCACAGCCAGGGCACGGCCAGTCCGCCCCTAAACCTCCTCTTCCCCCGGGTGCGCCCGGGGCACGAAGCACCGCGTCCGTGTCTAGGCACTGCCCTTGGGGTTGGGAACCTCAAAACAACCGCCCCCAGCTGCTAGTGCAGTCTCACTGAGGACTTGGCTAGCCTACAGTGAGTAGATTACTAATTGGAAGACCCGGCACTCCAGGAGCTTCCAGTCTTTCAGCGAGGCGCTCCTCTCCCCACCCCCATCCGCCTTGGCCGCCAGCTCAGTTTTGATCAAAGTACTTTGGGCCTCCCAGTCAGAGCGCTCCCGTAGTAGCCAAGGCCCTCCCGCTAACAGGCGCATTTATGTAGCGCCTACACGGCTCTCCAAGGAGGCAACATTTAGGCAGCGTCTACATGTCGGCTCCATCAACGGCTCTGACGGGGGAGGACCCATTTTTTTGGCTCTAACCCCTACCCAGGACTTAGAAGGGTCATAAAAACTTGGTTGACAGGAGTCATTGCCGTCGAAATGAGAATTATTCACAATATTGGAAGCTCCTTCACAAGGCTTCTAAATGGCCAGGTTGGGGGGCTTTAGCATCCCCAAGCCAATCCCACAAGACTGATCAGAGCCTGGCATGTCCAGGGAACCCGAGTTCAGATTCTGCCTCAGAAACCTGAGACTAAAAGATCTAGACTCAGGTCCTGCTTAGATGCTGCTGGGCCTCATAATTAAACCTGGGAGTCTGAACTGAGCAGGTGAGGAATCAGGGAGGGCTTTCAGCAGGACTAAACCCTCAAGGAAGCTGGGGATTTGAAGAGATGGCGGTGGGGGGGGAATGCACCTTCAGCCACTACCACAGCCAGGCCCAGCTGAGAACCCCCAATAGCCCTCCCAAGTCTGCAAAGCACTGTGGGAGCTTATTTGAAAGATCCTGCACTGGGGCTCCTTCTCTCATCATCCCTCCACACCCACGTGAAGAAGCTGAAAGGGGAGCGGGGAAGTGGTGGGAAATGCTGAGGCTGCAAGGGGGTCCCAGCTTCATTGATCTGTGGGGTCAGGGCATGCCTCAGGCATACCCCCGTGCTACAACCTGGCCCTCTGGCTGCTGGGGGCACAGTAACCTAGCTCAAAGCTGGGAAAAGGCCACACCTGAGCTGGCAGAAGAGGCCTGGAACGAAACCATAAGGTCAGAAACAGGCACACTGGAAACCACCCAGGCCTTTGCTCACCAACCTTCCATGCCAGAATGAGATCAGGCCAGGGCAGGATCCAAGGTGAAAGAATTATCCCAGATCTTTTGAAGTAGGAGGGCCTGCAGTGCACCAGGCCCAGAGGCCTTCTGATTGGTCCAAGGACAGAATGGGGGGGAAGCACCTTTAGGCTTCCAGCACAAAGCCCTCATAAGGAGCTGAGAGGGGGGAGGCATCAGGCCCCTCCCTCTTCCCAAAGCCCAAGGGGAAGGTTTAAGTCAGTCAGGATCCCCAGGATCCTCTCCTGGGGGTGGGATTTATCCAGAACTGGAAGGGACTTCAGAGGGTCACCAGGCAAGCACCTGGATTACAGAGATTACAGAGAAGCAAACCAAGCCCTAAGGAGGTCAACACAGGGGCCACACCTGGTCTGTACTCAGTCTCAGCAGGCAGATGTGTCGATTCAAAACAAGAGCCCCCCCCCCCCCCAAATCTGGACACTCACCACATCCAGCTACTAGCTTTTAAAGAAAGGCGGGGGGGAGGGGGGAGACCGAGACAGAGACCACACAACACAGCACACACACCCGAGAGGGGGGACGGCAGCACAGGCGCTGGTTCCCTAAATGACGAGGAACACTCAAGCAGGGTTTTCTATGTTCAGTTTCATTTAATGACTGGCACCTCCCTGCAGAGGAGGAAGCAGGCAGCTAGGTGGTAGCAGGGGAGGACGTTCACTTGAAGATCTTGCCCTGATTGAAGGGTTTGCCAACGTGCTGGAAGGCCCCCTCCCAGGAGAAGTACTCTCGGACCATGGTCTGGGCCTCCTCACTGCCAGGATCCAGCTTACGCCACGTGTAGGACTCGTAGTCTACCTGCCAGTCTGGACTTAGCTGTAAAGAAAATGGAGCAATGAGTGGCAGGCAGGAGAGGCCCATGGGCCCTTCTGTTCTCACGTGGCCCCAAGGCCTGAGCAGAAAAAGCCCCAGCTCACCGGGAAGGCGAGTTCCTGGCCCCGGAAAACCCAGACTCCAGAAATGGCACTGCTGTTGTTGGTGCCAAAAAGAATCACGCTGGCAAAGGCGTTCTTCCTCAGCTTGTCCAGGCGCTGGAACATTCCTGGGGGAGAGAAGTGTCAGCTTGGGGCTGGGGCCCACCGGGCCCTGCCAAGACGCCCCCTTGCCCACTTACCAGTGATAAGGTTGCAGCTCATGAACGTCTGGCTGAGCTCTTGGGGGAAGCGATACTCGGCGTACCACAGGGACCAGCCATCACGGTCAAAGTGCTCCCAGAAGTATGGCAGGGCCACCGTCAGCGTGTCCTCGTTGGAGTACTTTCTCTTAAACTCATCCAACACAAACGTGCTGCAGGGGAGGCAGAAAACAAGAAGGGTCAGTGTGGAAGGTGCTTCGGGACCCTGGGCACTGGGTGCCGGGATGCTGCCCATGCCAGCGGGAACCTGGCAGCGCTGCTTAACTCTTTCACTGCCATGGGAGAAAGGGAGAAACTACACAGAGCCCAAGGTACAAAAAGCATTTGTGAACAGGGCATCAGGTGGTGTGGGCCACTCCCAGTATCCCATTTCCCCTACTTCCCTTCCCCCCCAACAGCTATGATGGGCAGGTGGAAGGCATGGGCCAGGAGAGAAGGAGGCTCCAGCAGCCAGTCACTGCTGCCCCCTGGCGTCCACTCCTGCTCCCTTCCCCTGCCCCCTAAGCCCATTTCAGAGCCTGAGGGTCACAGAAAGAAACCTAGCCCAAGGTGGTTTCCCTCCCCTGCCCAGGTATCCAAGCCCAGATCAGGGCCCAGCAGCAGCTGGCACTGGAGGTCACCACAGCTCTCATCCTTCCCAGGGAGTTACTCACACAGGTAACTATCTCCCACTGCCCGAGGGCACTTTCTACTAGTGAGAAGGAATGACAAAGTGAACCTTCCCTGGTGTTGCTCCCCCTCCTTTCTGTGTGCCAGGGGTGGGCAGTGGAGAGCACTGGGCTGGGGGTGGTGCCCTGCCTGTTCCAGGTACCCCCAACTGATCCCTGCACACTGCTGCTGCTGTCTGGTGATTTGAGGGTGGTCTGGTCTCTCCTCTACTCCATAAACTTCTTGGCTCCCTAACCTCCTGGGAGATAAATGATGACACCTCCAGGAAGCTTGCTTTTTTTTCCCCCAGCCAAAGGAAAACACAGTGCATTAAAGACCCCCCATCGTGGTCAGACTCAGGAAATCTCCCAGTGGGCCAGACTCGAGGACCCTGGGCCTCCAGGGAGTTCCCAGAGCCCTCCCACCTGGCCCTTCCCTCCTCCCACTCCGAAAGCACCAAGAGCGGCTAAAGGACCAGGTGAAGTGCAAGGAAGGACCCCCTGGATTTACACTAAAACCACTAGGATCTACTAAGAACCCACAAAAGCTCCACAAGGTAGGAAGAATCCAACCATTTTACAAATGGGTAAACCCCCAGGACAGAGGGGTCAACCTCCAGGGATCTCAATGACCCCGGCCACAGAGCTCAACACCCCCAGCCAGTGCATACAAATCATAGCCCCCCAGGGGCCCAAACCACTCCACCCCTAGGGCACATGCATAGGCAGGTCAATCCATAACACAGATCTGTTCAGAAGTGGCACTTCCTGTGCCAGCTAAGAACTGGAAAGAGAGCAAGACACCCCTCTCCTGGGGACACACACACGTACCAGGGTGTGGGTGATTAACAGTCAGGGCCGCATGCATGCATGCCCGACCACAGGCCCCCGGGGAAGGGCCAGGCCCTTGAGCCCTTGGATGCTGCCTGGCCACACAGCTCCACCCGGAAGACACTTCCAGACTACCCCAATGCTCTCCTCCCTGGTTTTAGTTCTTCCTCTTTTCCTTCTCGTCTGATAAAATATACCACCTGTTCCATGGGATACCTCTTCGTAAGGAGACTGGCTGATTGAGTGGGAGGAGGAAAGGTTACCAGGTGAAATTATGGTGATGTAAAAAAACCCAACAAAAACCTATTAAGGAAAAAAGAAGAGTCTTGCGGCATCTCTGGCTTCCAGGGGAGGCAGAAGGTCAGTAGCACTGCACAGCTGAAATATGAGCATCTAGGGCCACCTCCTGGACAAAGAGGAAGCCAAGGGTATTTTAGAGCAAGAGCAAATTAATCCCATTGTCACAGTGAAAAACCGTCCTACAAAAGAGATTACTTCTGGTGTCTATAGAGATCCCTAATTTGAAGCCTCAAAGATCCCTTCCAGATCACTTTGCCCAGGAGGCCTTGGCCAGGTCCAAGAATCTATATCAGGGTCCAAGATTATGGATGGAAAAAGATCACACCTTAATTTTCACTATTTCTTTCAATTATTTAAGAAATCATCCCAAGGTGTCCGGCCTGGCTCCCAATTCCACAAGGCTGGGCTTCCTTCCTCTCCCATCACAGAGCCACAGGATGCTCCAGTAGGGGCGAAGGTCACTAGCACATTCTGTGTATGCACGACCCCAGATCAGGACCAGGAGGCCAAGTGAGAGACATTCGAGCTTAGTGAGCAGGTCCGCGAGGGATTGGGCACCTGCCTCCAACTCCAGACCCCCAACTGTCTCTACAGAATGGCCTGGGGTCTTTGGGCCCAACAGCTGCTGGAGAACCATCTCTGGGGTTAAGCGTAAAGGCCATGTAAGCAGCAATGCCCACAGGCTCCAGGGAATGTTGGGATCCCTCCCCTAGGGATCAGCTAGCTGCCACCTTCCTCCTTCCTCCTTTCTCGCTGCACCTGACCTCCAGGTGAGATGCTCAAAGCCACACAGGACAGAAACAATAACCGGTTTTCACAGGCGACATCAACACCCAGTACAGTGTGCCTGAGGCCGCCCAATCTCTCCAAGTCTCTGGACTAGGAGCACTCACAGGCAGCTGCCTCACTTCTGGCCTGGACCCTCCTCTTCCTCTTGGAGGTCTCATCAATCCCCATGAGTTCAATGCTCATCTCTATGCCCATGACCTCCCTGCACTCCCACATCTCTGCCTGCCTTTCACACACTCCAAGCTGGACGGCCAGCAGACACCTGAGACTCACCTTGTGCAGAGCAGAACTCCTGCTCCTTCCACCAAACACATCTGCCTTCTCCTTTCCCTATTACTGCTATGGGCCTGGGCATCTGGACATCTCCTCATCCTCATCTCCCCCTCTCACTCACCAAAGATTTCTCTTCCCTTCTCACCTGGACTACTACAAGACACACGATTCCAATCCACTCTACACACAGGTGCCAAGGCACCTGTCGGTATCCTGCTCAGTAAGTTCCTATGGCTCCCTATTACTTGCAGGATCAAGATAAACCCTTTTTTGGCACTTGGAGCTCTTCATCACCCAGTCCCTTCCTGCCTTCCCGGCCTCTCCCTCCCTCCATGGCCGGAACTAAGGTGCATCTCCCGGTCCTTAGTTAGGTACATCTCCTGGGCAGACCCAGTGACTGACATGCCATTCCCCCACTGGAAGGTGGGCTCCTTGAAAGAAGGCATAGCCCAGGGCCTTGCCTACAATGCTTCTAATTAACTGGTTGCAATAGGACAGTCCCCTGCAGATGCCTCCCTGTCGCCTACCTCTTGGGCAAGTGGGCAAAGGGATCCTTGGCCTTGGGCTCTGCAGCCAAGGCCTGGTCACACTCATCCATCTCCTCCTCAGGGCCAGTGGCTGCAGCTGCCTTCTTCTCTTCTTTCCGCTCTGCCTGGGCCTTCAGTTTCTCTTCTCGCTGTCCCTTCTCTTTTCTTGGAACCTCCTTCTTGGGCTGACTCTCAGCAAACTTTTTAGCTAGAGAAGGGAGAAACAGGACCTGCTCAAGCCACATCTCTAGCACAGGACTCTGAGAGCAGAGATGGACTGAGGGTTGAGGCACAGCCTCTACCCTGAGCAGCCCCGCTCACTGCCCAGCGCTCAGCACCCAGCACCCAACCAGGCCTTCAGCAACATCCCCTCTAGAAAGCAGCTGCTATCAAAACCACTGGGGAAAGGCTCTAGAACAAACAGAAAAGACAGGACAGACCAGACAGGACGATCACTCGGCCGATGCCTCAGGGCTTGGCAAATCCCTATCTGACCACAACAGCCGGGAGGCAGTCTGGCAGAAATCAGATTTAGACCAACACCTCACACCACATACCATACTGAGATCTAAGAGGGAGCTAGCCTGGAAATCAAAGATCAGGCCACAAAAAATAAGAGGCAATTACAGTTACAACCAACTGCAAAAAACAGAGGAGTCCTGAACACGTGAGACTTGAAAGGCTTCGTAGCAACCAAGCAGGGAAGATCTTTGGTCAACTCTCTCTGACAAGGGTCTGACTGCGAGGTGACTGAGGCAAGTACTGGAGGTGTGAATGCAGAGCCCCCAATACACCAGCGGTCAAGAACAAGCACAAGAATGGCCAGGCCCCCCACCCCCCAGCCCTGCTGGGAGGAGCGCCCCACAAGCTTATCCACAAGAACATTCCCTTTCTGCACCACAGAAACGTGATGCCCGTTGACTGAGTGGGGAATGGCTGAACAAGCCACAGCACATGAGAGTGACGGAATGTGACTGTACCATTAGCAAATGACCGTGAAGAAACATGGGAAGACACATGAACAGATGCAGAGGAAGGCAAGCAGGAAAACACGCTGACAACAGGGAAAACGGAGAACAGCAAAAAGCAACGGGTACCAAGGAGGCATGGTGGCGCTGGCAAGGGGCTCTTTGGTGGAGGTGGGGGGCCACTGCACACACGCTAGCTTCCTGTTTTTATCCCCAGGTACGCTGCTCTGAGAAGAGGCAGTGGGAGAACACAGCAGGAAGAGAAAAGGTCCAAAGGCATCACCAACATTCACCTTCAAATATCCAGCAAACCCTGGATGGTTCTCCCTCCATCGTGGCGCTCGCACTTACCATCAAACTGCGCCATCTTCTCACAGAGCTTCACCTCTCCCAACACTGCCCGGAACTGGGGCTGGTGGATGCAGGTGAGGAACCAGCGGTTGGTGTTGGGAAAGGCCTGTCGGAACGATGGCTCTAGGACCTGGAGGGCCATAGCAGATGGCAGCTCAGTGCTGGCCCAGCCTTACTAAGGCTCACGCCGATGAGGGAGATGCCCCTGGGTGGGAGCCACCCAACCCAAACCAGCCGGAGAGCTGGGGGCAGGCACTGACCCTCTCCCTTCCCAGGAAACACTCCCGGCACAGATCCCCACAAGTCTCAAAAATCAGGAGGCAACTATAGGAACCAAGGAAGCCTGATAGTGCAAAAAGGGGTGGGCCGCAGAGGTTGGTCCTGACCAGGTCCAGCCCTCCATCCTCACCCTCCCTACTGCCATCTGGCTCACCTGCTTATAGAGCCACAAGAGGGTGCACACAACTGTAATGTCAGCCAGAGTCACACGCTCCCCCACCAGGAACGTCCGAGTCTTCAGGTGGGCATCAAGCAGCCCCAGAACCCGCCTCACCTCCTCTTTCGCATTCTCTGTAGCCTAGTGGAAACAAGTTAACACAGTGACCGTAGGTCACCTTTGTGGTCCAGCTATGCTCCATCCCTCTGCAGGCTGACATGGAGGTGCATCAGCTTCCTCCAGCTCAGACTGCCCAAGCTCCACCTCTCCAGCAGCCCAGACAGCTTTCACAGCTCCTTAGCCGCCTGTGCCACTCTAGGGAAGCTTCTCTTGAGCTTCTATCCAGTCTCTAGGGGCAGGCAGATGTCCCCTCCAAAGTGCCTTCCCTGACCATGTGACCTGGCCAGGCCCCAGGAGGGAGGGCAGCACCAGTGAGCCCCACCAAAAGAGGTCAGAGAGGAAACGTGCTGAGGTTACCAACAGCTGACAGTGCTGTATTCTCCCATTATGACTTGGCCGCCCTTGCTCACTGCCTTCTAAAGTCTCTTTCCAATGCTAACTTCTACCAATTTAGAAACCACAGGATGCAGAGCTGGAGGAAAATCTTCAAGGTCACCTGGTCCAACTCCCTCTCTTACAGAAGAAGAAACTGAGGCCAGAGAAGGGAGATTATCTGGCCAATGTCAGAAGCGGAAGCCGGCCTCAAAACTCAGTCCCCGTCTTGGGAGCCTGGGCTGAGGGCACCACCTGCAAGAGGGCCATCCTGGTCACACTTAAGACAGATTCTCAGCAGTCAAAGACCAAGAGAAACATCTCATGGACCACATCCTCTCCAAGCTCGGCTACTCAGGCCCTCAGGGACCTGGGGTACCTCCTGGTGGATCTAAGGGCTCCTTCTCTCTGCTGGGATCCCCACCAAAGCCCCTCCCTTCAATCAAGTAGAAACACCTCCTCTGTCAGGCACTGAGCCAAGGGTTAACAATACCAGAGCCCTTGCCCTCAGAGAGCTTATATTCCATCGGAGAAGACAATGTGTGTGTGTATGTGTGTGTGTGCTGCAGATTAGCAAATGTCCTAGGAAGAAGGGGGTGTCTGAACTGAATCCTGAAGGAAACCAGGGTGTCTAAGAGGGAGCAATGAGGAACAGGAGCATTCCCAGCATGGCAAATGGCCAACACAAAGCCAGAGAGGCGGCCAGTCTGAGGGGGCCACCGAGAAAGGCAGGCCCAGAAGGCCACGGAGTCGGCTCAGCTCTGTGCTTCCTGAAGACCAAGAAGCAGGCTGGCTCCCACACTGGGCTGAGGGGAGACAAAGTCCATCTCATCCTAGCCAAGGGTCAGGCCTCATGCTGCCCTGTGGCCGGCAGCATCCTACCTTCCCACTCCCAGGGCTTACCTGTTTGTTGTGGTGCATGATGCCCAGAGTGGGGAATACCCAGGTGCTGGCCGGAGGCACGATGTCACTGTCAGCAAAGCTCACCCACTGAATCACCTGGGCAGCTGCCTCTGGGGTCGAGCCTCGAAGGTCATCGTTGCTCACTGCACAAGGGAGAAGAGCAGGGGGTCATCCTGTGAGGACAAGGCCCAGAATTCCCACCCTCCCCAAAACAGCCCCTCCAACTGACCACAAGCAGCTTCCCAAAGCCCCCACAATTACCATAGTGTGCAATAGCGTTGCTTTCAAACACACAGAACCCATCATCACCCTCAAACGCTGGAACCTGGGGGCAAAAGCAGACAGAAATGACTCTAAGTATAAGAAACCACAGGAGCCCATTACCAGCAGCCTGAGGGCAAGGCCAGTGCTTTCTAATTGTCCTTCTGGCACAGTGCTAGGCCAACACAGGGATTCAGACCCCTTTCTCCCACCCACAGAACCAAGAATAGGTAGGGGGCACAGTGGCTTAGGTGGGGAACCATCCCAGGCACCAGCCCAGGATCTAGCCCCAACGTGAAAAGATGCCTGGAGAGCTCAGACTCTGAAGATCTCTGCTCACCTTGCCTGCAGGAAATTTCCGGAGGAATTCAGGGGTGCGGTTGGTCTGACCAAAGTGGAAGTGGGGAGGTGCGGACAGCACGCGGATCTGGGCCCCACTGTACTGTGCAGCAATAAGGGCCTTGAAGGCCCGCCAGTTTTCAGGATATGTGTACAGGGTCTGTGGACCGGTGGAAAGAAAGTGAAAGGGAGCAAGGACAGGGGCCCCCCAATACTCCCTCCTCCACGGCCTCAAAGCTTTTGCTTCACGCAGTGCAACCTCAGTCTCATCAGACTGTTAACCAGCAGCCACAAAACCCAGGGTGGTCAGACAGCCGGCCACCTTGCAGTGGCCCGTGGAGCCCCTGGAAAAGGGACCTCTGTTGGGCTCCCAACCCCCCCAGCCCCCCCGTCAAGCCCTCTGAGCCTCAGTTTCCTCATATGGAAAAGAGGAACACTGATGGGGCAGGAAGTCCCAAGCTCTCTGAGAAGCTAAGCAAAGACCCAACAAGCACTAATGGGGGCTCACTAGGCAGGTGGGGCTGGAGACACAACCCCCCCAGGGGTTTGAGTGGGGTCGCTGAGCTCTGGGGAGAGCAGGGCTGTCCCCAGAGTCTTGCGCACGTCCCCAGGTGCGAGGCCGAGCATCCCAGAGGCTGAACAACTGGGCTCAGCCCCGGGCAGCCCCGAGGATGCGGCCCTTCTCAGAGCCTCCCCCCACCACAGCAGCAGCCCGACTGCCCCAGGGCCCCCGGTGAAAGGGAGCCAAAGCGCCGCCCTGGGCCTTCACACCCCCGGCCCCCCGCCGGCCCCCCCCCCGGGCCTCCAGCCCTCACTCCCGGCCCGGCGCCCCCGGCTTCCAGGCCAAGGGCAGGGAGTCCGGAGGCCGGCCGGCAAGAGGCAGGGCTGGGAGGCGGGCCGGGGCGGGGATCTCCAAGCCCTCGGGGGACGGGGCACCGGGCACCCGGCTCCTGGGCGGCGGCCCTGGCCGGCCTCAGTTTCTCCCCCCGCCGCCGCCTCCGGGGCCGCGGACGGGGCCCACAACGACCTCCCTGGCTGGCGCCGGGCCCCCCCACACTGCAGGCCCCCCCCAGAGGCGGGCGGCGGCGAGGGGATCTGAGGATGGCGACGGATGCGCCCACCCGGGGCCCTGAGCCGCCGAACTCACCCCGGCCGCCATGGTGATTCCGCAGAGAAAGGGGGTGGGGACGTCGGCGCTGCCGCAAAGTGAGTCCGGCGGGGGGGGGGGCGGGGAGGGGAGGGGGAGGGAAGGAGGGACGGAGGGAGGGAGGGAGGGACGGGCGGGTGGGAGGGAGGAGCGGCCGGAAAGCGAGGAAGGCGTCGAACGGAGCCGCGCGACAGGAGGGCGAGCCCTTCCCGCACCGGCCGAAGTCGCGAAGCGGCACGCGCCTGCGCACAGGGCGCCGCCGAGGGCCCCTCCGCGAGGGCGGTCGGTTGGCTTCGGAGCACCTCGGAAGCTCCTCCCCCGCCCCGCCCCGCGGATAAGGCTCGGCCGGCGAACAACCCTAGACGCTGCCCAGGCGCGCACCCGCCCGCCTCCTAGCGCGTACCCGTGAAGGCGCTCCTACTTGGAGGGGGCGGAACCCGAGCTGGCCTGCCGCGTCACTTCATCTTGCAGCTGGGGAAACTGAGGCAGGGCGGGACGTCACAGATGTCAGCGCAGCAAAAATGAGATTCAAACTCAAACCGCCTGATTCCAGGTCACTTCCTCCCGGGCCCATTTTGTGAACGGGGAAACTGAGGCACGGGGGTGGGGCAGAGAGAGGTGACTTTACCAAATGTCTGCTAGGAGTGTACAGACAGCTGGTCTCCGGGTCAAAAAGACACGAGTTCAAATCCAGCCTTATACTTACTGTCGTTTTTTTAAAATGTAGTTTTATTTCTTTCATTAAATATTTTCCAAGTACATGTGAAAAATTTTAACATTCATTTTTTTTAAATTTAGTTGCAAATTCTCTTGCCCCTTCCCCTCCCCGTAAGAAGAAAATCACTACATCAGTTACAAAGTCAGGCAAACATTTCCATATCGGCTTTGTTGCAAAAGAAAATACACAGAAAAGAAAAAAGAAAAATTAGAGTTTTAAAAAGTCAGCCTCGATCTGCGTTCGGAATTTATCGGTTCTCTCTGGAGGCGGAGAGCATTCTTCGTCATGGATGCTTCTGAAATGTCTTGGATGATTGTGTGGTTGAGCAGAGCTAAGTCATTCACACTTCATCCTCACAACATTGTTGCTTTTTTCAATGTTCTCCTGGTCCTGTTCACTTCACTTTGCATCAGTTAAGTCTTCCCAGCATTTTTCTGAAACTATCCCCCTCAAGATTTCTTATAGCACAATAATATTCCATCGCAATCATATGCCGCATGTTCGGCCATTTTCCAATGGATGGTATCCACTCGATTTCCAATTCTTTGCCACCACAAAAAAAGGGCTGCTATAAATATTTCTGTCCAAATGGTTCCTTTGATCTCTTTGGTATACAGACCTAAGCAGGAGTATTGTTGAGTCAAAGGGTATGCAGTTTTATAGCCCTTTGGGTGAAATTGCCAATTGTTCTCCAGAAAGGCTGGACCAGCTCCAACAGGACATCAATGCCCCTGCTTTTCCACATCACTTCCAACATCTGTCATTTACCTTTTCCGTCATGTTAGTCATTCTGATAGGCCTGAAGTAGCTCAGTTGTTTTAATGTGCCTCCAATCGGTAGTGATTTAAAGCACACTTTCATTTGCCTATTGATGGTGTCGATTTCTTCTGAAAACTGCCTGCTCATATCCTTTGACCACTTATCAACTGGGGAATACCTCTTATGTGCATAAATTTGGTGAATTTCCCTGTATACTTGAAAAATGAAGCCCTTTAGCAGATAAATTTGCAGTGAACTTTTCATCCAGTTTTCTTTTGACTAGTCTATTAGTTTTTTTTTTGTACAAAACCTTATTTTCACGTAATCATAATTATCCATTTTAATTCCCCTGATCCTATCTTTGGTTTGGTCATAAATTCTTTTGCCAATACATCTGACAGGCATATTATTTTCCCTTGCTCCCCTAACTTACTTATATTACCCTTCATGTCTAAATGATTTATCCTTTCTGACTTTATCACGATATATAGTGAGATACTGGTTTATGCCTCGTTTCTGCCACTTTTCATTTTCCCAATTTTGGTCAAACGCCAAGTGCTTATCCCCAAAGTGTGCAACTTTGGATTTATCAAACGCCTGATTAGCAGAGTCACTTAATACTGTTTCCTAAATGCCTCATCTATTCCGCCGATCATCCGCCACTGCATTTCTGAGCCAGCACCAGATTATTTTATTCCCATTTTGTAATAGTTTGAAATCTGGTACCACCAGGCTGCCTTCACATTTTTTCCCATTAATTCCTTTAATATTCTTGACCTTTCATTCTACTTTTTCTCCTAGTTCTATAAAATAACTCATAATATGGTCAATTCTGTTCATGGTTTTCCCAATACTGAAGCGGCCCTGCCTTCCCGCTATAAATCCTACCTGGTCATAGCTTATGATCTTTATGGTATATCGCTGTAACCTCCATGCCAGTACTTGAAAATCTTTGTATTGATACTAAGGAAATTGGTTGATAGCTTTATCTCTGATTTCAGAAGAATTTTTAAGTGAATAAAATGCATATGATCATGAAGGAAACCTTGCACATAAGTGAAAATAAAGATGTAACTCTTTCCCCCACCCAAGGTTACATCCCTCCATGAAATGTAGCCACAGACCCCCAGCTAAAAATTCCTGGCTCAGACCTGAAGCTGATGGTCCAATAAATTGAAAGGGATGTTTGGCATTTAAAAGTTCTTCATAACCCAGCCCCAGGGCAGTGCCCCACAGATAAGGCCCCAAGACAAAGTTCATAGAAAAGCACTTTATTGCACCCCCTCCTCTCTTCAGGCACCTTTCTCACAACCTAGGATGCCCCGAACAGTTCGAGGTAGAAAACCATGTAAGAAATGATGGAGATCAGGGAACAGACTCTGAGGATCCTGGAGCTGGGTGAGAGTGAGAAACTGGCCAGTGGGGCTGGTGGAAGCAGCAAAGGTGAGGAGAGGTTGTGGTGGCCGTGGTGGCTCTGGCTCTAATCTCTGCTTCCTGCTTTCCTGTGCTATCAGCTCCTGGGTCACCCGGGCCTCTACCTGCAGCCAGCTCATTTCCTCTTTGGCTTGCTGCTGCAACTGCCTCCGAACCCTCCGCCGCCCAAGCCATACCCGGTGCCAGAGTGTACAGAGCCAGGTCTGTGCCATCCCTGGCCCTGTCTCCTTGTCTTCCTGGGCTGCTTCTACCTCTTCCGCCCCCAGGTTTTCTAGTTGCTTTACTTCTCTTTCAACTAAATGCTGCCCAAGCCCCTGCAGCCCAGGGTCCTCCATGGCTGATGATTGGCCCTCCTCACCATCAGCCTCTAGCACCATGTCTTCCACCCTAGCCTCTCCTTGGTGCCCCTCAGATACCTGTTGCTCCTCATTCTGTCCTTTCTCCATCTCAAATCGTAGCCTTTTACTTGGTCCTCCCTGGGAACACTCCTCCCCATGTCCATCTTCTGGCCTCCGTCTCTTGCAGCTCTGCTCTACCTGGCACCTCAGTGTTTCCTCTAACACCTGGGTAATGGCAGCACAGAGTTGGGCAAAGGGCGCTGGAGGCAGGGGGATGGGAGTAGCAGACAGCAGGGAGTTGGCAGAGCTGGGCTGCAGGAGAGGAAGCAAACCCCAGTCCCGGCCCCGGGGAGATCTACGCTGGAACTGGAGGCTTCGGCAGTAATTAGCTGACTCCCGACAACAGTTCTGCAGGCGACCAGCTACCCGGCCTGTCACATTGGCTGCCACATTGTGACTTAGGTCAAAAGGGTCCTGGAGGTTCAGAGGGCCGAGACGTAAGCCCCCCCAGAGACCAGGGGGTAGGCCCTCGGCTACAGGCAGTGGTTGGCCTTCTCTCAGAGACAGCAGTGAGCCTCGAAGATCCCAGCTGGATACACAGTCAAAGAAATGGGCCAGGAGGGTAGCTGTAGAGAGGCCAAAGTGAAGCCCAATGAAGATGAGCTGTTCCATCCAGGTCCATCCGGATGAGGGGCTGGGGGTGGGATTCCCCCACCCTCCTGGCTCATGGTCTGGCCTCCAGGAGTACAAGGGCCCTATGCTTCCACCCAGCCCAGTCCTAACCAAAGCCCAGGCTCCTCCCTGCCTCCCTGGGCTTTCCCCAGGCACTTACTGAGGGGCTCTTTGTTGGTGCTGGGCTCCAGGCGGGAGGCCTCCTGGGGGAAGCTGCAGTCCCAGCCATCCACCTTGACCAGTTCCTCCTCACCTGGGGACACAAGAGAGAAAAGGCAGTTCTACCAAAGGAGAAGAAACATGGAAAAGTGGTCAGGAGACAGAGATCTCACCAAGATCTCCCCAGGGAGAACTCACAGTCACTAAAGACAGGAGAATCGTCTGTCCACTGGGAAGACGGTGATGTGGGCAGACGCAGCCGCAGACAAAGACAAGGGTGAGGGCGTCAGGAGCCTCTGGCCTGCGTCATACCTGCCATCTGGGTGAGCTTTGTGAGAGAAGGCAGCACAGGAGGGTCCCGGGTTTGAAGGAAGTAGATCACCAAGAGGGTCAACGCATAATTACTCAGAAGGGGGCCACTCCCTGGGCAGAAAACTGAGACTTACCAGCAGCCACAGAGAGCTTCCAAGATCCCTCCTGGCCACTGCCCCTAACCTGCTGCACGTGGCCTATGTCTCTGCCAGCCCCTGCCTTTACCCTCCCCACCCAGGGAGCATAGGAACCAGTTTGCCTACACCCCCTTCTCCTCATGCCCACTTTCCTTACCTGTCAGCCCTCGTCCCTGAGCCCAACAGCGCAGAGTGTAGACCAGGGGCCGCACCCGCCCATCCAGGGTACAACAGAGACTCAGGAACCGTGAATTGTATAACGCCAGCCTGGGATAAAGAGGAGACCCAGAGGATGCAGCAGTTGGAACCTAAACATACTCCCAAGCCTAGGCCTCCACTCCACAGGTCAGAACTCAACATGCCCCCTCCTACTTCTGTGCCTCAGTGGTCTTCCTTGCCTGCTGCAAACCTGGCCTCAACTCCCAGCTTTATCTCTGCTTTCTTCCAGGGTCACCTGCCCCAAAAGAGATTGTGTCTTTCCCAGGCTTCCCTCCTCCAGTTACTTTCTGCTTCTGGTGTGTGTGACTCCCTCGGGGCAGAAGCAGGCTTGTTTTGTGTTTGGGCCCCCAGTACCCAGGACCCTGCCTGGAATGCAATCCATACTAAACTGACTGAAATGGGGCAAGAAGACAAGACATAGGGCTGTGGGCAGCATTACAGGCACAGAATTTGTCCAGAAGGCCCAAAGCAAGCAACAGGACAGGAAGGAGAAGGGGCAAGACAAAACAAGGACTTCAGCAAAGGGTCAGAAGCCCCGTGCCCCACAAGGGTCCCTCCTCATGCTACAGAAACACTCTCCAGGGAATTTCCCCCACACACCTGTTACTGAGGGAGACATCACCATGAAGACCAGAGGGCCGATGGCAGAATTTGACCACAGGGCATCGAGCCGAGGGCACAGCCCAGACACTGTGCACCCCAGGCACACAGCCTCGGAGGACAGACCCAACAAGTTCCAGCATGGCCTCTCCCTCCCCCTCCTCTCCTTTGAGTGCTCCAAGTTCCCAGGCCTTCCCCAAGTCCCTTTCTCCCACCTCCTCCTGGATAGGTGACACTGGGGGCAAGGACTGCGGGGAGGCCAGGGCTGAGTCAGGGGTCGGAGGGGCTAGGGAGGAGGTGGGGGTTTCAGAGTCCTGGGGAGAAGCTGGGGCCTGAGAGTCTATAGGGGAAGCTGGAGTGGACACCAAGGCTTGAGGATCCAGCGGAGAAGCAAGGGCTGAGTCCAACGCTGGAGAGGCCGGTGTCTTTGGGTCCTGCTGTGGGGGAGAAGTTGGACCCATGACCCCTTGGGGTTCCCTCCATCACCCATCCCCTGCCCATATGCTATAGACTGAGCTGCTCAGCCTCAGCATAGCACAGTCATCTCCTCCCTAATCTCCAAGGCAGAATCTGCCACCCTATAACTATTTACTTACGCTTTCTTTTTAAGGCAAAGCAGAATGAAGAAAAGCATGCTGGTCATAAAATCAGGAAAGATCTAGGAGAGATCCAATCCCACTGCCACCAGTACCAGTTACTGAAGTTATTTCTGAGTCTCAGTTTTCTCACCTGAACGACTTGGAGCACACAAGCTACAGTCCCTAACCCATGGGCCTGTGAGGGTCCAATAAGAGCCATCCGTAGTGCTCTCTGACGTCTCACCTGCGGCCCCTCCAAATCCCCCAGATCCAGGAAGAGGTCAAGGTCACACCCATGAACATCAAAGCCATTTGTAGAGGAGCCAAAGGGACGCATGACACAGCCTGGGTGGTGAGCAGAGCATCGAGATCAGGGGACGTTCAAAGGGACGCCAGCTGTACAACTGAATGGGCAGGACAGGTGTTCACAATGGAGGCACTGCCTAGAAGCCTCCGGAGGCAGGGATGGTCTGGGGAGAGTCAGACAGGAGAGAGAGGGAAGGGCACGCCTCACCAGGGAAGAACTCGGAAAAGACCTCCTGCAGCAGGGTCACAACGAGCCCTCGCAGCTGCCGCTCCGCTTCGGAAAGCTCTCGAAGGCCCACCAGCTGCACCATCTGGGCCTCCACATCTGGGGCCTCTGCCAGCGCCCGTGTCAGCTGCTGGTCATCCGGCGGCACCCCTCTGGACGGCTTGGGAGCTGGGGTCTGGAATTCCTTCTGCTGCCGAGGACGAACACGCAGCCGACGGCCACTGAGACTGTGCTGGGGCTCGGACAAGACGGCGTCCCGGGCACCCATGTCTCCCATCTCAACAATGGCAAACACACCCTGTTGAGCCACCACAGAGAGGAGTTCTCACACAGTCTTTTCCAAGCACCGTGGCCCTCCCCCAAGCCTGCTGCCTCTGATCTTACTCCCTCCTCAGTCAGACTATTTACAAGGACTTGCCCAGGCTGGCCCCACTACCTTGTCCTTGTCCATGACGATGCTGGCCACAGGCCCAAAGGCCTGGAAGTACTCAGAGAGCTGGGCTGGATCCATGCCACGTGGAAAGCCACTGACAAACACACTCCGAAGACCCTGGGCACGGCGTGAAGCTCGAAGCTCTTTAAGGCGGCGATGCTTCTTGCCAGCAAGGTGGGCATCCAGGCTGGGCCCTGCAAGACAGGTCCATTAAGTGCATGCTGCTTCCAAGATGGCAACAACAAAGCAAAGACTGTCTCTGCCCTCAAGGAGTTTTCAGTCTGCACAGTAGCAAGAGCCAAAGCAAACGCTTCAGGAAACCATGAAAACACAACCCACAGTTTTAGCCGAGGGAAGCTCCAAGTGACCTTGGAGGCCCCTCTACTCCTTGTACAGCTGAGAAAACAGAGACGCAGAGGACCTAGGTGACTTGCAAAGGGGTCACACAGGTGGGAAACAGGAGATCACATTTGAACCCAGGTCTTCTCCCTCCAACTAGAGTATCCCCTGGGGAGGTCATATCTGGGCTGAACCTAACGGACAAAAGCCAGTGGGAGCCAGATGAGGGGAGCCCTGCCATGGCAGACAAAGGACATCAGGCTTGGCTTTAGAGGCAACAAAAACTCACAGAAAGTCTTTGGGCAGAGAATAGGCTGGGCCATGATTGTAGAGGCATGATGGAAGGGGGGGGGGGGGCGAGAGGAATGATGGGGGAGTGGAGAGACTGGCGGGAACCAGTCAGGAGGCAATACCAAGAGTCTGGGCAGGAGTCGGGAGGGAAGAGAAGGGACACAGAACTGACGTGACTGGGGTGGGAGGTGAGAGTCCAGGTGAAGAGGAGGATGGCAGCTCTCCACCAACAGAAAGAGGGAGATTGGGAGATGAGACCAGGTGGGCCAGGAGACTCATGGGCTTCACTCTGAACATGCTGGGACTGAGCAGGAGAGATCCAGGGAAAGGGTCCAGCAGGCAGTGGAAAGGGCAGGGAAGGGGCCAGAGGAGCAGCGGGACAGAGATGTGGAATACTCTGTGTAGAGATGGACACAGAAGAAAGTCTCCCAGAAGAGTGTGTAGAGAGGAGGTTAGAGAGGCCAGGACCTAGAGTGAGAAGCTGGAGAAAAGAATTGTTCACATCAAGCACCAGAACCACAGAGCTGCCTGGGGGGGAGAGGGAGATGGACAGCATTAGAGTCCAGCAAAAAGGAATCTCTATAATGGTCCTGGAGGAGATTCTGGATACAGAGCACTTAAAAATGTCTCCAATGAAGAGGGTGGAGAAAAGGCCATTGAGGACCCTTGGGAGAGCAAGCTCATGGACCCAGGTGTGGAGGGAGGAGCTGGGAAGGAAGAGAGGAAGACACTGCAGGTCAGCCGAGGACAAGGAAAGCTGTCTTCAGGATGGGGGAAAGCCCAGGCAGCAGGGGAAGGGGGCAGGCAGCTCAAGGGTACAAGCAGAGCGGCCAAGGGGCTTTGACAAGGAGAAGTCACAGCTCTAGAGGCCAGAGGAAAGAAAATGAAGACGTAGAAAGGTCTAGAGGTAGAGAGTAGGGAACAGACCAGCTCAGTCAGGGATAAGGGTAGGAATTGGCCAAGGTTTAGAACAGCCATTGGAGGGCATGCAAGAGTCCATCACAGATCAATGCAAAGGACTGCAGGGCAGCGAGTGTCCACCTGAGAGAAAAATCACACGACTCTGTAGAGTGCTCAGTTGCCTCAGTTCTGCAGTTTCTTTGAGCTTGGAAACAGGAGCAGAGCAGGCCTTTAGGGAGGGAGCCTAGGCTGAGGACGAGCAGGGAATGAACAGGACAAGGGGGCACCTACTTCAAGGGCGGAAGGCTGCATTTTTCAAATTTAGTTTTATTTTAGGACTCATATTCTTT
The DNA here is from genome assembly GCA_028627135.1 of Pseudochirops cupreus. Lineage (NCBI taxonomy): Eukaryota > Metazoa > Chordata > Mammalia > Diprotodontia > Pseudocheiridae > Pseudochirops > Pseudochirops cupreus. Next base: position 10,546,582 of record CM053583.1, on the reverse strand, counting down.
CTGCCCTCCGCCACTGAGAAAACAAGAACTGTAAAATCCCCGCTATAAATACAGAGAAGCAATAACAAGTTCCAAGCTGGTTACACCCACATTCGGGGATATCCGCGTAGAGATACAAAAGTATCTGGGTAGAGATACAAAGTTACACATGCCGGGGTCGGTCTGCGGGGCCATTCCCTCTCTACCAGAGGTGGGCAGCAGGCTTCATGGGAGCCCTGGGATCCGGTGAGGTCAGCTTTCCATTAGATAGCGGTCAATAAAGGCCGTCGCCAGGGACGATGTCCTGGGAGGACGCTGGCCCTTGGCCACCTCGATGCCTGCGGGGGGGGGGGGGGGAAGGAGGCCCAGGTGCCGCTGACTTGAGGCAACACCGGAGATGCCCCAAGGTCTAGCCTCGGGCACTTGCCGAGTGACCCTGAACAAGCCTCTTCGTCCACTGTCTACCTCAGTTTCCCTCCCTGTAAAAGGAGGGAATTCCTGAAGACCGGCTGGGCCTCCACCTTCACCCAGACCTCTGACCCTTCGAGACAGGGTGGCCCGGCTGCCAGAGCTCCGAATTCGGGAGCCCGTTAGGTAGATGAGAGTTCGAATCCCGCCTCGGGCCCAAGTAACTTCCCGGATTCCGCACGGAGGCAAACGACCAAGGGCCGCGGGAACGGCAGTTACGGATCCAGAGAGCTACCCCCACCCGCCCGGATGCCCGGGGCAGGAGGCCCAGGCCACTCCGCCTAGGCCCGGGGGCTCTGTGACCCAAGACCTCCACCCCGCCCTCTTACGATTAGCCGTGTTCACGTGGCAGAGGCAGCATCTGAAGCCCCCGCGCGGTAAAGTCTCCACATCCGGCTCCGTCGCCGCCATAGTTCCCGCTTCACAACGGGAGAGGGCAGACTTCCGCCATTACCGGAAGTGGGTCCCCGGGATCGCGAAACAAGAAGGCACTTCCGCCTCTCTCGGGGACCTGGGGCTCCTTCGGCCGTCTCTGGATTCGGGCTGCACGCGCGGTCTCCTACCCCACGCCTCCGCTTCAATCTGCATACGGTAACGCCATTGGCCAGCTCTGAGCGGCGGCTGTCCTCGATTGGCCTGGAAAGAATATGAATATTCATGAGCAACGGTTGAGTGGCCGGGAGGGCAGCCCGGAAGGCATTCTACGGCTCTGGGCTCTCGAGTCGCCCGCGGCTCCCAGCTCCGTCCCTCCGGTAGCGGAAGACGACCACAACGGTCATCGGCTAGGCCCCCACCGCCTCCGAGGCCCCCATGGGACCCCGCCTCCGGGCGGCCGAGCCTCAGTCCGGCACCTTCCGGCGGATGCCCCGCCCCCAGCCCGCGGGGAGGGGGGGTACTAGAGCACTCTAGGCTCGCTCTTCCGCTAGTCGCGGGCGCCAGCAGTTGAGCGGGATTCCACGCAAAATGATGGACCCATCCACGGACCCCTGATCGTCCGTGACCCTTGGGTGGTCTTCCCTTCTCACCCCCGGTAGGAGTGACTCCCGTGAGCGTGACCCAGATCCTGCGGGTGGTGCAGCACGCCCACGGGAGACCCCGGGCCCAGGCCATGAAGGGCGGCCCTTCCTGGACCCAGCTCTGATTGAGAGCGGGCCCGGGCCCGGGGCCGGGTCCGGGTCCGAGGCGGTGGCTTCCTGCACGCCTGCCCCAGGGGAGCCTGGCAGACGTGGGGCGCTGCAGCCTGGGGCTTCTGGAACTCCAGAAGTGGGGGCACCCTCAGGGGGGCTCTGGCTGCGAGGGCCAACGTGAAGTTGTCACCATAATGCACCGTCCACAGGGACGTGTTAACTTCCTGGTCTCAGTTCTTCACCTGAAAAAAGGGGACAAGCTTAGACCACCTGTGATTGGGAAGCAGATCCTAAGCCAGCCTTCAAAGTCTGGTGTAAATGTAAGAAGTCTGGAGACCCTTAATGAAGAACGCGGGCGGAGCCTGCTGCCCTCACCCCTTCACCCTTCTCCCTCAAGGGATTCCTGGCATCAGACCCTACAAGAGGGGGGCCAAACCCTACCAGCATTTACTAGGTGCAAGGTGCCAGGTTCACAGGCAGTCCCTGTCCTCTGGGAGCTTGCATAGTGGGCAGAGTCCAGAGCTCTCTGTAATCTCCTAGGTGTGCAATGTGAAAGCTCCCAGTCTGCCCAGCCAGCCATCCTGTGACTCTGGGCCCTGTCCTCACTTTCTGCTGACCCAAGGATTCCTCTTCATGTCTCTTGTGTGTCCTCTCAGCCTGCAGTGCCCCGCCTAACTAGCTTAGGCTCAAGGGCCAACCCCAGAACTCCCAGAGGATAGTGGTCAGAAGACCAGCCAGCTCACCCACTGGCTTTGGCCAGTTCCTAGAATCAACTCCTCTCCAGAGCACCTCATGACAGATGTCCCCCAAAACAGATGGTATGTGAAGCAAAGAGGCAACTATGACCAGACTGTGCATCAAGGGCTTCCACCAGGGAAGTGACTGGGAAGCCTCTCCTGGGACTGGTGGTCAACCTTCCTGTCCATTTTCCACCCTCCATCAGACCTCCCTTCTGCCTAGGCCCCATCCCACATCAGAGAGCAGCAGAGCCAGGAAGGGCTGAAGAAAAACAGCTTTTTATTTTTGTCGATTGATCTAAGAACGGATTACAGATTCCAAGGTTAAAAAATGGACAAAGGGTCTTTATTTCTGAGAGTTGGCGTACAAAAGGCTGGGATGTGGGGGAAGGGAAGGAAGAGTGAGCCCAAGGAGTTGGGATTGCCCAAACTCACAGGCCTCTAACTCCAATTAAGTCTGAACATCAGATGGGAGTAAAACCCAAAACTAGAAAAGAAAACAAGACTTGAGACATGGCAGTGCATGCCCCACCCCCACAGGCACCAACTGGCACCCTACTTTCCCCTCCCATACTCCCCAACAAGGGGAGGAAAAATTAAAAAAACTTTAAAAAACCCTCCCCCCCAAAAACCTGCCCCAGGACTGAGTCCTCTGTACCCCCCAAAACAGGCTATCCCGAGTGGGGCTTTTCCTCCTTCCCCAGGACCTGGAGAAGGCCAAGGAAGAGGCAGACGTGGTGACAGAAGCTACAAGCAAGCTCTCCAATGCCCTCCCAGGCCCCCAGCACGCATGTAATGGCCCTGTCCAGAGGCCACCTTCCCCCAAGAATGCTCAATCCTCCAAGACAATAGGCTCATTGGTACTGGCAGGGTGTGGGGGCAGAGGTGGAGGAATCGGGGCCCTGACAGATGGCAGCGGAGGCTTCACCTTCAAAGGTAAATTGGGCCGCCTTGCAGCCCGACGCATCTCCAGGTGAGTCAAGGCCTTCCGTAATGCCCTAGCAGGGAAGATGAGATCAGATGCAGTCTCATAGTTGGTAACTAGGCCCTTCTTGGCTGCCCAGTCCCATTATTCCTGCGTACTGTTTCATCTCTCCACCCCCCCACCCCCAATCTCTGCTACCAGCCACCTACATGCCCATTACCTGGTGTCTTTTGTGGCCACAAATACCACCGGGTTGGGGGCATCAGCTGGATTTAACTTCTGCCGCTTGGCTGCTGGCTGTGTGCTTGATCGAATCCCTGAGGTGAGGGGCCTTCCATTGGCTGAAAAGGGAACCACCTGGAAAAGGGGAGAAGGGGCTTTCATACAAGCCCATCCCCCCCCAGCTCTGCCCATTCTAGGAGCCTAGCATCTACTCCTCCACTTTGGAACAAGCCAAAGGTAAAGAAGCCTTGCCTTACACTGGGCTGCAATGTGCTTCTCTGCAGCCAGGAGGCGCAATGGGTCCAATCTAGCTTCAGACACTCACTAGGTGTGGCCCTGACTGCCTCAGTTTCCTCATCTATAAAATGGAGATGACCTCCCAGGGTTGTTATGAGGCCCAGATGATTAGAATGCTGTGTACTGCTGGCATGTGCACACACGTATGGACCCCAGAGACCAAGCGGACCAAGCAAGAAAGATGTGCCTCCCCAGTCACCCCGCTGGCCTGGTCAGGCTGACCGCGGTTCCCAACTCACGCTCTCATAGGCCCGTTTCACCACGATGCCCCCCAGGCTGCGGTTCTGGGTCATTTGGTTCCTGTTGATGGGCGTCTTTGTGCCTCGTGGGGTTTTTGGTTTTAGAGGGGCCTGGGCCGCTACACGAGGAAAGAGAAAGACCTTGCTGCAATCCTTCACCCCATAACTATTCCTGGCCCTTCTTTACCATCTCCCTGCCTCATACCGAGGTCTTTGACGATGGTCGCCAGGGGCAGTCGCACCAGGGGGTGAATCTTGAGGGGCGTCTTGGCTGCCTTGGGGAGCCGGATGGAGCCTAGGGACGGGAAGAAGAGTTAGCAAGTCTGGGTGACCCCCCAGCCCCAACAGGGCCCATACACCTTTTGGACAAACTGCCCCTATTCTCTCCAACAAATTTCTCCTGCCCATTCTCACACTCAGCCTTGATGGCGTTGGCATTGATGGGGGCATAGGGTCGGCGGGCAGCCCTCCTTGGCTGTAACAGGTCTCTGCACATGCGCCGGGCAAGACGAGTCAGCTTAGTCGTCTGCAGCAGAAACGTCTGTCTGTTCTTAGCCAGCAGCTTGGCCCGGTTGGCGCTGGTTGTGTATGGAGAAAGGCTCTGGGCTTCAGGTCGAGACAAGTGGCCCCGGGAGTGTGGTTCCTAGTCAAAAGAGGAAACAAAGCAGCATCAGCAGTAGGGTCCTACTGCCCTGAGCTAGCCCAGCCCCACCTTGCAGATCTGCTGGCACAGGGGAATAGATCCAAAGCAGCCAAGACATTTCCTCCCTGTTATTCTGTGTGGGCAGGCAGCTTTCTCAAGCTCTTGCCTGGTAGGCCCCTTTCCCCTAGCCCCAAGCCCTGGGTTCTTACAGTGGTACCCCGTGCTGCCCCCTCCAGCTGCGTTGGAGTCTTCAGCCCCCCATACTTCTTCCAGTAGATCCAACAGGAGGCACAAAGCCGGCACTGCATGTTGGGGGGCCCCCAGGCATACCACTGTGCCGACTGGGTGGCTAGAGACACAGCAAGAAGTCAGCTAGTGGGGTGGCAGTCAGAAGAGACAAGGCCAGCTCCCCGCCCCCCCCACCGAGTGCAGAGGCAGAAGCCGAGGCAGTCCAAACCCCAGCAGGCCCTGTCACTCACTGTGGCAGCTTTCACAGGTCAGCCCCTTCTGGAATCCAGCCCCGTTCATGCCAGGCTTCGACCCCACAGAGATGATCTGGTTTGGGTTCGGCTTAGTGCTGGGGGGACAGAAAAAGACAGGAGAGGATGGAGGCACAGGCTGGTTTCCAGTGGCCAGAGGGCAGCTCTGCACCCCAGCCCAGCCCGGGGAGTATCTGCCACTCTCCTCACAATGCCACCCCTCCAGATCAGAGGGAAGGAAGATGCCCTGGCTCCCCTCCATACCCACCTACTCCCACTTACTAGGTAGGGATGTAGACCTGTTTCAGTTTACTATCAGCTTCAGCAGCTTTTAATCTTTTCTGTAGGTGACACAAGAAACAGAGAAAGCGGCGTGGGGGGTGGTCCCTGGGCCCGGCTTCCCCCCACCCAACAGCAGCTCACTGCCTTCCTCCCACGGGCCCCACCCCAGCCCTCACCTGCTGGATGTAGCGGTCAGTGGTTTTCCACATGTAATAGAACTGGACGATGCTGGCGAGAGACTTCCAGGGGAGCTGGGGAGGTGACGCAGAGTGAGCTGGCGCCCTAGCCCGCAGACCCCGATCCCCTCGCTGCTGCCGCGACTGCTGCTTCCTAATCTAGCCCTGCTCACAGCCTCCCTACTCACAAAGTCCTGACGGATATCATTGAAATCCTTGCCGTATTTCTCCAGCGCCTCCTCAAAAAGCATGGCCTCAGAGGCTGACCACTCTTCCATCTCATCCCGACACAGCACAGGGCCACCCTGGGGCACCAACGTGGACATGGCCTTGGCCAGGTCATAACCATTCCGCTGGAGGGTGTCCATGGCATGGAACTGAAATGGGGGCAACATCCAATGAGGCCACTCGGAGATGGCTCAGGGACGCCAGGTACCGGCCGTCCCTCCGTCCCTCCCCGACTCGGACAGCTGAGGCTCACCAGGGTGATGTCTCGGGAGGCCGCCGCGGCGCTCATGTGCAGACTGGGCTGCCGGATGGAACTGCTACAGTCCAGGGCCCTGGCAAAGGTTCCCACAGCTCTAGGGGAGGAATAGCGGGTCACTGGGGCAGAAGGAAGCTGGGAGGACATGGGGAAGGGAAGGGGGGAGATACCACAGGGACAATCAGGATGCCCTCAAGGATGCTGGCTGGGGCGTGAGGCCCAGGGCCCCAGCTTGGGGCCACGGTCCCCCACCCAGCCCTCACCGGGCCACCACGAGGAACTGGTCAATCTGCCGGTCAGTCAGGGGGTTGTCTGGATCCCACACTTTCATTTCCATCTTCTGCTGATTGCGATTATCAGACTCACCTGGAAAAAAAAGAGGACTGCAATCACACTGAAAGAGGAAGGGTGGCAGTGGCTGTGCTCTTCACACCTGCCCCCTGGCGGGGCCCCTCCCCCGACCCCTCCCTCCCACAGCCTCACCTTCGGCCAGCTGCTCTGGGATCTCTGCTTGGTATTTGCAGCCAACCCGGATCTCGCCCTGGTCGGCCAGAAGTGTTTTTTGCACGGGATCAAACACCAAGGAGTAGAAGAAGCAGTCCTGACACGGGACAGGAGACGTGGCTGAGATGAGCCTCCCCCTCCCCCAGCATGCCAGGCTGCAGAGCCACCCCACACAGAGCTCATTCTCTCTCATCCCAAACCAGGCTCTCCTGGAGTCGACAAGATTCACAGCCAGTAGGCTGGGTCAGGCTCTCGCACCTCTCCCCTAGCCTCCTAACTCATCTTTTGGTCTCTCCAACCCACCCCCCTCACAACTATCCAGGTTATAGAAACTCTTGCCTGTTTGGCACGTGATTCCCTAGACAACCTACCCTAAACCTGCCTTTCCAGCCCTCTGTCCTGCCCCATCAGGCATCTTCTCCTTGCTGTTCGTCCATCTTAGGACCTCTGCACCTTAGGTACTGGGGGCTGCCCCTGCCAGGTTCATTCCCCCGCCTCCCCCCCAAAAGCCCAGATTTCCTAGAGATTCAGGGCAAGTAACATTTTCTCAATGAACCGTTTCCGGAGCCTCCAAGCACCGTGAACATGAATTGGCTTTAGAGCCATTCTGCACATACTCTCTAAATGTGTGCTCTCTCTCCTATTAAAATGTGAGCCCTCAGAGGGGCAGCAGTGGCTCTATTTTCACCCTGGTAGCCCTTACCCAGCTGGCACTGAGGAACACTGCCCCACACTGGCTAAGGGAGGCTGGGGAGAGTCTCTCAGCCTGGCGCTGGTTCTCCCCACCACAGTGGCAGCACCCAGAGCCCTCCCTCCTGCCAGCACAGCCCTCTTGGTCACCTCCTTCTCCAGGTACTGGCTCAGGATGTCCGTCTCATTTAAGAGTGTCACACTGCACTTCCCACTGCAAGAAGGAAAGGAAAGGTCACCGAGTCTGCCATCCCCACTCTCCATCCCCTCCGATGCCCCCTGACCCCTACCCTCGTCTCTGGGAGCAGGGCTCCTCTCTGCTTGCCAGCTGAAGAGGAGTGAATGGCGGGAGAGAAGGCCCTCATTGACAGGGCTGGCCCTACCGGATATGGGTAGCTGGCAGCGACTCAAACTGTCTAGAGAGGAAGAGTTCCCGGTGCCTCAGCTGGTGCCTCTGCTGCTCTGACACTCCGGGCTGCTTGGACTCCTCCTCAAATTCCCCTGGAAGAAGAGAACAGAGGGCAGCTGGGCCAGCTCAGCCCCTCCCTCCCCCCCCCACCTCCCCGCCCTCTCAGGCCCAGGTACACTTTCCCCCATGATGCTTCATCCCTGATGCTCCATCCCTAACGCTCGAGGTCCAAAACTGGTAAGAGCTTCCATAGCCCTTCTCTCTCCCTCCCCTCCAAAACCTCCAAAATTCATCTCCAGCCCCAAGATGCCAGAATCTCACAACACCTAGGCTGCCAAGAGGAGTTAAGCCAGGCTGTGCCCACACTAAAGTAGGACCTGCACAACCATAAATGTCACTTGCTCTTTGTCTGGTCCATAGCGCCTGCCTTTCAGAGACAGGACTTCCACCCCAACATCAACACTATCCCTCTCCCACCAAAAACCTTCAGGTGGCTGAGAAACCCAGTTGTGAAGGCTTAACAGGGATGGGGGGGAAGCACCGGAGAAAGGGGTAGGACAGCAACATAGCAACAAGCCTAGACCCATAGGCCATTGTTCCAAGGACCAGGGAGAAGGGAGGGTGGGGGACGAGTTTGCAGCTGACTCCTCCCCTAGCCTGTGCTCCGGAAACCAGGGCTAAGGCAAGGGGACCACACCCCCCAAACCCCTCCTGATTGGACAAAGCCAAGGTCAGCCCCTGCCAGATAGGGCAGTAAACCCCATGGGGCAATGAAACTCGGAGAGCCTTGTTCCCCATTAACCCTTCAGCGCTGGAACCATAGTCTAAGAAGTTGAAAATGGAAATATCAATGTGGGGGCAAAGAGATCAAAAAGGAAAAGGGGGGAGAATGCTAAGAGATGAATTATTACTGGGAAAAGAAAGAAAAAACAGAAAAAAGGCAAGTGAGGGATGGAGGGAATGCAGGAAAGGGGGAGAAAAGAGATGGAGGAAGAGAAGATGAGAAGGAAAAACCAAAAGCAAGGAAACTGAAGTTTTTCCTCTCCCCAAAGTCTCCATTCTGTCCAGACCAGCCATACCCTCGTCACCTGCACAACCAAATCCTTCAGCACTTAAGCCTCCCAAGGCAGGACAACTGGGATGTCTGGGCCTTCCCCCTAACCCTCTGCCCTTAACTCTAGTTCATTCAAAACATCCACAAGTCTCAATTTCTGTATGATTTGGGTCATTGTTTCTACCCCCCATACTTCCCACCTCCTATTGTCCTCTTCACCTTAAAAATATTTTGGCTCTCCTCATCACATTCCTCCTCCCTTCTACTTTTCTGACATGTGAAAACAAGCCCTAACCCCTCCATGATTCCCCCATCCCAAAATTCATGCCCCCAGCCTTGATCCTGAGACCTGAGGAAACACCTGCAGAGACCTGCCCAGGCCTGAGGACATGAGGGGAGGGGGAAGAAAAGACTCACTGGCATTGCTGTCAGCCAGGCTATTGAGGCTGCTAGAGATGTCTCGTCTTCGAAAAAGGCAGACAACCTTTGCCTCCACATTCCCATTTGCAGTCTAGGAAGAAAGGACAAAGTGGTAGAAACTGGATGTTAGAGAAAGTAGATCTAAGGAAAAGGGGCCAGTAACGGAATAAATTTTCTAAGTACTCACTGGCTAAAAAAAAAAGACCTCAAGAAATTATGTGTCCAAGAGAGTGCTGCTCAGTCTCAGAGCCTCCTCCCAAGTCCCCTCCCACCTAAGGAGCCCAGAACTAGGCCAGGGCCAAAATAAGCCCAAGCAAGGACACTAAAGGGTGCCTGGGACAGTAAGGAGCCCCTCTGAGAAGCATAAGCTAGGCCCTCCACTCTAACCACCCACAACAGTGATGCCAATACGGCCTAAAAGTGATCAACCAGCCTTCACCAGCAGACTCTGGTAAGGAGAAAGCAGCTCCCTCCTGAGGCTGCTCTTTTCTGTCCGCACTGAGCCCAAAGCCAGCTTCTGCCACTGCCCCGTGGAGGCCACACGATAAAGCAAAGTTGCCAACCACCCACACAAAGAAAAGACGCCCCACCGAGCACGTGTGCCCACGTTCACCTTGGGCTCACACTCTCACAGATGGTCCCTGGTGAGGACTCCCGCCTCCCCCTGCTTCCGCACCCCTCCATTCCCCCACCCCTCCATTCCCCCACACACACTCACCTTATTGAGCTCCTCAATCCTTCTCACCAGGTAAGGATTGCTGGAGGAGTTCTCAAAATAGACGTAATCTGCAGAGGGGAAGAGCAAAACCCCGAGTGAGGAAGCTGCTGAAGGGTGGGGGAGAAAAGAGAGGGGAGAGACCCTGGAAAGCAGGGGAGAAGGGGAGCAGAGATGGAAGGAGTGGGACCGTGCTCTAGCCCAGAGTACAAGCAGCAGCCCAGGCTCCCCTGCCATGCCCCGGGAGATTCAGCCCATCCACCGGAGACACAAAGGCAGACTGGCGACGGACGTTGCTCTCGGCACTTCTCCTCTTACGAAGGAACCATCCCGAGCGGGCAGCACCTTCCCCGGGGGGATGCTGACACGGCCCTGGCCGCCCTCCCTCTCGCCACGGACTCTGGGGAGCGCGGGGCACAGACACCGTGCGGGAGCTCCAGCCACGCCTCTGACACTGGCAGGACCAGATGGAGGGAAGGGGCAGAGCGCTTCACCCCTCCACCCCCCATCTGCACGGGGGGGGGGGGGCCAACGGAGGCAGAGCAGGACACGAGCGATGCCCCGGGGCGGCACTACCGCTACAGGGGATCCCGGGGCCAGCCGTGCCCCGGGGGTGTCCCTAATACGACTGGGGGGGCTGTCGCGATCTGGAAGGCACTGGTCTGGCACTGGACATACTGGGAGGAGCGTTCGGGGCCCCGAGCGCCCGAAACCTCATTCGTCCCCCCTCCCCCCCTCGGCCTTAGAGGTCAAGTTCATCCACTGAAGTCTCGTTGCGCCACGAGCCCGGGACCCCCCAAGGGGTGGGGAAGGTTGCAGCGCAGACGCCCTCCCCTACCGGGACCCCCGGCAAGGCTCCCCGTGCGCGCATGCGCCCTCTCGAGCCGCGCCCCCCCCCCCATAGTACCCCTACCCCCGGCCCGGTCCCGGGGAGCTCGTTCCGGTTCCGGCGGGGCCGGGGCGCGCGGTACTCACCCCCCACCCGGTACATGTTGGCCGCCATGGCCGCCCGACGGGGCCCTCGGGCACCCGGCTCGGCCGCAGGGAGGCCCCGGTGCTGCTCGGTCCTGCTCGGCGCCCCGGCCCCGCCGCCGCCTCAGCCCCGGCTCATCCCGCGCCGCCGCCGTCGCCGCCTCCCGTTCAGGACGCGCCGAGGCCGGCGCCGGGCCCGCTCGGCTGCTTCCGGCCCCCCCCCCCCCCGGCCCCACGTCCCGGGTCCCGCGGTTCGGTTCGTCCCGACGGAGCCCTGCCTCAGCGCCGAGCCCTTCCGGAACCCTTCCGGCTGCGCCCGAAGGACGGGCGCCCGCGCTTCGGCCACTTCCGGAGGCTCTTCGGCTCTTTCCGGCCCGCGGCCTCTGGCGCTCGGGCATTTCCGCCTCCTAGGCTGGGAGGGGCGGGGCCGGGAGGGGGCGGGGCCTGGAAGGAGGGGCGGGACCGGGGCTTTAACCCTTCCCGCGCCTCCGCCGTGCAGCCCCAGGCACATGGCCTCAGGAGGCCGCGTCGCGCCAGGCATTTTGCATACCCTTTGCTTCCCGTTTGCATGGGCCTGGCTAGTCTTTTCTCTTCCTGGTTTAGTCTCGCCTCAGCCCGAGCATACTTCAGTGCCCCCTCCAGGGTCAGCCCAGGACCCTGGGAGCAGGAATCGCCATTATGGAGGGAGCTCCGCGTCCGGCCCCACTCCTGGTAGGGAGGAGGAGACTGAGGCAGCCTCTAGCTTCCAATCCAGGGCCCCCTCCACCCCACGCCACGCCGCCCCCCAGCCTTTCAGCCGCAGAAGGACACGCGGGATGCTGCAAGGGGACTTGGCATCTGCTTTATTGGCCCGGCACTGCTGCGGGGGCTGCTCGGCTCAGCCTGCGCTTCTGTACAGTGTTGGGGGGCCCGGCGCCCCTCCCCGACCTGGAAAAGGCACTTCCGGAATGTAGCGAAGTTGGAAGAGGAGGCTCCTGGTCCTCGGGAGGGGGGTGGGGGCGACGGGAGGTAGGGGGAAAGCACCCTCTAAGCCCACCCACTCCCTCCAGCCCAGTGGAGTTAGGCATCCAGCGAGGAGGCGGGGGAGAGGGAAGGGGTGCGGGAGGGCGTGAGGGGGGCCGGTCCGGGGCCCCCACCACCAAGCATGCGCCACTGGAAAATGCTCGCATCCTTGCCTCCCAGTGAGATGAGGTGAGAATCGTCATGAGTGAACCGGACACTGGTGACGTGGCTGCCATGGCCTCCGTACTTTCGGCTGGGAGCCTGGGGGTGGGGTGGGGGGACATCTCACAATGGGAAGAAATAGGTGAAGTCTGGCCCCGTTAGGTAGGACTAGGATCTTAGATGCCACCATTTAACCAGCGAGGCAGCAGAGTCTCAGAGGAAGCGCCTTGCCCGAGGTCTCCTTACTCTAAGTCCAAATGCTCTTACCAACAGCTGGAATGCTGTCGCCCTTGGGAGTCTCCCACCCACTCTTCAGCAGGTCTGGTCCGACTCCCTTCTTGCACCCCTCTTCCCCTCCAGCCCTTCCTCTGGCTTGTGGGCGGGTGGGGTGGAGGAGACCCCTCACCTTGGCCCGGGCGCACGGATACAGAAACAGGTGCACTTTGCAGAAGTCATCCGCTACAGCGACCACCCGCTCATTGTGGGACCGGCACAAGGAGTTGATGTCCGTCCCGTCCGATCCATCCGGCCACACGCCTACCGAGTCAAGCCCTCCTCATTCCTGTTTCCTCCTCATTCCAAGCTCCCACATTCCTGGCCACCCACAAGCCCTGCATTTCTATTGTTCCCGGACATTCCCGGCCCCACAACGCTGCATTCTCAGGCGCCCATGCTTCTGGCCTTCCCCTCCACCCAAGGGCAGCCGTTCTCAGTGTTGTAGCATTGTCCCTCTCACCATATTCCCAGCTATCTTCAGCAGGCTTGGTGCTCACCATACACGTGGAAACCCAAGACACAGGTATAGGTGGCCCATTCTCGATCCCGGCTCTCATACCGATTTCTCAGCAGCTTGCAACCCCCTGCGACGTCCCCTAGCAGGAAGGGAAGAAGGCGTGCCCCACTTGGGTCAATCCCTTTCCATCAACTTAGCTGATTGAAGAAAATGAGAACTGGGAGAGAGTTTGGGCTCTAGGATTTCCTGGCAAATCATATTCTCAGTCACTCCTCTCACCCAATGCCCTGCACAATTTTTCTATAAAGGTCTTTGCTTAGCACATTTTCCATGGATTAGGTTCATGAGATCATAGGATTTAGAGCCTGAAGGAGTGAAATATCAAATGTTACAGCAGGAAGGGACTTCAGAGCACAGTACAAAAGTGCTCAGAGGGACCTTAAAAGCTAGAATATTAGAATCTAGAGCGAGTTTAGAACCTAGAATGTCAGAGCAGGGACAGGCCCAAATGTCATTTTATAGATGAGCAAATGGAAAGCTGAAGGCACTGCCCCCTTCATCCCATAGCCCCCCCCTCCCCATCCTAGCTCTGAGCCATAGTGAGGGACCCACCCCTGTGAACCCCTCCTCACAGTAGAGGATCTCGTAGTCCCCAGAGTTGGACATGATGAAATTGCCGTCCTTGGACCAGTCTAGGTGGGTGATGAAGCTGGAGTGCCCCTGAAGGAAGGGGTGTGTGTGTGTCAAAATTGGAGCCTTCCTTTCCCACCCTAGCCCCAGGCCATTCCCTAGGAGAGTCTGGGAAGAGCTGGCCTGCCCCTACCACCACCAGCACCCCACTCACTATCCCACTCTGCTCAGTGGGCACACTCACCACACATCGGCCAAACCGGCTGCACTTGGCCCCATCGCTGGACACGCTGTAGATGTAGATCACGTTGTCGTGGGAGCCAATGGCTAGGTACATCCCATCTGAAGAAGTCAGTCAGTGAGTCAACAAACACTTCCTAAGGGCTTACTATGGGCCAAGCAGGGGATAAAACAAAAACAAAAACCCAAAACCCAACAGCCCCTGCTCTGGAGCTCACCATGGGACAAAGGAAACAAGGGGCCAGCAATTATATACGTCAGAATAAGAGAGATAAGAGCAATCAGGACCCTGGCAACCAGCCCAAGCTGGGAGGCTGGGGGCTGAGAGGCTGGGGGCTGGAGGCTGGGGGCTGGAGGCTGGGAGCTGGAGGCTGGGGGCTGGAGGCTAGGAGCTGGAGGCTGGGAGCTGGGGGCTGGAGGCTAGGAGCTGGAGGCTGGGAGCTGGAGGCTGGGAGCTGGGGGCTGGAGGCTGGGAGCTGGGGGCTGGAGGCTAGGAGCTGGAGGCTGGGGGCTAGGAGCTGGAGGCTGGGAGGCTGGGGGCTGGAGGTTGGAGGCTGGGAGGCTGGAGGCTAGGAGCTGGAGGCTGGGAGGCTGGGAGCTGGGGGCTGGGGGTTGGAGGCTGGGGGCTGGAGGCTAGGAGCTGGAGGCTGGGAGCTCTCCTCAAGCACGTCGTTTTCAAGTTTTTGCTGCCTCCTTTTGTATTTCTGCTGGACTTCCAGAACAATTCTGTTTCTCGGTGAATCTCTTGTTTTATTTCTAATCCCCATGGACATTTCCCAGTTACTGAGTTTCGTGCTCATTTTGTTTTTATTCCTTCATCGCCAATTCCATTTCCTCCTTTATCTCGTTGTGTGTCGATTCCAATTGAGATGTTTCGTAATAATTTCAGGTTTGTTTCTGGTGTTATGATTAGTGTTAATTGTTGATTTACTTTTTTTCCCTTTTGCCTACTTTGGTTTCTTTAAATAAATAATATTTAAATTTTTTTTAAATAGGTATAGAATAATTGGAAGGTAATGTCGGAGGAGAGAGAGAGAGAGAAGCCTCTGGATGGGGGCAGGGGGTGGGAGAGGCTCTCACCTGGACTATACCTGACAACTGAGAGCTGCTCGTTACCATCAGTGACATCGGACACAATCTCTCGAGTCTCTGTGTCCAGAACCAGCCACCTGGGGTCAGAGGAGGCCATGGAGCCACATGGCCACCCACAACATTTCCTTCCCTCCCTCCTCCCCTTTCCAGCCCTGGATCCTCGTTTCCACCAGCTCTCACCTCCCAGTGTTGAGTCCCACAGCCACGACCTTCCCACTGGGGTGGAAATCAGCACAGAGACCTGTCTCCTGGAGGGGGAGGGTGGTCAGAGATGGGAGGCTGGGGTTGGGATTCAAGGAGATATTTTTCTCATGGGGGGAACCCACCAGATCATCTCGCCTCTTGACGAATTCAAAGCCCACCTCCCCTCAGCGCTTCTCAAGGGGGAGGAGTGGTCAGCCCTGGGAGAGATAGGGGAATTCCCCAAAGATTAGGGGGGCGGTAAGGGAAGAGGGCTCAGGAGATAAAGTTGTTCATGGCAACAGTACCTTGAGATCAAGGCTCCAGGCCAGGGCGTGACACTCCCCGTCCCACAGACACAGCTGCCGGTCATGGCCACAGGTAAGGAAGCGGTTCAGGGAGGGGTGAGTGCAGAGACCCCAGAGTTCATCAGTGTGGCCCTATGAGATACGGGGGCTGGATGAAGTTATCCGAGCTCCTTGCCACCCAGCTCCATACTCCTCTGACCCCACACAAAGCCTAACCTGGATAACAGGGGAAAAGCCCTGACTCAGGTCGCCCCTCAGCAGCGCATTCTTTGTGGTGCCCACCAGCAGCTCTGAGCCCAGCCCTTCAGCAATGGCACGGACAGCTCCAAACTGTTCCGGGATCTGGAAGTGGGGACGTCTGTGTCTCAGGAAGAAAGAAGAACCTACAACCTTCCTCCTGCTCCCCAGCTTTTCTCCTTCCCTTCCCCCACCTCCAGTCACGGGCTTACCTCAGCCTCCTGAAGGGCAGTGAGCCCGGAGCCCCACTGAACCAGGCGGCGATCACGCCCTCCCCCACTCAGCACAGTCCCGTCCCTCAGCAGACACAAAGCGAAGATGGAACCCTCATGGGCTCGGGTCTGAGCCACAATTCCAAAGGTCTCTGTATGGAGGAGGGAAGGCCAGAGTTGGTGGGGTCAAGGTCACTGCAAAGTCATGGTAGATCCAATGCAGGGGGAAAGGAAGGCCAAGCCCAGGTATGATGGATCCTTTAAAGCCCAGAATGTCAGAGCTGGGGAGGACCTTAGAATATGTCAGAGCTGGAAGGGGCCTTAGAACACTCACTGAGTGGGGCCTTAGAACCCAAAATGTCAGAGCTGGAAGGGGCCTTAGAACCCAGAATGTCAGAGCTGGAAGGGGCCTTAGAACCCAAAATGTCAGAGCTGGAAGGGGCCTTAGAACACTGACTGGGTGGGGCCTTAGAACCCAGAATGTCAGAGCTGGAAGGGGCCTTAGCTACCACCTAAATCCAGAGTGGTCTTCACCTTTTTTGCAGCATGGGACCCTCTGGCAATCTAGTGAAACCTAATATGGCTGGTTTGTTGCTGGCATTAATAACTGAAGGAAATGCTAAATTTCTGTTAGGGGTTAGTGGAAATTTGAAAATGTCTTTTTTTCCTCTCCAAGTTTATGAACCTTCTAAAATCTATCCACTAAGCAGGGTAAGAATCCCTGATCTAGTCCAACCCCCTCATACCACAGTTGAGGAAACTGAGGTCCAGACAGGGGAAGTCACTTTCCCCAGGTGGGTTCCCGGGCCACCTTCAGGGCTATCTGGATTTCCTTCTACTAAGGCCCTTCTTCCTCTCAAGTCTCTGCCCTGCCTCTGCTCTGACTTCATGTGAGGATCCTTGGGGGTTGGGGAAAATTGTATACCTTTAGCCCCACCCCTGCCTGGGGTCCTGGAGTCAGGCAGGCTCCGCCCCCAGGTGAGGATGGTCCCTTCTGAGTCCCCAGTGAGGATGTCTCCATCCGGAAGGAACACAAAGCAGGGGACAAATTTGGGCTTCTTGTATTTCTGGGAGGGGGCAGAAGTGAGAAATTAAAGGTGAGTCATGACAGCATCAGAGTGGTCAAGGGACAAGTCTACTTTTGGAAGTCAGGAGCAAAGGAGTCACAAAAAAGTTGGGGGTCAGAGAGGTCAGGGATCAAATCTAGGCTCTGTAGGAGGGGAAGGCTGTGGGATGATCCCCACCTGAGCCCCATCCACACACATTCCCACCCATCAAGCCCCTTCCGACCTCACCCCAAAGACACCCTGTTTCCGCGTGAGTCCCCCACTGCCCAGGGCCCCTCCTCCGGTAGTCCAGTTCCAGAAGTGGACATGGGACTTCCCGCTAGTGATGATACAACTGCTATCTCTTGGGTTGAAGCCAACAGCCAGGACAGAGTCATTTGTACTCTGGAGGGAGGGAGACCTGGGGGTTAGACAGCTAGAAGGCCCCCAGATCCCCTAGCCCAGGCCAGCCCAGGGAGCCCACTTCCCACCCCTGCCCCTTTCAAAGTAATCTAAACTTCAGGGTGTGATGGGGTCAGAGGGCTCAGAGATGTAGGACTGAAAGGAACCTTAGAGGTCTTTTCATGTTTTTCAGGAGAAACCATCCCAGTAGTAGTAAGAGACAATGGTGGGATCTGAACCCCAGTCCATTCACACTTCCAGTACTTCCTGAAAGGATGCCATGGCTAACCATGGAGGGGGGCATCCAGAGACTCCAGGTTAGTCCCAAGCCCTGATTTTTCCCTCTTCTGTCCCCCGGTGACCTTGGCCAAGCACTCAGATCCCTGGTCTGAAGCCCCAAGAGCTGCGCTCCTCTGTTCCCCCAAGACCCCTCACCTTGATCTCCACCAACTTGGCACCACGGTTCCAGTCCCACACAGACAGCATGTGTTCATTAGAATCATCCACCACACAAAGGAAGCTGCCCTGATCCTGGAGGGGGACACACTGTGGACTCAGTGTGGAACCCTGGGTCTGAGTCCCAAGGAGAGGGGCCAGGAAGACGGCAGACAGCCAAGGGGGACATATTAAGCACCCACTATGTGGCACACTGAGGCAGGAAGGGTGTGGGCTGCACAGGTTTGTCTCTGAGTAGAGACCCTGGCATGGACATAGGGCCAGCTCACCGAGACAGAAAAGGCAAGGGCCCCAACTCCTCGCTCGAACACCCCAAGGCCGATCTCCTGTAGCTTATATAGCTTCTCTGAATCCCAGATGTGAACCACTGGCTGAAGTGGCTGAACGGAGAGGCAGAGAGACAGAGGCAAAGGCAGGTCAGCAGCCAAGCTCATCCTGGCGGTCCACCCCATCCAGCCCCACCATCTGACGGTACCTTCCCATCTTTGTCGACCCCTGCAGTCTGGCCAGAAGCTACTCGGACACCATCGGGATGGACAGCAAGACTAAAGTGGAGAAGGGGACAAGCCACTGGGGGAGGGGTCTCTCTAAGCCCCCCACCTGGGAGCTCCCTGGGATCCCAGGGTTTCCAGCTGCAGACAACTGATATAGATGACTTTGAAGGGACCATCTGCCTCTAAGCTATAGGATCAGACCGTCTGGTCCAACAGGGGCCATAGAGAGATGGGAAAGTGATATGAGGGAAAAATTGAACACAGACCCTCTGGCCTTCAAACCCATCTATAAACCCACGAAGCCACAGCTTCCCTCCCTCCATTCGCCTTCTTCATCCTGAGGGCCCTAGCCATCCCTTCTGGGCAGAGCCTTCTCCTGAAACAACTCTCTCGCATCCCAGGTCCTCCTTCCCCAGCAACCCTCACTGTAGACCTCACCATCGAACACAGTCTGTGTGACCCAGATAATGTCTCTGGCCGCCACCCCCGGGGCCTCCCGGACCGCCTCCCGGGCGATACAGAACCACCACACAGGCAATGAAATAAACTACTTCCCCAGAGCGAAGTACAAACAAGTTGGAACGAGAGTCTCGGCCCCTGTACCCATAACTGGGAAGAGGAGGAGGAAGGTCAAGGAAAAGAAGCAAAGAGGGAGGTTACCAGCAGAACACTTGGGAGCCGTCCAGGCCACGCCTGACTCTCCCATCCCCTCAGCCTTCCGGGCTCAGCGGCCGACGCCTGCCCCCTGCCTCGGCTGCCCCTCTCCAGCCCTTCCCACTCTCTTCCCCCTCAAAGCCTCAGCCTGGGGCCTCCTCGGTCCCCACAGCAAGGCCAGGGTCCAGAAGGGACGTCCAGGGCCACCCGAGGTCTCCCCACTGCCCGGCTCTCCCCTGGCTGATCTCTCTCTGAGAGGCTGCTGCCAAAGTCATCTTCCTAAGGCCCCCCCTTTGACCTTATGTTCCTCAGGTCGAGAATCTTCAGTGTGTCCCTACTGCCTTACCCTGGCATTTCTGGCCTTCTCCAATCACCCTCCACCCGACTCTCTGGACATCTGTGACATCACTGCTCTCTGCCTAGGTGCTCTCCAAATCTGACCTATCACCTCTGACCTGTGGACATTCACGAAGGCCTTCCTCATTTCTGCCTGTTTTTTCTCTACTGAAGCCCAGCTCAGGGGCCACTTTCTTTGATCTCTCCCAGGTAACACTGAAACCCTCCTGCCTTGCACATTTCTGCAGTGCCCTACACCTCCTGCTATGGGATCCGACCTCGTAACAAACCTTTGTGCATGCACTGTCTTGCTCCCTGACCACCTGAAGGCCCTGGAGGCCAGAGAAATGAGGCAAATATTGGAACTGAACTGTGAAACTATGAAGGACGGGGGTCAGAAGTCAAGGGTGAGCAGAGGGAAGGGGAGAAGGCTCCTTCAATGGCAAGGGCATTGAGGAGAAGGACAAGGGGATTCTGGGGCTCCTTGAGGGAAACTTCAGGGAGAGGAAGGGGTAAGGGGGCCACTCTGGACCAGGGGATAGGATGGGAGGATACACCCAGTCAAGACTGAGGTTCTCAGGGGGTGGGCCACTGGGCAGCTCCT
The DNA here is from genome assembly GCA_028627135.1 of Pseudochirops cupreus. Lineage (NCBI taxonomy): Eukaryota > Metazoa > Chordata > Mammalia > Diprotodontia > Pseudocheiridae > Pseudochirops > Pseudochirops cupreus. The sequence goes on along the minus strand of CM053583.1, from coordinate 10,526,972 downwards.
CAAGACTGCGGACGCCCGATGGAATGTACATGGTGATGGGTCGGCCTCGAAGGAACATCTTCACCGAGATGCCCTCTGCAGGGAAGACAGACCAGGCTTACCTTCCAACTCTCTTTCCCTGTGCCCCATAGGGACTCTTAACAGGGAGGAGGAGGACAAACTGGGAGCTGAAGTCCATCCTCTGAGCCCTGTCCTCATTGGAGGGCCTCCTGCCCTCAACCCCAGGGTTCCACACTTGCATAGTTGTGGGAAGGACCCCAGAGGGTCTTATCAAGCCCACACCTGATCACAAATCTCACCTCTCACCACTGCTGGGAGACCTCCTGGGAAGGAGAACTCACTCTCTTTGGAGGTCACCATTCTCATCTGCCCTGCTTCTTGCTCCCACCAAACATACCTTGTTTCCCCACATCTGCCCTTACCCAGGTTATAATTGCTCCTCCGAGAACCAGGGGCTCCAGGGCTGGACACTGAATCTTTCCCTCCTCGGCTGCGGGGAGAGGGTTAAAAAAAGCCAAGAGGTGAGGATGTGCCGCAGAGCAAGACCTTGGGTAGAGAAGTCTGGGAGAAGGTTTAGTTAAGCATCAAGGAACACCAAGAGCCAACGTGAGCCATTTTCACAAATACGGTCTCATTTCTTGTGATCTCACAGATGAGGAAGCTGAAGCAAACAGCAATGAAAAGAGTGGCCCAGCGCCATATAGCTAGAGAGTGACCGAGGCCAAGCTGCACTCCGGTCTCCCGACTCCAAATCCAGGATCCCTCCAGCAGCTGTGCTACCGCCCAGAGCAGTAAGTGCCCTCAGGCACTGTAGGGGTTAATTGACTTGGAAGGAGTGACTAGGCCAGGGTCCTACAGCCAGTCTGCATCAGTGACCAGACTTGAAAATCCAGGTTTTGCCAAGAGGCGAATAGATCCAGGATTTCCCCTCAGCTCCTATTGGCTACTGCTGGGCTCCCTCTTATTCTGGGTCAGGACTAATTAGTCTTCCTTGGACTCCAGGTCTACGGCCATCTGTGGCTTCTTAGAGATGGTGGGTCAGAAAGAACCCCACCCACCCTGCCAATCAGAAGAGGCCAAGAGGCTCCCAAGAGGCTGTGAGGGAAGAAAGCCCTACATTCACCTTAAATACTCAGAGAACAAAGTCTGATTATAACATGTCATCTCCCCTGTGCCTCTAGGATGGCAGGGGCCCAATGGGTCAGGGTGGCCAGGGGCCCTCTGACCTGCTGACTGCAGCAAGGCCTACCTTGCTCTATAGTTGGTCTCTCCCCAAGGTCCTGCTCTGTGACACATCCTCCCCAGGACAGGTAGATCTGTGTGCTTAGGAATTTCCAAGCTCCATGGGGGGGACGGGAGACCCAAAGGCAGACCCTCAGATGTTTGGGAAAGGGGGAAGGACCGAAGCCTGGGAGCATGGGTGCCTTGGCTAGCTGGGGGCAGGCCTCTATCGGAAGCCACTTGGTATGAAGGAGCAGTGCTCAGGAGGGCCTGAGTCCCAATTATCTCACTCTCTCTGCACCTGTTTCTTCCTGTGAAAGATGACTAGGCCAGACTGGATCAAGAGCTCGTCACCTTCTTTCTAAAGTCATCCATCCTATGTGTCCCTTTCTGTAATATTGTTTCTAGGATTCATGAAGGAAACCAACGGAATTAAAAGAGTTATTACAATGTTTTCTAAAACAAGTGTGTGGGCCCCCGGTAAACTCCTGAGCGAGATGGCCTCTGACACCAGCCCAAGGTCTAGGCCTCTTCCAGAGGCCAGCCAGGGGGGACAAAAATGGAGGGGGGTCCAGTGTCTTGGTCTGGGAGTCATGAGCTCTGAGCTCAAAACCTGCCTCAGATACTCAGCCTTCTAATCTGTCTGGGCCTCAAGCTCCTCTTCTGTAAAACAGCAGTAATGCCAGCATCTACTTCACTCACTGAGGTGAGGGTTCAGAAACGTTGCCCATGTTTGCTGAATGAATAACTAAATGAAGGAAGGCCTGGTGATGCCTGGGACCTCCCCGAGGTCTCTGAGGATGCTGCGGGAGGGAGCAGGGCGAGGGCTTGGGAGCCAGGCAGCCCCACCCCCACCCCATCTGACAATCACAGGGGCAGGCTCCAGAGCGAGGAGCAGCCCACCTTTCCAAGCTGCCAGGTTGCAGCAGGTTGGCTGATGAGATGGCTTTTCTGGAGAGCTTTCGTGGAGGCCGCTCGGAAGGCGAGAAGGAAGAGGAGGAATTCCTACGAGGCCTGAGGTGGGAGGAAGTGGGTGGTTTGTGGAGCAGGTCCCCAGAGAGGATGAGGAGGAGGAAGATGAAGGTAAAGAGTGAGCCTTCACTCCTACCTTCCTCCCAGCACAGTGTCCCTGGGCCACCTCGCTCCCTTCCTCTCCCACACCCCTCTTTGATGCCCAGGAGACTCACGTATCCCCCCTCTGAGGGAGCTGGAAGGGCCGCAGGGCCCCAGGAGGGCCAGGAGAACCTGCACCACTGCTGCTGCCGCCACCTCCTTCCGACTGGACACCCCCCAGCACCTCCTCTCCACTCCCAGGAGGGGCTGGGGGCCCATTGCTCAAGGCTAAGGGCCCCGAAGGCAGCTTGGACTCAGCCTCCATCTCAGTCTGGGTGCCCCTGCTCACCAAGGAAGGGCTGGGTGGAGGTGGCAGTCCAGGAGGGGCTGAGGGAAGGCTGGGGAAGAGAGTGAGGAAGGTGAGCCTGGCCCATAGATCAGAGAGCAGCAGAGAGAAAGGAGGAGGGAGGGGATGCAAGGACAGCAGGTACCTGTCACTAAGCGAGGCAGCCTCCCTGGATGCCTGCACAGGGCAGGAGGGAGCTGGGGCTCCCAGGGGCAATCTCGGGGTCCCCTCCTGCAGCCTGAGTCTCCGCAGGACTTCAGCCAAGGCAGCCTTCACCAGCTCCATCTCCTCCTCTTGAACCCGGAGCCTCTGGCTCAAGGCCCCCAGGATGTCTGAACCCGGGGGCTCCCAGCCCCCCGCCTGTCCCTCACCTACATCAGAAGAGAGGGGCGCTCACACCTGGCCTGCCCAGTTCTCTGCTGGGCTGGGATTCAGGCATTCCTGGGCTCCTGTCTCCTGGCCTTTCTTCATTCCCCAGGGAATAAAGATGAAGGGATCCCCCCTCCCCAAGTTCCCCTCCGGGGACGAACGCCGCCCCGGCCTCAGGAAGGAGGGGTGGAGATTCCGGGGGAGGATGCCCACTCCTCCCTCCGGGCCAGGTCCTGGTCGGGGCTCAGCCTGGCGGCCCTTCCTGCCCGACCTATGGGAGATCGGGAGCAACGTGGAGTAGGGCAGAGGGGACGGGCGGCGTGCCCAGGACCTGGGCACTGACAGCCGGCGAACAACGCCCTGGGAAGGCAGGGGGGTCCCCCAGTCCTCGCAGGCGCCCCGGCCCCCGGGCCGCTACTCACCCGGCCCCGCGGCCCCGTCCATCCTGCCCCCCGGGGCGCTCCGGGCGCGAGCGCGGCCGCCTCTAAGGCTGGGGAAATGCGAGGGCCATGGCCCGCCCGGGGAGGGCACGGGCCGCGTGGGCGGGGAGCGGGCACCCTGGGGGAGCAGGGCCCCCCGTCGGGGCGCGGGAGGGCGCTGTCCCCGGGCTGGCTCCGGGCTCCCGAGGGCCTGGGGAGTACTCCCGGGCCCCTGCTCCGCGGTGCAAACAGACGCCGGACGCGGAGCAGCCAGGAAGCACTGGGGGGGGGCAGTGGGGGGACGGGGGGGGGGCGGGCCGCCTGGTAACCCCTCCCTGCCCGAGCCCGGCTGTGCTCCCACGGGGGCGGAAGGGAGGGCGGGGCGAAGGGCCCGAGACCTCACGGGACCCACTGGCCCCCTCCGGACCCCCGGGTCCCCGGGCCCCCGCACTTCTCAAGTGCCCCTGCCTTTGCACTAGCCCCCCGCTCTTCCCCGATCGCCCCCACACATTTTCCCTCTATTCCCAGGGGACCAGAAAAAGGGGAGCTACGACACCCGAGAGGCTCCAGAGCTCAGCTCCCACCGCCACCCCCCCTAACTGGGCCGGGGCCCTGGGTGTGTTGGGGGTAGGGTGCACAGAGAGGCCCGACGGGGCAGGTGGGGGGCTGGGTGTAGAACAGGAGTGGAGGGGCGGTGCCACAGGGCTGTCTGTCTTCTCAATAGGGGACGGGCCCACCCAGCGGGTGGAGCCCGGAAAATCAGTGCTGGACTGGGGCGGCTAGGGGGTGGGGATGGGGTGGGCAGGGCAAAAAGTTATTAGGGCCTCGGGGTGGGACCCTGGGGTATTGGGGTCAGGTTGGCATTAACCCAGCGCTGAGCCTAGCCAGGCTGACTCAGCGGCCTGGCCCCTGTCTTGGTCCCCTGGCAGGCCCCTCTGCACTTCCCCGGGGCAGAGATGGGAGATGGCTGCCATTCTGCCCCTTCCCTTGCCCCTCCAGGCCCGAATCCGCCTGGCCCAGGGGCTCTGGCTCTTCTCCTGGCTGCTGGCTCTGGCCGGTGGCCTCACCCTCATCTCTAGTGGCCACCTCCTGGCACAGCTGTGGCACCTAAGCCCTTTCTTGGACCCCACCTGCTCATTTCCAGCCCTCCCCAAGACAGCTTTGGCTGCAGGGGCAGCTGCCCTAGGCATGGGAGTCTTAGGGGCTGGAGTCACTAGAGCATCCTTGGATGCGGCTCGATACCCACCTTGGCGAGGGGTGCTGGGACCAATCCTGCTGGCTGGGACCGTTGGAGGTGGGGGTCTTCTGGCCCTGGCAGCAGGACTGGCCCTGGCATTGCCCAGGGGCCTGGATACTGCCCTAGAGAACGGTTTGGGGGAGGCCTTGGCTCACTACAAGGATACAGAAGTTCCAGGGCACTGTAACGCTAAGCGGCTGATGGATGAGCTCCAGCTGGCCTACCGCTGCTGTGGACGGCATGGTTACAAAGACTGGTTCACCGTTCAGTGGATCAGTAGCCGGTATTTGGACCCCAATAACCAGGACATCATCGAGTAAGTGCTGGAGTGCTCCTTGGCCTCCTCTGGTCCTGTCACCTTTCCCCCAATGCCTTCCCTTCCCAAGGGGCAGCTCTTGGAGGGGGGGGATCCCTCAGCTGACAGCCTCTGTGCTTCTTTGGCAGCCAGATCCAGAGTAATGTGGAAGGCCTCTATCTAATTGACGGGGTCCCCTTTTCCTGCTGTAACCCCCACTCCCCCCGGCCCTGCCTGCAGAACGAGCTCTCCAACACACAGCCCCATCCCCTGTCTGACCCTCGGCAGCCCAACCTCAACCTCTGGGAACACGGCTGCCACGGCGTGCTGCTGAGGCATTTGGCAGGGCTGGCCAGCACCCTGGGGACCATGCTGGGTATTACCTTCCTACTGCAGGTAAGCAGAGCTCCTCAGAGGCAGACTGAGCTGAGGACACCAAACCACCTTAGGCTAGAGCTCAGCTGAGCCCCTGGACCTTCTCTGCTCAACCCGTAGCCAGTTTTCTGGCCTCCGAGTTGTAGCACTCTTCCCTGACCCCTCTCCCTTTGCCCCTCACAGGTGCTGGTACTCCTGGGACTCCGGTACCTGCAGACGGCTTTGGAGGGCCTGGGGGGAGCCATAGATGGGGAAGGTGACACCCAGGGCTACCTGTTCTCTGGGGGGCTCAAAGAGATGCTGAAAAGTGCTTTCCAGCAGGGGCTGTGTGCTCAGAGACCTGTGCCCGAGGAGGTTCCACCAGAGGCCCCAGCTGAGGAGGTCCCAACAGAAGCCTAGCACCCCAGAGGAGGGGAAGGAGGGAATGAAAGGCGAGGCTGGCCAGAGCAGTTCTCAGTCCCCCTCCCCACAGCGGTGCCCATGCTGAGAGCAGCACTTCCCTAAAGGGGAATGAAGAGGGGTAACTGCGGGGCTGGGGAAGAAAGGAAAGGAACTAGATTAGGGGAGACAGCCAGAAGACACAGAGGGAAGCGTTAGCTAGAAGTAGCTAAAGATAGAAACCCAGTATCCTGCTCCAGAGCCCCTGCCGCTGGCACAGGCGGAGGGGGACCACAAGGAGGTGCTGATGGTGGCAGGGGTAAAGACCAGCCGGTCACCCAGGGAAAAAATGGGAAAAATCTCTGTGTACAAAAATCAATAAACCTCAGCCACCTGATTCCTTCCTCTCTTTCTTGGCATGGGGAGGGCACTGTTCTCTCTGACCAAGGCAAGAAGGCGCTTCTCTGCCTGCATCTTTTCTTAGTTCAGGATGGGCCCTGATACACACTAGGATCTAACCTGATTCTAAGGGGATTCAGACTCTGGGTATTGGGGGGTAGAGGGGAGCCCAGTTAGCACCACTGAGCAAAGAACAGGAGTCGGAGGATTGACATACTTTATTCTGGAGGTAGGAATGGGGGAACATGCTCACTGTGGGGAGGGACCCTGCAGCCCCCACCTGATCAGGTCCCAAAATGCATGCCCATGCCCACTGCGTAACTGGACATCACCCCTCTTCTGGTGGTGATCCCCGCTCTTCCAGCCAAGTCCATCTGTCCTGGGGGTTCTCCCTACCACAGAGCTGACCCAGCTCAACACCAGGGTCCACTTGTCCTCTTTGGTGAGCTCCACGCAACAAGATGAGGGAGGGAGGTGCCTGCATCCTCTAGGCCCATGGGGCAGACCCAGAATCTGCAAGGTCATGACTTTGGAAACCTACATGGCCCTCTAGCCTACCTACATCCCAAGGAGCGTCGGCGTCTCCAGTCACACCTCAATGCCAGGGTCCGAGCCCCGGCCCAACCTCTGCAGCTGCTCCTCTTGCTTCATCTTGGGTTTCTCCGTCCTTGTGTGCCACACCAGCACCTGCAAGCAGCACCAGGCCTGCAGTCAGAAAGGGCTCCAGCCACAGAAGGCCCACCTTGAACTGAACGAGGCCCCTGAGGGGAACCCAAGTCAAAGGGGAGGAAACAAGGCTCCAGTCTGGCCTCCACAATCCTGTTCTCTCTCGTTTGCCTTATCCAAACGAACAGATCCCTCTGGGCTACCCCCACCTCCACTTTCACAAGGCCTGGTCTCTTCCTCCCCACCAGGCCCTCCACAAGTTCTAAAGCTCTCAATCTCACGAGCAGCTCTTAAAAAGGTTAAAATGAGAGAACTGGCCAGTGAGGCTCTACCAAGGAGAGGCTGCATGTTCATGCCTGAGAAAGCATTTTCCATCCCCAATCCCTCCTTCTGCCTCCCACCCTAGGGTTCCTGATGCTTTACCCGTGTGCAGTTTGCAGCCCGGGGCTCCAGATCCTTGGGGTCAATGAGATGGCGGAGGAGACTGCTCTCCAGGTGGCCGCGGGGAGCAGTGGGGTCAAACTGGGCACCAGGCCGAGACAAAAGAAGGGGCAGCGAGACAGCAAAGCCGGCCATATCCAGAGGGAAGGGCCGGTCAGGCTCCCAGGCTGTGTGAAAGCCAACTACCTGGCCCCCCTGCACCTGGGGCCCCTCAAACCGCAGGCCACCGACCAGCCCCACTGGCCAAACGGAGACACCTCGGGTTCCCCTCATCTTGAGAACAAATCAGACCAAGAAAGATATACGTAGTTACCAAGGCAGAAAGAACATAGCAGCCCAAATGCCTCTGAGAGGCTCCTTCTTCTACCAGCAGCCCCCCCAAACAGCAGAGCTAGTCACTTCTGGTCACTTTTCCTTTCCACACAGTCTCCATAAATGGCTCCTCTGACCCTCACCTTTCTCTTACCTCCTCAAAGAGCTCCCGACTATAGGTGTTGTCATCATCAGCAAAGTACACAACGCCCTGAGACCCCACAGGGGGTGGGTCCCTTTCTCCACCAACTGCAGCCTCCTTTCCCCGGAGCCAATCTAGGGCTCGGTTCCGCTGCTCCACACCCCGGGGCCGGACCCAGCCTGGCTCTCCTTCTCGAAGCCGCTGTCCTTTCGGTGTAAGGGCCACCAGGTGAGTGAATCGGAGGCCAGAGGCGGCCAACAGTCCTGAGACCAGTGGAGTAGGAGCCTCAGCATCCTCCACCAGTACCCAATGCAGTCTGGGCACCAAGGACAAGGTCTGTGACAGACGAACCAGCTCAGCCTTCTGCACCAGCCTAAGTGGGGAAAGACAGGGATAAGAGAAGAAGAAGTTCCGGGTGTGGGACAGGACGAGAAAGGGACACTACTGATTCACAGCTAACGCTGATATAGCCTCAGAACAATGCTCTTATTGTCCCAGAAACCTGGATTTAAGATTCTATGGAACCTACAGCTTTGATGTTTTCTACTGCTGTGATCTTGGCAAGTCCTGTGACCTCTCAAGCTGTTTCTAGATTAAAAATAACACTGCAGTACCTTCTTCACAGAGTTACAGAGAAAATTAAATAAACTGTATACAAGAAACACTAAACCCTTCAAAGAGACACTCTCCTCCACCTCTGTGCCCTCTCCCTCCCCATCTGCACTCAGCTGGACCCCATCGAGGTTATACGAGGATTCCACAGGACCACCTAACTTAACAAAGACTCGTAACTTTTCCCATATTCCCTCTCTCCAAATCTTGCTCCTACCTTCTCCAAAGAGGCACCAAGTCCCCAGCACCCCATGTCCACTCGAGGCCTCTCTAGTCAGGCCTGGCTGATTTTCCTCACTCTTACTTTTCACATGGTTGGAAGATATCCCTCCAGGAAGGACATCAGTCCTGGACCACACACAGGCTTTGCACCCAAACCTGGCTCACATCTGGTCCATTCGTGTTTTAAGAAACCAGCCAAAAACAATTCACTGAGAGAATCGACTGCCCACAGAGCAGGTACCTAGCATAGGTGGGGGTCACGACATAGATGGTGGGCAAAGCCTCAGGTTCAGGGGGCTGGGCGGGAGCAGGGGGCGGCCGACCAAGCTCGGCTTGCAACTGGGAGATCTTCAGGTCTTTCCTGCGAAGGTGCTCAGCTGCTGCTCGAAGGTGTGGGGAGCAGTCGCAGGGCTGACCTGAGTTGAAGGAAAGGGGGGAGGAGAGGGTGGAGCAGAGAAGAGGGGATCATTTCTGCCCCCCAGAGTCTCACCACCTTCGACCACCGCCTGTGTACCTGTGCAGCCCAGGCCAAGTCTCTTAACCTCTCTAAGCACCTGCAGAGGAAGGGGGCTGGAAAGAGAGGGTCTCTATGGAGTGATCCCTCCATCCCTAAACCTAGGACTCCACCACCTGGTCTGTACGACCTCGGGCGCCAGCATCTACTTCTTCATCTTCAAAAGGGAAGGGCTGAAGAATCTCCCGCTGAGCTTTACCTCATCCTCCCTCCAGGAGCTCCGAGGCCCTCCGAGGTCTGCAGGAGCCAGAGAGCACCCGCCCGGCCTGCCTGAAAGCGGGAGGTGGTGAGGGGCGTGAGCAGGGAAGGCTGGATACCCTGGCCCTGGCTGGGCTGCGCCTCGGCCACCTCTACCAGGCGCCCAGCAGCCCGGGGCGGGACGGAGCGCTCCGGCCGCCCCGACGGCTGCCGCCGGGACCCCTGGAGCCCCGGCCCCGGCCCCCCTCCTCACCGAGCTGCAGGAGGGCGTAGAGCAGGCCGCTGAGCGACACCAAGAAGTACACCAGGAAGACGTTCTTCAGCTTCAGCTTCATGACCGGACTCGGCGGGCGCTGCGGACAAGGGGGGCGGAGCGAGATGAGCAGGGAGCCAGGGCCCTGGAATCCCGGGATTGGGAGGCGCGGCCAGGAATGATGGAGGAGGGGGCAGCGGGGGGGGGGGGGGGGGGTGGGGATAAGACTGGGGATGACAAGGCCTGGGCGCTAGAGAGGCGGGGGAGGGGCATGGCAAGATCCAAGGTGAGGGGGCGTCAGGGGAGAGGGAGAGAGGGATGACAAGGCCCGGGGTCCGTGGAGGCAGGGATGAAAAGGGGGAGGGGACAGACATGAGTGTGGCGCAACGACAGGAGGATCCAGGATGGGGCGTGAGAGGGGGTCGTTGGGTGCGACCCCAGCCTCACCCTCTACCGGCTTCGGGATGAGGAGCTCACGCCTCCCCCCCCTTCCCGGCCGGTCCGCAGGAACTCACTTCCGGTCACCTATCCTGGCCCATTCCTCAACTTCCGGGTCAAACCTCTCCTCGGCCCCACCCCTTAGCTTTCCCGCGCCGCTCACTTCCGGGAGCGCTTTGGTCGTGACGACACTTCCGCCACACGCACCTGGCGCGAGCCACGCGAACCAGAGGTGGTGCCTGGGACGGTCACGTGCCCCGTCCCTCGTCCTGCTGTGGCTGGCTAGGGCCTGGCCCCTTGCGGGCGACCCTAGACGTGCGGGCCCGGCCAGTGCCACACGCCGGCGGCTTCCCAGCCCTTCTCTTCCCGGGACCCACTAGAACTGAAAAGTGCCCCCTCGTTACACGGGAGCGCCCCCCCAGTCTCGGAGGACGCTCGGCGCAAGCGCAGAGCAGGCTGGGTGACCGGGGACCCCCCCCCCACTTCCCCCACTCACTGACACGTCTGCCAAGAGTTTCGGTTCTTTTATTGTTTCTCCTTTTATCAAAACCCGTCCCAGCTCGGGCCTCGGGGAAGTGAAAAACGTCCCCCAGGGCCCTTCCCCCCTGCCCGGCAACCCAGTCCTGGGCACACATGATCCTTTGCCCCCAGGTCCCACGGTGCCAGCAATAAATACCCGGGCAGGGGAGGCCCGGGGGAGGGGGGCCACAAGGTTGGGGCCCCATCCCCGAGGACAGGGATGGGGACCCCTCCGGAACCTCAGCAGCTCAGGTGGGGGGGGGGCCAGGAAGGGGGAGGCCCGGCACCTCCCCCACCCATTTCCCAGGAGGTCAGGGGTGGTCCCAGTGTATCAGGGGGTGACGCAAAGGAACAAAGGGGTAAGGACCAGAGGGCTGAAGCCAAGGCATGAGGGGGGGAAAGAGTCAGGAGGAAGAGTTCAGGTCCCCTCAAAGATGGGGTGCTGCTATCTGTCTGTGCAGGAGGGGTTCTCAGCCCGGGAAGTCCCTCTGGCTCCTGCCCAGCAAATCCTTGGGCAGCCTCGGGGCCCTGCTGTGGTCAGAAAGGTTGCTGGGCAGGGTGCAGACCTCAGGCAGAGGAAGGGGCTACTCTGGATCGCCCTCAGGCAGCTCAGGCCCAGCTGACCCCAGCTATCGCAAGTGGATGCTCCAGTCCACTGACACAGGGACTCCAGGCTTGCGCACAGTTAGCACTGAGGTCTCAGCGTTGTGATGGAAACTGAGGACACTTTCGAGCATGCCTGGAGACAAACAGGGGGGTCAGAGGTAGACAGACAGAAGCAGCCTCTACCCTCCTCCCTCTGGGCCAGTCACTCCCTTACCCTCCGTCTGGAGCAGCACAGAGGCGGGCTTTCCGGCCCCCAGGATTACCACTCGCTCAATCCAGATCGGGGTCTCAAAGTGGCCTCGCGGGTCAGCTGAGCTGAAGGGAGCAGAACAGAGAAATCGGCAAAGACATGTCAAAGGGCAGGCGGGGAGGCCACAAGGCCCCCACAGCCCTGGGGAGTGCTCTTTACCTAGAGGTGAGAGTGTTTCCCGAGAAGGTGAACTTTCGAAGCAGGTACTCATTCTGGGTCTGATAGTTGAAAGTGTGGCCATCATCTAAATAGAGTTCTCCTTCCGCTGTGCCCTGTGTGGAAGTGGGTGAGAGTCCAGCAGCCACAAAGGGCAGAATTTAGAGGGACTGGGGAGGGCAGAGGGGGGTCCCTCACCTGGGGGCTGATGGCGACGAAAAGTGTGATGGGGTCGTCCTTCATACAGTCTGAAGAACGCCTCACCCGTTCCCACCGCGGTATGATGGTCCCCCCACGCTGGAACACAGGGATCTGGGGGAGAGAGAAAAGCCTGGCTCAACTGCTCCTTCCACTTCTTTAAGTCCCAACCTTCTGTCCTCCCAAGGGGCACATGACAAGGGACAAGCAGGGGTGGAGAATGGGGAGCACTCACGCTGCTAAAAGTGACCGGGAGGTACAAGGTCTGGGGGCCATGATGCTTCTGGTAGCTCTGAACATCATACCACACCTGAGGAGGAGGAGTGATGACGGCAGCTTTCCCACTTGTCTTGTTTTCCCCCAACACCGAGCACGCGCACGCACGCGCGCACACACACACATACACATGCACGCACACCTGTACACCCATCCAAGTGCCTTTCCCTCTGTGAGCTCACCTCCCCTTGGCCAGGCAAGTACACTTGGACTCCGCGGGCCCCAGGCTCTGTCACAGGGTGAACCAACAAAGAGTCTCCTAAAACAGATGGGAGTTATAGTCTCCTCAGAAGCAGAAGGGCCCTAGCTTCCTGCCTACAGCCAGGGGGTCTCCCTACCAGACTCTCCCAAAAGCAGACCTCAATCCCTTCCCAGTATTCTCACCTAGCATAAACTGATCATCTTGGCTGAAGGTGGTCACGTCCTTTGGATACTGCACCCACAGGGGCCTGCAGAGGCAGAGGACAGGAGAGTGAAACTGAAGTACTGAGTGAACCCCTCATCCTTCTTCCTGCCCATGGCACTACTCCTCTTACCTCATGACAGGATGCCCATCACGGTGAGCACGATAGAAGAGGGTATACCAAAAGGGGAGCAGGGCATAGCGCTGGCGCAAGGCATCTCGGATTGGCCCCAGGTACTCAGGGGGCAGCAGCCAGGGTTCTCGCCGGCCTGTGTCCATGTGTGAGTGTGCCCTGTAGAAGGGCTGGTATGCGCCTGTCTGGTACCAGCGAAGAAGCAGCTCTGGCTCGGGGTTCTTGAAGAAGCCGCCCACGTCCGCTGGGAGGCAGAAGGTGAGATTGAGGAGGAGGTGGTAGAGAGGATGCTCCCTCCCTCCACCTCTTAGGCACCCCCAGCCAGTGACCCTCCCCCTGGAACTCCCCTTTCTCACCCCCACAGAAAGAAAGCCCCATCAGCCCCAAGCTGAGGCACATGGGGATGCTGATTTTCAGATGGTCCCACTCTGCTGCATTGTCCCCTGTCCAGACAGCTCCTGGGAAAGGACAGAGAGAATCCCGTAAAGGAGCATCCAGAAGGGGAAAGGAGACCCCCCCCCCCAACAGAGCTCTCCCTTCAGCCTGTCCTAGATAGCACCCCTCCAGCTCAGCAGGGTTCTCCTATGCATTGGTGCATCTGACTGCCATGAGGTGGTATCTGTCCCACCAGCTCCAAACAGGTCAGTTGGATATCCTGGCATTTCCTGGCATGATGCAGCTGGAGCTGATATGCAGCACTTCCCCATTAATGTCCCTGTACCCCATGCTCATACAGCCTCCTGCCAGATCTCACCAAAGCGCTGAGAGCCGGCGAAGAAGGCCCTGGCAAGCACAAATGGACGCTCCAGCCCTCCAGAGCGCTGTTTGAGTCCCTCGGCTGTGGCCATGTGCTGAGGGGGCACAGAGAAAGCTGTAGTCAAGGTAGCGATGCAGCGGGCCCCAGGCCAACACTCCCCATAGCTCGAGGCCACCCAGGAGCCTCACCACATAGAAGCCATAAATGTTGTGGATGTCCCGATGCTCCCAGCCCCCATAGTGCCGGGCATCCTTGAGCATGGTGACCTCGGGGCCATTGAACACCGATGGCTCATTCATATCATTCCAAACAAAGAGGTTTGAGGCTGAACCCTAGAAACAAAAGAAAGAGAACCAGGATTTAAGGAAGCCAGAGAAGCAAGAGACAGCATTTCTAAGAAATGACACATGCAATAGATTTAGAAAAACCAAACGCTTTTATGAACTGATACAGTCAGTTTGAAAAACAATGTCCACAATGACCACAAAGAATCCAAAACCCCCTCAGAAGTCCGGGCAGGACTAAAAGGCTGACAGCGGGACGGGCCTCCCACCGCTCTGTAGAGCTGGGAACCAGGAGGCTCCCACAAAGGAACACAGACGGCGCCCTCTGGCTCGCTCTCCTACTGAGCGGCCCCGAGGGCCCGGGCGGAGCTGGCAAGGTGGCCCTCACGCGCTCCCGCCCTTGCTGACAATCCAAGCCAAGAAGGCTAAGGAAGTGAGGGAGTCAAGCGCCCGAGCACAGAGTGTGAGCAGAAGGCAGGGGAACTCGGAGGGGGTGCCCCACCCCGCTCCTACCTCATACTTGTCAAAGCTGAACATGTCTGCCCACCATTCTCTCGTCTTAACGTTGGTGAAGTCAGGGTAGCTGACGGAACCTGGAGGAAGTCAAAAGCAAGGGTGACCCCTGGGACACATCCATGTCCCCCCAACCTCCAGTCACACTGGGACCCCACTTCTTGCCAGGCCTTTCCTCCTGACCTGGCCAGCACCATCCCTCGTAGTCAGAACCATCTCGGGTCTTGACATACAGTCCCAGCGACTGTAATTCCTCATGTACCCGGTATCCTGAGTCCACTTTGATGTGAGGGTCCACAATGGTCACCAGCTGGGAACAGGGAAGACCAAGAGTTCAAGGGCTCTCCTCCTGGGACCCCCGAAAGCTGACAGACTTCCTCTCACGGCCAGCTAGCTGTCTTACCTTTCGTCTTTTGCCAGCTAAATGTCCCAGCATGGCAAGGGGCTGGGGAAAACGGCTGGAGTCCCAGGTGAAGTAGCGTTTGCCATCAGCGTGTTCAATGTCCAGCCAGATGACGTCACAGGGGATGTCATGACTATCAAAGCCCTGGTCAACATCAATCACATCCGCCTCATCCCGATAATTCCAGCGGCTCTGGTGGTAGCCAAGGGAGAAGAGTGGGGGGAGGGCCTGGGTCCCTGTGCGAGCAGGGAAGGATCATGGAGTCACAAATCCGGCCAAATCCAAAGCACAGGATGGGCCAAAGAGCTAAGTTCAAGGCCCCAAATCAGCCCCATATGGGCAAATCAAGGGATATAAACTTGGGGAGGGTGGGAAAGCGTTCTTCTCCCTTATCTCCTGGAGGGAGGACAGACTGTGGATGTGCAACTTGACTCACAGAGGCTGCCCCAACACAGCTAATGTGACCTGTGTCTGATACAGAACTAACTTCTTATCATTCTTTGTAGTAAGGGATGGTTTATGAGGTAGGAGAGAGAGAGAAAAGAACACGTATGGATATAGGGGTGATAGGAGAAACAAAAGACCATCACAAAAGTAAAATCTACACAAAATAACAAGAATCCCAGCCAGGAAGGTTGTAAACCAGGTGCTGTGGGATGTGAGAGGGTGTGGTGCTCGGTACAGGCTGCTAAAGATGGGCAGGAGCACACCTGTGAGACTGGCGTACTGATGGAAGATGTCTGAGACTGTGGGCCCGAGGAGCAAGAACACATCAATGATACCACTCTCTGACATCCAGCGCACATCAGTCTGCGGCGTCTCCCCCCCACCTTGCAGGTAATCCAGCATCTTCCCAAACAGCGTCTGTCCCAGGAGCACCAGAAATTAGATATTCCCTGCCTATGAATTCTCACAAGGTGGAAAAGCCTTCCCCTCGGAGTCCAATCATTCCCTAGTTTCCCTAAGTCCTGTCCAGGATCCCCTTTCACAGTGGTGGTCTGACAGGCTCTGCCCAAGAGCCTGGAGGAGATAGTGGACTTCTTCCCACCCAGGAACCCCATGTCTAAGCTAATCCCATTGGGCCCAAGCAAATAGTCCCCATTTTATGTGCCGAGAGACTGTGTAGACCACAAGTTTCCTATCTCCTGGTGATGCCACATAGCCCCGCCCATCCCTAGTCTCACCCTCACCTTTCCTGCTGTATTAGAGGATATATCAACCCATGTCTCAGCAGCATTGAGCCAGAAGATCCCAAGGTCTCGGTGGACATTGTGTGCCAAGAGCACAGGCACTGAACCATACAAAGCCATGGGGTTATACAGATCGTACTGGAACACGTCAAGATTGTAGAGTCGATATGGCTCCGCGCCCCTGCAAAGGCCACTGTATCAGAGCTGCCCCTGAGCAATTGCTGGGTGACTGCTCACATGACCTCCAGGGAGAAGCTAGGAAGGACACAGCCCCTCTGGCATCTTCAAGCTATGCACCCTTCCTCCCTTGCCTTCCCTGCTCCCCTCTGTCTGCATGTGACTCACTCAGTGACCTTCAGTCTCAGGCTGTCTGCATGTTCTGGAATTCCATACACATGTTCCATTCCAGGCAAAGAGAAATCCAGACCCACTGATGTGGGGCCTGTGAAAGGAGGAAGGAGGTCTGGAGTCAAGGGGAGGCCTTCCTGCCCACCTACTTAGTGCCCTCCTCCCTCTTGCTCAAATGCCCTTCCCTGCTCACCAAAAGGCTTGCTATCTGAGTGGGTTTTGAACATCTCCTCCCAGGCCCCTGGCTCATCACTGTCATCCTTTTCTCTGTTCTCCTCTGGCTGCAAAAGGAAGAAGGGGATCCCACCCCAATCCAGAGGTCCAGAGTCTGTATAGAGCCCTCAGGCCCCAGTCAGAGTTGTCACTCCCCCCCTTCCCTCTGTCTTTCACCCCTCACCTTGTCTGCTTTCCCGGCAGCCTCCTCATCCAAGGTTCCATCCCCCTCAGTTGGTTCTTTCGGTCCGTCCCTAGAAGGTAGGAGAGTCGTCTGCTCCAGTCGAAGGGAAGAGGGATGAAGGTTTTTGGTTCTGATTTTGTTTGGGGGCTGGTGGAAGATGAGGATGAGGAGGGAGTAGCGCTCCAATGGCCCCAGGAGTATACAGCCTGAGCTTCACTCAGGTATAGAGTGCATCCCCAGTGAGCATATCCTCATACAAAGGCAAGGCTGGGAGTGTGCCAAGAAGTGAAAATGAGGGAAGGAGGGAAGGAGGGAAGGAGCTCAATGATCAAGGGAAACAAGTAATGTGTTTTTTACATGTCCATACAAGCCACTGTAGAGCATTGGGAACAAGGGAAAGGAGAGAAGGAGGCAGAACAACTCAGGAGATTTGGCAATTGAAGGAAGCGTAAACCTGGGTGTTACTGACTCATTACCCAGTTAATCCCCCTCCCAGGCCTCACTTTCCCCTTCTCTAGGAAGGGAGGTGCAAAGGCAAGGGATCATCCACCAGGAAGATCTAGATAGTAGGCTGGGGCACCAGGGAGGGGAGGGGAGACCACCCTGACCCACTCCTACTCCATCCTGCCTGAAGCAGAGAAAACCAAACTCCCACCATCCAACTTCCTAGCCCCAGGGAGTAGCAAGCAGGTTCCTAGCACTTTCCAGCCCTCCTGGAACAGAGATCCTTTAGCTGAGGGAGCAGAGGTTGGGAATGTCACTGTGTGAAAGTGTGAGAGAGTATGAGTGTGAGTGTGTGTGTGTGCTTCCTCGGGGTACGGGATGGAGGAGCACAGGGCTGGAGGGGCAGGGGGTAAGGAACAGATACAGTACCAGTGGCCGTGGATTTACCTAGAGAAAAGGTTCTTGATCTTATCCCATATGCTACCGAACGTGAGACTAACTTTATCCGAGAAACTGGGGCAGGAGGACAGGGGAAAGGAAGGGGAGGGCAAAGGGGCAGGGGGAAGGAGGCACAAAACCAACACAAAAACAGAAACACAAAAGTGAGTTTCAGTCGACGAACATCCAGAGACGGAAAAACCAAACAAACAAAAAAAAATTTATTTAAAAAAAAAGGGGGGAAAAATAAATCTGGGAAACAAGACAGCTCCAGGGGAGGGGTGAAGGGACTTGGGTCTCTTGGCCTGAGGAGGGAGGCCCGGGAAGGGCTCCCCACAGTGCGGCAGGGACATAGTCTCCTGGCCAGCTCATATTTTCCCGGGGAAGGTTCTTGACTCTCCCCTCCCCCATCTCCCTGTCTCCCCCATCCCTCCCCAAGAAACCCAAGGGGCCCAGACTCTCTCAGAGGCCTCTTTTGCTGCCCTTTCTGGTAGCTTCCCATCCCTTTACTCACGAATTCCTGGGGAGCCTCTGGTGCTCAAAGACCATGAGTCCCCGGGCATTGACACTAAGCATGAGGCTGCGGTTTTCCAGCAGGTCCAGTCGGAAAGGCCTTCCCGTCAGGATGATCTTGTAGGGCCCCTCAGCCACGGTCAGCTCTACACTATTCTCATCTCGGCCAGAGATGGATAGCCTGAGGACAGTAAGGAGAGGAAGAAGTAAAGATTGGGAGGCCTGGGAGGCAGCAGCAGAGGTGGTGAAAAGGAACAGGGACACCAGCAGAATTACCCAGCTGTGGGGGGATCTGCCACCAAGACATCGGGCACCCGGTATCGGGGCCGCAGGGGCTTGAGCTCATCGATCCGAATGCGGGTCATATTTCCCTGTAGTCCTTGCAGCTCCAACAGCAGCATCACCTGCATGGGACACAGGTAAGGCCCAGCCCTGCCCCCCTCAGGCTGTTCCCCACCCACCCCTTCACACCACACTGACCTTGGTGACTTCATTGACCAGGTGCACGGAGAGGGCATTGGAGGCGAGCTCCAGAGAGTCGAGCAGGGCCCGGTAGGGGGACGCCCCCGGCTGCACGCTGCGCTGCCGCCTGCACGGAAGAACCTGGCTAAGTGCGCCCCTGGACCTTCTCGGATGCCCCCCGCCCCCTGCCCCTCCAAACCCGTACTTGCAGAAAGAGCTCTGGTCGCACGTCTTGAAGTTGCTCCTGTCCACAGCAGAGGCCGCCCAAAGGCAGAGACCGAGACACGCCACAGCCAGCTCTGCCTGGGCCCTGGGAATGGAAAGGAGGGGGCTCAGCCGGCGCCCCCGAGGGCGAGACCCATCCTTTTGCTTCCTATTGAAGGGCAGGAGTGGCTCAAGGAGAGCCAGGGGTCTGGGGGAAGGGGGACACTGGCCAAGGCTCCCCGCGCAGCGGAGGTGGGGCCCCTCTGGGGAAGGAGCTGAGCCGGGTCCGTGTCCGAGGGGGACGGCGGCTCTCTCCCCTGGCACCACGTGTGAAGCTGGGAAGCTCCACACAAGCCCAATGGGGTGCCGGCGGCCCCTCTGCTCGGGGCAGATCAACACTGGGAAACCCAGGGGAGCTCGGGCCCGGCTCTGCGCCGCTCCCCAGGCTTACATAAGCTCCCATCCGCGCCCCCGCTCTACAGACCAGGTCGCTGCTGGGGCAGGAACCTCCTAGTTCAAATCCAGCCCCAGCCCTGGCCGCTTCCCAGAGGGGGCCCTGGCCTAGGCAACGGATCTGGGCGCCTCCACGGCCTCATCGGCGCCCCCTCTCGGGGCTCGTCTACCCTCGCCGGCTATCGCTGTTGTTCTCGGGCCAGCCACGCCGGATCCTCAAGGCCTGCCTGCCGAGAAGGCACAAGGTACTCCCGGAACCAGGCCCCGCTGCGGACGCCGGCCTCAGCCCAGGTCCGGCTCCCAGAGGCCTCCCCCACCCCCGGGGTCGCAGCCCCGTCCACCCGCCCCACCCCCACGTCCAGGTCGGCCTGGGCAGCCCCTCACGGGCCCTTCCTGGGGTTCAGGTCCCTGAGATGCCGAGTGGGAGAAGGAGGCACTCGGGGAGCCGGGGAGGGGCCGCCGGGGCCAGGCCGATCTCTTCCCTACTCTCCTCACCACCTCTGACGCGCCGCCGCCATCTTGTGCCAGGTTTGCTCCTTGACCCCGGCTCTCCCCTCCTGCCGTCCCCCGTCACGCAGGGACACGTGGCCCCGCGCGCCCTCCCGTCCCGAGAGATGATTGGCCACCCGAGTGCAAAGAGCCAAGCCGACCTATGGGCGAAGCGCAGACCGTGATGGAAGGCGGTCAGGAGGCGGGAATAAGGAACAGACAGCCTTTGACAAGAGCGTTCCCAACCTGCTGCTTTACCATTGGCTCATGTCCTCTGTCCCAGCCCGCCCGGCGCCCTCCCCTCAGCCCTCCCACTCTAGAGCCCCAGCAGTGCTAGCATAGCCAAGCTAGTAGAATCTTTGCAAACTGCGCAACCTTTATTTAGCAGGGGAAGAAGGAAGGGGAAGGTCAGGGCAGCACAGGGTCAGAGTAGGGGGTGGCGCGGGGTGGCAGCTCACGTCCCCTGCCTCTGCGGGGTGGGCCAGGCCTGGAACCTGCCAGAGAAGAGCCCCAGGCGGTCAATGTTCCGGTGCAGGACACTGTGCAGCACTGCCAGGTGGGGCCCCCCAGACCCACCCCCCTCCCTGGAGAAGTCCCTGGCAAAGCGGCCCTTCTCCGGCTGGAAAGCAAACTTCTGGGGCAGGGGGCCGTGCTCTCGCAGGAAGCCCCAGACACTGAGCAGCAGCAGCCGCACCTCGAAGGGCGCCAGCTGGCTGAACACCTCGTGCATGTTGCCCAAAGTCGGGGGCAGCAGGCTCCCCTCGGCCATGACAGCCACCAGGGTACACGAGGCCTCCAGCTGCCAGGGTGACTGCGAGGTGTCCAGGTGGCGAGAGGCCTCCCAGTGCCCCAAGAGGGCTGCCAGGAGTCCCCTCAACAGGACCGAACAGTAGCACAGGGCTGGGGGTGCCGCTGCCACCAGCTTCAGCAGCTCAAAGAGCAGTGGATGCTCTCGAAATCGGCGACCGATGCGGAGGTCCCGCTCCACTGTGGTGCGGGCATGATCCTCGGGGGGCCAGGCCAGCTCGGCCCCTGCTGCGTCTGGGCATACGCTCTCCACCAATGTCACTGCCACAGCTTTGGCTGCCTCAGGGCTCAGCGCAGGGGCTCCCCAGCAGTCACTGGTTCCCGTCTCACCCAAAACACTACAGCAGTGCACCAAAAGGCAGAGCAGGCTCTGCGTGTTGTAGGTCACTTCCTGGGCACTGCGAGAGTGGGCTGACCTGGGAGGTTTCAGGCCTCGGCCAATGACTCCAGCATGAAACACTGACCAGACACCTCCGGGTCCTGGCACCGCTGCCGTGTGCCGCCTGTTGGTCTCCAGCAGGTAAGCAGAGGCTGAACTGGAGGTGGCAGCAGGTGTCACATTCTCACTTCCCCCTTCTCCTTCACCCCCAAACAGCTCAGCATTGCCCCGATGCAAAGCTCCCTCCACTAGAAGCTGGAGGACAGCTTTGAGACCAGCAGGGGAGGCCTGAGAAAGCCGAGTGAGCAGATGTGAAGCTGAGGAGACACCCGGGGGCCCATGAAGCCTCAGGGAGGCAAAGAACCGAGACACGCCAGCCCTCACCAAGCTCAAGAGCTGGGCAGGGAGCAGGGCTCCCTGGGGAAAGGGGCAGATGGCCAGCAGGGACGAAGCAGCTTCTGCCACTTCCTCTTCAGGGTGCAGCAAGAGTGGAGCCAGGTCAGGAAGCTGGGCAGACACAGCCTCACCAACACGGGCCCCCAAGGCAGCAGGCCCTTCGCCACCCTGCTGCTCCCACCCCACCAGCAGAGCCAGGTTTCGAAGCAGCCTAGCTGTGAAGGGGGGGAGCAGCGTCCCCGCATGGACTCGAGCCAGACAACTGCACAAGGCCAAGGGCAGCAAGCCAGAGAGACTGACCACCAGCCCAGCATAGAGCTGTGTGGCCAGGCTCAACTCTTCTGGGGTTCGAGCCCGGCTCAAGAGATGGCCCAAGGCCTCAGGCCCACAGCTGGGCCGGGTATAGACAGACAGCAGGCCCAGGAGCTGGTGCTGCCACAGGAACCGCTTCCGCTCCAGCCTCAGGGTCTCCCCACACAGCTCCCCAACATGGCTCCGAAGGGCATCCAGAAAGGGCACCGGACGGGGTGGGGGTGGAGGGCCTGGGACCCCATCCCCAGGGGGCCCTCCCCGATCATGCACCAGCTTCTGGAGGTGTAGTAGCAGCAATTGGATGAGGCGGTCACAGGCCTCCCGGACGGCATCAGGGACAGCCAGGCCAGGGGGCGTGATGACCGATGCTGGCATGGCTGTGTCCACCAAGAACTGCAGGAGCCGATAAGCCCCGGCCCCAGATGCCTGGCTGACCAGGTGGACAGCCAGGCTCAGCATGTTGTCCAGCTCCTCTCGGCCAAAGACCTGGAGATGCTGCTGCAGCTGGCTCAGGACCGCTGGAGGCTTCAGGCAGTCCACTAACTCCCCCGAGACAGTGCCCAGCAAGGCTGGTGACATGACCGCCAGCTGCAGCAAGAAGGGCACTGTGGCCTGAAGGGAGGGGTCACCCCCTCGGCCCCCCGAGCCTGCTGCCAAACTCTCATGGAACATCCGAAGGAGCTCACGGCGAATGCTGTCCCCGTGGCGGGAGGCCAGGTGCCCCAGGATCCCCACCACAGATGCAATCTTCGGCACGCGCTTCTCTCCAGGGACAGCGGAGTTGGAGGAGAAGACATCTGCTGATGGGGTAGGAGGGGGGCCGCCTGCTCCCCCACTTCCCCCTCCAGCCCCACTGTGGACACAAAAATCCTTGAGTCCACATGACAGGACACGAGAGATAATGGTGCCAGGGAAGGAGGAGCCAATGTGGGCCACAACCCAGTCAAAATGGGGAGAATGCTGGACAGATGTGTCAAGGAGGGCGTCCACACAGGCATCAGGGCAGCTCCCAATGAGGGCAGACAGGCACTGCACATAAATGTCCATTAGGGTACGGGTGGCTCGGCAACCCATCCACAGCTGCAGCAGCTCATTGAGGGAACCTGCGGCGTGGGGCACTCGCTGGTGGCGGCCCGAGTACTTGCTGCTGAGCTGTCCCATCAGGTCAATGGACCAGGCGCTGACCACAGGGGCCCAGGCTTTGGGATTGGCCCGGATGAACTCAGAGAGCACCTGCTGCACCTCCTGCACGACGTCCTCCAGACCAGGACCGCCAGCAGGGGCATGGGAAGGTGGTGGCGGGCGGAGATGTTGGGGGCCCGGTGTGGTGCCCTCATCCAGTGTAGCCAGGTGGGCCCGGACGCTTTCATCAAAGACACTCCTCAAGTGGTCAAGGACAGCCGCCCGGGCCGGGGGCAAGGAGCGCAGCAGGAGGAGGCCACAGCGGGCATGGTCACGGGCAGAGAGCTGATGGCCTAGGACGGGGTCAACACCAGTTAGAAAAGCCTTGATCTCCTGAGCCAGCTCCTGGGCACTGTGAAGAAGGGAGAGAAAGGGGAATCAGGTGGGAATCCCCATAGTCAGAGCCTTCTGCCTCACAACAAATCCAGCAGAATTTCCACACCATCACTGAGAAGGAAATGCCCTTGTAGCCTTCAGGATCTGACCCAGACCTCCCTAGAATGTCCCCAAGAATGGCCATCCCCCTGACTTGCACAGCTCCCTGAATGGGTGCCCACTGCCTCTCCCAGGGAAGCTCTCTCTACTTTGGGGCATTCCTACTTGGTAGCAAACACTTCCTTGTGTTGAGCTGATTATCTCCCTTTCACTGCTCCCATCTACCCAAGACTGCTGTTCAAATGGCCTCCTCTAACTGATCCTCCCACAAGATGGTTTCCAATGCCCTGACACTCGGTCCCAGGTCCTTCCTAAACTGTAACCCTCAGAACCAAAAACGATGCTCTAGGGGCATCACAGAATCATGAAGTGCCGGAATTGGGAGGCCATTGGGTCCAGCTCCCTCATGGAGAGGGCGAAACTGAGGCCGAGAGAAAAAAGGCACTCCAGATCATGGGGCTCCCTCCACCCTACACTGTGCCCACCTCTAGACCTGACAGAGATCGGGGCTTAGGTGTTCACTGATTTTAGCACCAAGAGCCCCAGACACCATCATTTTACAAAGGTCTTGCCCAAGATCACACGCCTACCCACTGGTCCTAACTCCAAATACAGCAGGGCAGTCCTGACCCTCTGACCACAGAGTGGGGGGGGGGGGGATTGCTGGAGTTGGAAAGGGGGCTGAATCTGACCAAGGAGACTCATCTTGGCCCATCCCCACTATTCCCTGGGCAGCCTGCCCCTCCATACCTCAGTGCGAGAGTCCCTGCACCCTCTCTAACTCAAGGGCAGCAGTTCTCAACCTGTGGGTCATGTTCAGTTTAAATACATCCTGCATATCAGATAGATTCATAACAGTAGCAAAATTACAGTTATGAAATAGCAACAAAAACAATTTTATGGTTGGGGGTCACCATGGACATGAGGAACTGTATTAAAGGGTCGTGGCATTAGGAAGGTTGAGAACCACTGATCGAGGGCCATTTGGGTGGAGGTCAGAAGCCCCCCAGGGCCCCATTCCCCAGGCCCGGGGCTGCACACAAAGGAGATCCAAAGGCTTCCGTCCTACTCCTGGCCGCCCAGCCCCCGGGGTAGGCGCGCTCCGGGCTCCCCCCCCCCATCTCAGCACCCGCCCCCGCAGCCCCGGATCTCCCACGGTGGCTGCCCAGGAGCCCTTCAGCCCCGAGCCCACCTGGCCTCCCAGACTGGGGGGGGTCTGCCGCTCCCCGAGCTCGTGGGGTGTGGACCACCGACTCCCCTAGGCCACCCTTTCCTGCTCCCCTGCACGCACTACGCGGCACTCCGCCCTCCCGGCCTTTGCCGCCCCCGGCGCCCGGGATGCCCTCCTTCCTCGCCGGCCGCCTCCGGAACCCCGAGCTAGTTCCGGGCAAGGGCACCCGCCCGGGGCGGCCCAGGGCCTAGACCCCGAGGCCCTCGGTCGAGACCCTGCCTCTCTTCCTCCCTGCGCGGGCCTCAGTTTCCTCGGATATAAACCGAGGGGGCCAATCTGGCCGCCCTCACGCTTCCAACCCGCCCCCCCACGCGGCCTCAGTTTCCTCATCTGTACAATGGGGCGGGACCGCCGATTCCCGAAGCGCCGACTGCGGGTCGGCGGGCTCGCCGGCGCCCACGCACCTGAGCGGGGACGCAGGCCCGTGGGCGGCGGGCGCGGGTGGGGCCGGGGGCCCGGCAGGATCACACAGCGCCGACATCCCGAGCCCAGAGCCGGCGGCGACGGCGGAGGCTGTAGGGGAGGCGAGGGCGGGAGAGACGGAGTGCGGGGAGCGCATGCGCGCTGGGCGGCCAGCGAGCGGCGCAACCTGCCGGGGAGGGTGGCGCGCCCAGGCGTCCGGCGCCGCCTGAGGCCTAGTTAGAAGCGTTCCGCGGCCAGCCGGGTTCCTGCCAGTGGAGGTCGGAGGAAGGCGGGAGGAGGCGGAGCACAGGAGGGGGCGTGGCCATGCACCGCTTAGCCAATCCACTAACGTCAGAGCGGGAAGACCAGCTGGTCCGAGCCCTCCATTTTACAGACAGGGAAACGGAGACCCTGAGCACCCAGTGGGCAGGAATGCTAGAGGAGAGCACGTGGTGCACTCTCTCCCCCAAACATCCTCCCTACACCCAGAGGATGATAGTCTAGTGCTTTCCTTAAAAAGCGATGTTTTATAAACTGGGCGTGCCCCTTCCTCCGGGGCAGGCGGTGCGGGGGGGGGGGGGGGAGGAGCCACACGCTCTTGGAGCTTCGTCATTTTAGCGTTTTAATAGCTCCTGATTATTGATTGTGTGTTTGGGGGAATGGATTCACTGTCAAAGGGCATGGAGAGAAGGGGATAGATTGAATCTGTCGTCTCGCCTGGGATCCCGTCCCTTGGGGATGGGAGCTGAGACTCCAGTTTAACACACCTTTTTCTTTCGACAATTTACTGAATAAAGAAATGCAACAAAATCACCTCACTTGCCTTTAAAATTGAACACATCAAACAAAACTTGTTCAATATGTAACACCGACCTCATAAGTAAATACCATAAATATTTTAAAATATGTATCAATTCCACGTTAAGGAGGGAGAAGGGAGAGATTCTAGATCACACAGAACAGTCAGGGATGGGAATGACTGGCAAGGTCAGGAAGACCCGAGTTTGACAGACACAGATCAGTCACCTAATTTCTCTAATCCTCAATTTCTTCATCTGTAAAGTGGAGTACATAATAACCTGCCTACAGAGGAAGATGTAAAGCTCTAAAAGGAGGTGCAGGGTGGGAGCTGGAGATCCAGCCTGTGCCACAGAAGTAGTCAGACGTTTCTGGGTCCTGCCACCTTAACACTTTGCTTCTTTTCTTGGGATTCAAGTCTTCAGACTCAATTGTCCAGAGTAGTTAGCACCTGATTAACTCAGCTCTTTAATTACTCTCCTGGAGTCCTTAAAAATCCAATCATTTAACTAAATCATTAAGCATCAGGGGACGTGTCCAGTATAATGCTAGGTCTCTGTTCTCCATAAACACAATCATTTTTGTTGATGAGATAAGAATGATACAACTGAACAAGTCAGAACTGTATGGGAGGGGGGCAGGAAGGGAACAATCATTTATTAAGCACCTACTGTGAGCCCCGTGTTTAACACTGAACAGTGGGACAAATTATATGCCAGGTGGGCAGAGAAAAGGTTCATGAGGGCCAGAAGGCTTCTGGTGGAAGTAGGGCTTTGAAAGCTGGGTATGGCTATGCAATCAAGAGTTAAAACGATTTGTCAGAGTAATATAACTTTGCTTCATACTTCTTGAAACTTTCCATATAGTGACACCTAGCATTTACACATACATCCCTTTAAGGAACCACTTCACAGATAGTCTTCTCAGTCTATCCTTATAACAACCCTGTGAAACAAAATGTTATTGTCCCCATTTTATAGGTAATCAGAGGGAGGTAGGTAAGTAACTTGCCCAGTTTTATTAAGAATATGAGGGAGAATTTGTGTTTGATTTGAACAACTGTGGTCAGGAAGCAGAACAGTTTACAGATAAGAACATTGAGAAAGGGAAAAGGGACTAGCCCAGATCTCCTGGAGAGCTTACTTGTCAACAGATTATAGTTTGACACACTGAACCCTCAGTCTTGGGGGCAGGGATTGTCTCAGGGGTTACTGTCAACACTTGGCTCATGCCTCTGGCTTTGCTCTTCCGTCCTTATCCTATCCACCTCTTTCCAGAGACTCACAGACACTCCAGTCAGAACTCAAATGACTTTATTACAAACTGTTATCACTACTGAACCACTGGCCTCCCTTCTTTCCTCCCCAAGAAGCCCAGGAAACAGTATCTGATACTTCCCTGCCCCCAGCAAAGGGACTTGAAGAGTGAGGTGTAGGAGGGAAGGGAAGGGAAGGGAAAGGTCAAAGCCATATCACTTTAGAAACCTATAGTGGGAGGGGGGCAGCTAGGAGTCCAAGTGGATAAAGCACCAGCCAGGGAGTCAGGAGGACCTGAGTTATACAATCCAGACTCAAACACCTACTAGCTGTGTGACCTTGGGCATGTCACTCAACCCTGATTGCCTCGAAAAATAAAAACTTTTTTAAAAAGTCTATCGTTATGGGGCTCTGCCTCCTTGTCCTAACTGAAGTGGGGCTTTCTTCTGAGGTTCAGCTGTCGGGTTCTAGGTCTTCCATCTCCACGTCCTGGAGAAGCCCCATTTTCCTTTTCTTCTGCTGTCTAGGCTGTGCCTCAGTGGCCCTGCCTGGCTTCGGGGGGGCTTCCACTGAGGAGTGGGGGGAAAAAGTTAGACAACAGAATGCCCTTTTAGCATTAATCTTTGCCCTCCAACCTCTTCTTCAAAAGGCCTCAGTCCTTTCCTTGCTCCCACCCTCCCAGGCCCTCCATCCTCCTCACCTTCCATGGCAGCCTTCTCCTTCTGGGCATGCCTGATCTGTTGCAAAAGTTTCCTTCTCTTCTTCCCAGACAGGGTGATGTTGGCCCGGGCACTGGATCTAAAGGGAAGGGGCAAAGAAGCTCCATCTAGGGGCAGGTGTGGTGCCACCTCCTACAGGAAGCCTTTCCTGATTGCTCCATCCCTTTGCAGGGACATGGCTTTATCTTGTATATGTTTTGAATTTCCTTATATGCATACGCATTAGCCCCACCCCCAAAGAAGGTAAGCTCCCGAAGGAGGACAGGGACTTTCCCCATTTCTGCTTCTAGGGGAGTTTTGGAAGGACATAATGAGCTCAGTCTGCTGGCTCAAGGTGTGTGTGTGTGGGGGGGGGGGAAGATACGAACTGTGCCTCCCTGGAGGAAGGATCAAACAAGATAGAGTCCATAATTTAACCGGGTCCCTCGTGGCACAGGGATGGTGGGTGATTATAGGACCATAAGAAGCTGCTAGAGAAATCAGCTGCTTGGCACCACCTCCATTGACTCCCCCAAAACAAGGCCCTTAATGCGAGACTCCTAGGTGCTCCGTGCCACGCTTAGACAGCCTTAGTTAGGACAGCCTTCTGACCATGGCAGGGGGAAATAGAACACATCAACTGGCATATAAGTGTGACTCCCCACCCGCCAAGCTCTCTCTCTCTGCTCCTCACACAAAGCCCTCCATCTCCTATCTTCTCGCCTCGGCACTGGCCATCCCTCATGCCTGGAATGCCCTCCCTCGGGAGAAAGGGTCCGACGAGCCTCAGAGGTAAGGGGCGTGAGTGGGGCCGGGGAGTCAGTAGGAAAGCCCAGGGAGAGGGCCTCTGGGGACTCACGCCCGCTTCTTGAGATGATGGCGAGTAATGAGGCCCTCGTCCAGCACCGCCCCGACCACCCGGTGGCGCCGCCGCTGCTCCCGTCTTAGCACCCGGCGCCGCTTGAACAGCTTCTTTTTCAGCTCCTGGCAGGGGAAAGATAGGGCAGCAGAGTTAGGGGAGGGGGAGCTCCGGCACCCAGCCCTCCCAGCCACCCCGCCCGAGGGGACTGCGGCGAGGGTTGGGGGGCCTCGAGGGCGGCCTGGGCGGGGGGCCCTCGAGGGCGGCCTGGGCGGGGGGCCTCGAGGGCGGCCAGGCCTGGGCTAGCGAGGGGGCATCGGGCGGGGGTCCCACGCAGTCACCGTCCGCGGCCGGTTGATCTTCCCCCCGGGAGCCCCCATGGTCCAGGCGCGGACCTTAGCACAGCTTCCGAGGTTCCATGAGCGCGTCACGCCCCTTTGGGAGGGTGGCTCCGCCCCCGAGCGGAGAGCGGCCAATCAGGGCTAGGGGCGAGGCGGACCGCCTGCCTATAAAAGGGCACAGGCCACGATTGTTGCTCTCTTCCTGCCTGGGAGCAGGTAAGTATGTCCCGTTCGCCTCCTGCGGAGGGTGCTATGGTGGGGTGGGGGGGTGTCCGAAGGGAGGGGTTCGGAGCTTTCGGAGGCACGGCCGCGTGCCTCTGCACATACTGCCTCCATTTCTTGGCGGGAGCCGGGTGCTCGGTCCCGGTCCCCGTTATGTACGGAGGGAAAGCAAGGGGACCCTGGTTCCCCCCGGTGTCATGTCTTCGGTGCCGGCGGCTCCCCATCCGCCAGTTCTATCCTCACTCGCCGGGACACCGTACCTTTTGCGGGGCTGAGAAGGGGGCACGGCTTTCCGCGCACCCTCGTATGCTCATTTTTGGTAATTCTGTTACAGGGCCTTGATCGCCGCCGCCACTGGACTTGGAAGGACCGGATCACTCCTCTCCTCCCTTTGGTCCTCATTCAATAAAGTCCACTTTCTGAGAGCAATCTGCGTCTGACCTTTGTTCCTCGTTCGTTCGGGGTGGGGGGAGGGCGAGGAGAGCGACTTTTCTCTGGCCGTGGTCCCCAACCCTCCCCTGCGCCTCGCCTGGCGTTGCGTCCTTCCTCCGAAGCTGACCCTGGCGACCTTCCCAATGGCGCTGCTGCGCAGACTTGTCCACGGGGTGACCAGGGCGAAGCACTCCTGGGCCGGTAGGGATTTGGAGGTGGGAAATGCAGGAGGGAAGGAGTGGAATGTCCAGGGCGGGCCCTCGACGACTGCCTTCTCCTTGTCTCGACCCTGTACAGGCTCCCTGGCAAGCAGCTGCCTGTCGGATCCCACTCTCTGGGACCGTGCCCATGCCCAGGCCCTACCTGGAAGTTCCCCTAACTTCGACTGGTTTTTTGGATATGAGGAGGTTAAGGGACTTCTCCTGCCGCTACTGCAGAAAAGGGCTCCCCGGGGGCCAGCAGTGGCCCCACTCAGGGTGCTGGATGTGGGCTGTGGGACCTCGGATTTGTGCTCTGGACTTTACACCAAATGCCCCCTGCCGTTGAACCTGCTAGGGGTGGACTTTTCTCCAGTGGCTGTGTCCCGCATGAAGCACCTGCTAGAAGAGCATGGAGAACACCCTGGATTGAGCCCCAGGCACCCAGCTTCCCATTTGCATTTCCTGCAGGCTGATGCCAGGAACCTGAGCTCTGTCTGTCCTTCTGGGTCCTTCCAACTGGTGCTAGACAAGGGCACCTGGGATGCTGTGGCCAGAGGTGGCCAAGCCGGGGCCGAGCAGCTGCTGTCTGAGTGTCTTCGGGTGCTGGCCCCCCAGGGCACCCTCGTGCAGTTTTCAGATGAGGACCCCGATGTTCGCCTGCCCTGCTTGGAGCAAGGGGCTGGCAGCAGATTGGTGACAGTACATGAACTGGGACCCTTCAAGGGACTCTGCTATTTTGCTTACTTTGTACAGGCAGCTTAATAAACCCAATCTTCACTTTATTTGTGTATGAAGTTTAGGGGGGGTGGGTAATGATTTTTCCCTATGGGTGGGGGTGGGGTCTCTGTACTGTCCTGGTTGTTATCCTCTACTCTGCAGGCCATGTGTTTGGGGGTGAGATGGGGATGGAGACCTCGAATGGGGCCATTAAGGAAAGAAGTCTTCATCTCACCTGAAATCCATGAAGTTTCACTCTCCCCCCAGGTTTCCTCCTCTTCTTCCTGCTCCCAGTCAGATCCAGGATTGAGAGTTCTTAGAGATGATCTGGGATCCAGGGGACACCAAGCCCAGCCTGGGGTGGGAAAATGTGCTGACATTTCCAAGGTGTTTTAAGTTGCCAAAGAAAGCCTTCATATGAGTACACTTTGGTTTGGTTCTTCCCATTCTACAGTTGGGGAACTGAAGCTCAGATTAAGCCAAAAGCTAAGTTTCTGGGGCAGGGTTTGAAGCCATATCTCCCTCTATAGACTCTGCCATTTGATGTTAAAGGAAATTTCATCTGCCCTCATTATTGCCTATGGTTTCCCTCTTTTCTCCCAACTAAACAATTGCTTCCTGCCTGTTTCCATTTCTTCATGGCCCTTCCACCATCTGTAGGGCTCCCACACCAATACTTTCTTTACCTGATTCTTCATCTTGGTCCTGGAAAAAGGCCTCATCCTCTTCCTCTTCACTGTCCGACAATAGCAAATCCTCCGGCGGCCACCTGAGCTCCCCACTTTCTACCTCATTTATATCTGTGGCTTCCACTGTGATGGATGGTGGACGGAGCTTTGGAGAAGAAACCTAAGCAGAGCAGAAGCTGACTGAGAATCTCAAACCAGGCAGAGCTAAGGAATTTAGAGACGGTTTTGGGCAAAGTGAGAAGAGGGCTTGGAACACATACCTGAATGCCCTGGTCCTCCCACAAGTTGTTGACCTGATTTGGAGGGTCTGGTTTCCAGGGAGAGCCTGGGCTGTTGCTGGGCCAAGACACTTCTTCCTCCTCCTCACTGCTCCTAGGCAGGAAGGCCATTGTGACAGGGTGACAGTGGAATTCCTCTACTCAAAGATCTTCCCGATGTGCTGGTGTCCCCTCTGTCCCCAGACCCTTTATGCCCAGGCTCCCACAGAAGGGGAGACTGACTTTGCACCTGTAATCTCCTTTGGAAACTGGCCCCTTAATCGCATCTGAGGAAAGGAAGCTGACAAGCAACAGGGAGATTATGGAGTCCCAGAGGGGGAGGGAATATTATGGAAGAACAAAGTTTGGGGCTTGGAGGAGGAAGAGAGAAGACTGAAAGCTATTTTTCCCTTCTCCCACCTGAATACATGGCTCAGGATCCTTCTGGCAAGACCTTTACCATAAAGTTGACCCACTTCTTATGTTTTGTTTTACAAAAAGGGGTGGGGGGATGGGATCTGAGGTCACATTGATGTACTTAAGTCCAACCACACCCTAGCAGAGACTAGAGAAACAGCTGTCCTAGACTTACTGATTAGATGTTAGGATTGGGGCAAATCCCTCTACCCTTTTAAAGCAATTTCTTCATATATTGAATAGCAATACTGGAGCAATATTGGAACATAGTCCCTACTTCACCTGGTGGCTTTGAGAGCAAGTATTGTGGCAAACAAATTAATAAAGCTGGAAGGGCCTTCAGGACAACTAATGCAACCCACTTTGTAGGCAACAACCAAGATTCTCGGGAACATGGTCACCAAGCTGAGACTTCATCCCACATCTCCCAACTCCCATTCTGGGGTCTTTAAGGAATAGAGGAACAGAATATTTTAGAATTGAAAAAAGATCATTGAGCCCAAGCCGACTTGTTACCTGAGTAACAAGGAAGTCAAACCATCATCTCTTTTCAGACCCACACGGAGATAGTCCAGGACCCTGAACCCAAGAGCCTTGGCAATAGCCTTGCTTCCAGCCCAGTTGGATGGAGAAGCAAGCCTAGTGGAAGCGCAGCCTGAAAGTTCTTGGCATTGCCAAGTTATTCAACATCAGAAACTGATATCATTTTACCAGTGGGCTAGGGGGCCTTTCCATCTGTAGGTGAAACCTTTGCCGTGTATTTTCTCACTCACTAGAACAGGAGTTCCTTGAGGGCCAGGGCTGTGTGACTTTCCATTTATAACCCCAACACAGCCCAGGGCTTTGCACATAGTAAGTGCCTAACAAATGCTTTTTCATTTATAATAATAGCAGCTGGCATTTATATAATACTTTAAGATTTTCAAAGCGCTGCTATCCCATTTGGTCCTCGTTAAAACCCCGTGCTGTAGGGCTATTATTACACCCATTTTTGAGAGAAGAACGCTGAGGCTGGGAGAGGGTAAGTGACTTGGTGGATGAGCCAACAGCGAATACAGAGCGATACAATCTTCGCCATCTCTTCAATGAGGCAAAGGAAAAGAACGATGACAGACTGAACGGGAACGGGAGGCATCTCACCGGAGCGGCCGGGGGACAACAGCAGCAGACGAAAGCATTCATCACAACAATGACAGTAATAAGGGCATTTGTGTGGCGCCTGAGCGCTTTACAAATATGATCTCCTTTCACATTGTCACAATTAGTCATTATATGCACATCCAGATGAAGGGCTGCATTCTGCAAACACTTCTGGCAGCCCAAGGCTGCGCGTCTGCAGGAGAGGTGAACCGCAGGCGCGCGCACGGTTGCCTCCGCAGGCTCGGGGCAAAGGCGGCCCCAGGCACGTCGGGAACGACTCGGCAATCTCCCGCCCAGGCTGCCATAGCAACGAGCGCTCTTCGCGCTCCAGCCCCGCCCTGCTCTGCAAAGTCGGAGGAGGAGCAGCAGGAGGAACTCTCGGGCCTCTCGCGTCGTCTCTTCTGCCCCTTTCAAGCCTCCTCCCAGACCTCCGACTTCCGGTCTCCTCCTCCCGCCCCGTCTCGATGGCCCCACCTTGGCCTCTCTAGGCCGGAGTCCCCGCCCGCGGAGCGCTGCGTCTCTCGTCTCTATGGCCGTGCGTCGGCTCCTCTAGGCGGCGGAGGAGGGGGGGTTCCCGCGGGAGGTCCCGCCCCTCCAAACCCGTTCTGCGGAGGACATGGGGTCGCTGAGCAAGGCGCTGAAGGCGGCCGTGGTGCTGGGCTCGGGCGCGGGCCTGGGGCTCTTCCTCTTCGTGCTGGTGCCGCCGGGGGGGCAGCGGACGCGAGAACTGCTCAAGGTGAGTTGCACTGAGAAAGCGCCTACTGTTTGCCCAGCGCAGGGTACCCGGACCCCGGCGGCAGCGCGCACGCTCTGTGCCCCGGCCCTGCCGGGGCAGGCAGGAGCGCACAGCGCCTGGGCGGAGCTGCTCTGGGGCCCTGCCCTGCCCTCGGGGAGCTGACCGTCTGTCTGGACAGCAGAGGCGCGCCGGCATAAAGGGATGCTCCCTGGGGTGGGCACAGCTGGGGAGTCCTCGGGGGCTCGCCCCCTGACCTCTTTTTTTGGTCCTGCCCAGGACACGCCGGAGGGGAACCCGCAGCGCAGGGATGAGGCAACGAAAACCAAGATGCTGTGGATGGACACGCTCCGGAAGGCCGCGGAGACCCAGGAGAATGTGACCTGGAGGAAGAACTGGAACCACCAGGCGGGCCGGAGGGCGACTTGACACCTCCTTGGGCTCCCATCCAGACTTCTCCCTTGGGCGACTGAGGGCTAGGGCTCTCTCCCACGGAAGGTGGACACCTCATCTTGTTCCCCAGTGCGGAATAAACCCTGGGTTTTGAAGTGACTTTTGGCGAGGGTCTTAATGGAATGGCCATTTCCTCCCACTGCATGTCAGCTTCTGGCTTCCCAGTCTCAGCTACAAAGATGGCAGCTGCTGTGCCCTTCGGCCCACAACGTGTCCGTGCCCAGCACTAGGTGAAGAGTCTGGGAAGGTTGGAACAAGGTTCTAGTCCTGTACTGGAAGGGGTTTTGGCTTGGACTGAGGACACGATTACTCCTTAAGATGCCAACACTTAGCATCAGAAATGGGCATCATTTTTTATTTGCCTGCTGAGGACAAACTGGGAGGGTGAAGAAAAAAGGCACTTGGGATTTTTAGCTGGTTGGACACAGCATGGTTGTGTCCAAGTATTTGGGGAGAATGCCTCAGGGACTGACTTGTGGCCAAGGCTGGCCCCCTGCCACTTGTTGGTTGGGTTGCAGAGGAGGGTCTTCTGGTACGGGTTGGCCATTAAGGTCCCTCTGAATTTGGTTTTCCACAGGGGGCACTGTAGGACCAACCACAGGAGCCAGGCCCAATCTCAAGAACTCAACAGTATCTACCCCTTTTCAACAGCCAAGTAAAATGGCAATGAGCTGAGGACAAGCCACATGACTGCAAACAGTCTGGAAGGCCTTGGCTCCTCCACCCTCCCAGCCCCTCAGGAAGGAGCCTGACATACATGACTCAGGATGTGTTTATTAGGGAGGGGATGTCAGTGCTCTGTCAGAGGTGAGGGGGAGTTTTGAGGGGAAAAGGCAAGGAGGCTGGAGACCCCTTCAGCTGGCACACTTCTTGGCTACAATGAGGACAGCAGAAGGCACAAGTCCTGTAGGTGGGAGAAGAGAGGAGATTCAGGCAAGTGGGCTCCCTTTTGGGTCTAAAGACTCCACAGTTCCTAACATCCAACACTGAAAGCTCAACCCACTTCGAGCTGCCTCCTCTCCCCCACTGCCTCCTTAGTCCCATACCCAGCTCCTGCAGAGGTCTCTCCATATCGGCTTCAGAAAAGGCCCGCCGAGGGAAGCCACTGAGCAGCTGTACAGGGTCCTGCCCACCCCCTAGTTCCTCCCCTCGATGTAGCTCCACATAGAGTCTCACGGCGGCCAGCTGCTCCCTGGCCTTGAACGTCTGTGTCAGGGATGTCCCATCAGGCAGCCGAACCTGAAAGGGACAGAGAGAATCAAGAATCATGGACAGTTTGGGCAAAGATTTCCCTAATAAAACAGCTAACATTTATAACGTGCTTTCTATGTGCCAGACTTACAATGATCTCATCTGACCCTCCTAACTCTAGGAAGGGGGTACTATTATGACCCCCATTTTACAGATGAAACTGAGACAAACAGGTTAAGTGACTTGTCCAGGGTCACAAAGCTAGTGAATGCCCGAGGCTAGATTGGAACTCGGGTGTTCCTGATCCCAGGCCCAGGGCTCTATCCACTTTGCCCCCTGGATGCCTCCAGTTGCCTGAATAAAAAGTTAGAAAAAAAGGCTGGGGACTCATCATAAGCATGATAAAAAAATATTTACACAGCACCTGTCCTTATCTGTGCTGGATGCTGGACACAGTAAGCTAGAAATGCCCTTCCCCTACCCTCTGGGAGTTTACAATAGCCAGAGATATGAATAATCTTGTGAGATGTAACAGCCTGAACTCAAGGAGCTGAAATGCTACAATTACAAACAAGTACCACAGTCAGAATATATGTTAAGACACATATTATGGAGATTCATTTGTTCAAACAGGAGGGTCAGTTGGCTAATTCACCACTGAGTTATTGAAGGTCTCACTGAGAAGGAACGGAAGACTCACAATGGGAACAGATCTCAGAATGTGGGACAATGGGAAGAAGCTGTGGCTCCTGGCTTGAGGGAAGCCCCCCCCCAGCACCCCAGAGGATGGTCATCACACACACACACCTGGATTCGACACTGATCATACTCTCGCTTGGTGGGAGGCTCCTGACTGGGAGAAGAAGGAACAGGACCTGGCTCGGTTGCAGGGGAGGTGATCTGTGATCCAGTGCCACCAAACTAGGGGTTGTAGGAAAACTAAGAGTTCACTCTTAATCCATGACCCCCCCCACAACCATTTTCATGTTCCCTGTCTACCATTTAAGGTCCTCTACAAAGCAGAATTGGGAAGGTTTCACAGAACTGACCCTACCCTGATATTCTGGAATAGGCTCCCTTTTGATTGACTTTTCTCCCAAGTAACCCACCTTCTTGGCTCTCTCTACTTTATCCCTCTCAATCTTCTCCCGGACTCGCTGTCTGAAGAGGGAGAATAACAGCAGTGAGTGACCCCGACCCTCTGGCCAGCCTTTCCTGCTGCCCTGCACTGCCCCAGGGCCCCAGACCTGGCGGCACTCTCCTCGGCCTTCTCCCTCCTTCGCTCCTCGGCTGCCCTGCGCATCTCGTCCTCCTGCAGCCTCTGCCGGGCGGCAGACAGCTCCTGGCCCTGCCGTCTCCGCTGCCTCTCCCGCTCCACTGCCTCCCGCTGTTCCCTTTCTCCTCGTTCCTTCTGTTTCTGGGCCACCAGCTCCAACATCCTGGATTAGAGAGAGGAAAGTCTTCAGCGCCATGACTGAAATCTGAACAGCAAGACTTTGAAAACAAGAGCTGATGGGCATTTGGAGACACAAAAAGGGGGCTATTCGGCTCTTTCATGTGCTCCTTAAACAAGCACCCAGGCCCTGGCCCCTACCTCTTGGTCTGCTCGCGTTTCTCCTCTTCACTCAGAGGTGGCTTCTCCTCCACCCTTGCTGCCCCGGGCCCTGTGAAGAAGTGACCCAAATCCTGTCCCAACCACCGGCGCCGGGCCCTGAGCGCCCATCCCTTCCCTGGTCAGAGGGTGCCGTGCCTCAGCCCAGGGCTTTGGCTCTGACCTTCAGGGCTGCCTCCCCCATAGGGCGGGGGCTCATGCCCCAAGGGGTGTCCCCGGGGGGAAGCTGGGCGCTCCTCCACTTCCGGCTCATCTTCGTGTTCCATCAACCTAGACGAGTGGGCAGCCTAGTGAGCAGGGCCTGCCAGGGCCGGCCCCTCTTCGGCCCTGCACCTCCGCACCCCCGCAGGACCCTCACAGGACCCCAGCCTGGCCTCCCTGCCCTCTCACCAGTCCATGGCGGCCTCGATACCCTGGTTCCCCGTGAGGGCCAGAGCCTTCTCCCTGGGGACAGAAATCGGGGTGAGGAAGGGCTCCCCGCCGAGTGGTCGGTGCGGGGAGTCCGGGGCCCCGGCACCTCCCCCAGGGACCAGCCTCGGGCCACGGGGGGCATGGGCACTAAGGGGGGAGGGGCGCGGTGGTGGCGCGTCCGCGAACACTCAGGCTTTTCCCGGAGGAGAGGGGAGGGGTAGGGGACATGGGCGCGGCGCGCCCCCGCGGGGACGGGTTCCCTTACGCGCGCCCCCGCGGGAAGCCCATCTCGATGAGACTCTCCAGAGCTGTCCGCTCCGCCATGGCGCCGCCTCCGCCTCCGCCGGGACCTAGGAGGGGGCGGGGGCGGGGTCAGGGCGGTGGCCACGCGCACCTCCCCTCCTTTCCCGGAAGGAGGCGGAGCAGGGAACGAGCAACCAGCGCGCCGTCCGGCCTCCACCTCCTTTACGCTTCTCGGAGTGGGACCACGTGCCCACTCGGGGGTGCGCGCGCATCCAGCAAAGCAGGAGGCGGGGCCAGGTCGACCCCCCCCCCGGCCCCCCCAACCCTCGCAAGGCGCGCCTCCGGACCCGTGAATGGGGTCTTCATGCCAACTAGAGGCGACGAGCACCTCAGGGCACGCGCCTCCCCCCCAGCCTGTCTCCCTCCCCTCCCTAGCCCCAGGGCACGCGCGCGCGCCTCCTCGAGCTTCCTCCCGCCCCCTCCCCGGTCGGCGTTGCGTGCCCTCACCCAGATTCGGCGGCTCCGGACACGCTGGGCCCTGGTGGGGGGCGGCGGGGGAGGGGGCCGAGGGTGGTCGAGGGGTGAGTGTGAAGGTGGAGGCAGCCCAGGAAATCGGAAGCACCGGTGTTTGTGTCACGTGTATACCCTGGCCAGGAGGCGGGGCGGGTCTACGGGAGCTGCGGAGGGACAAGGTGGGGAAGGCGCCTTCGCTTTTCAAGGGCACGTGGTCGCGTCCTGGGAGGGGGCGGAGTTCCAACTGGTTTCCTAGGCAACCCCTCCGCATCTCAGTATTCCCGCCCCGGGAAGTGAAGCGCTTAGAGCTGGAAAGGCCGGGAGGCATCTTTCCATGGCCCACTCCCAGGAGTGGCCGAGGAAGAACTCAGGCTCCGAGGGAGGAGGAGCTTGGCCCAGGTGGCACGCACCTGGCCTTGGCATCCAGACCTCCATCCTGCCCTAGTTAGTTTTGCTGCCCCCCCCAACCAGTATTCCCCATCTGTTCACACTCTGTGGTGGTACTTCTTCTCCTTCAGCTTTTTTGCCCCAAACTCAGATCCATCCGCAGTCCAGGAAGATTAAGCACTTGCTGTGCTCGAGGCGCTGTGCCAGGAGCTGGGGGTACAGCAGGAGGCTCCTCAAGGAGCTTAGAGGGGGTCAGGATTTAAATGAAGCCAAGGAGGTCAGTGCTACCCACTGGCAGAGGTGGGAGGGGGCTCTTGCACCTCTTAGTGAGTTCTTTCATGGGCCCTCCCCCCTCTGCACCCCTTCCCCCTCCAGACCCCTAGTGAACCAAGTCAATTCTACCCCGCCCTTTTCGATCCTTTTGTTGTGCCGAATAAAGTGAGTGAGACCCCAGTCCAAATTGAAAGTGGATTTTATTAGCGTTGGACTGCCCCAGGCGAGACCCAAATCAAGCAGCCCCAAACAAGGGTAGAGCATTGGCATATAAAAGTCAAAGCTTGAGAAAACAGGAACTTACAGAAGCCAAAATCAGCCATTGGCAATACTGGTTACATAGTCATATAAAGATTGACAGGAAGTTTTGTTTCTGGAACAGGGTGGGTGCAGGAAGTACCTAGGGCGGGAAATCTAGGCTCACTCTGGTTTGTCTTGGTGGGCTTATCTTCCACGAAGAAGGGGGGGCAAAATGGCTGGTAAGGCCCCAAATGGTGGCCTATATATTACGGACATAACATTCCCCACTTCTCTTGTAACTGTGTCAAAGGGGCCACATCATCATAGGTCAAGAGGGCCTGTCTCAAGGGGTTGCAGGGATCTCTAACACTGAGTAGCTTGACAGTGCTGAGGTGGGATTTGACAAACTCGAGGAAGCGATTAATCAGGCATGGACCTAAGATGAGGGCTAGGGGGAAGAGGAGAATGTGGAACACGTATGTATCCGTGTTGCTCCACCATCTCAGGTAGAAGCTGATAGTCTAGGAGACACAAATCTGACAGACAAGTTCAGTATGCAGGGTCCAGATAGAGAAAGGAGGAAAACAAAAAAAGGAACCAAGAATCCCCTGATGCTGTTATTTACAGATGACTAGGCCAAACAAATACCCATTTACCAAGTTCTTTAATATATAAAAAGGAATATCATCTGAGGCTAAATAAGCCAGATCCTATTTTTTATTATAGTAGTCCAGAAGTATCCCAACCTTACCCTGTGGGATAATGATTTAACATTGTGTTTGTAACTTTTTTCACAAACTTCTTTTCCTTTATTTAATTATTCCCCTAACATTCAGAAAGAATGTTCTCTTCCAGGGATTCACTCATTTTCCCAGTTGTTTGGACTACACATTCAGATTGAAAAACAGCAAAATTTCATATATGTGCATTGTGCTCACATATCTTTCACTTCCACTTGTTTTGATTACAGAAATTTGCCATAAAAGGAGAGGCAAGGACATGATTAGATAAAACATCACAGTTTTCCAACCATGCGTCATCAATTCCAGCTTATAGCCAGACTCAGGAATAGTCAGATGTGAAAAAATTCCTTTTCAAAGGACACAATGGGTAAACGGAGCCAGGATCCCATCCTAAACTGAGGCTAGGATTGTCCTCTCAGTTTCTCCAGACACAGACACGTGTAACAGTCACATTCTCTGAGTACCTTGTAGCATTTCTCTCAGAAGGTGGATTATTGACTATTTAGTACTGATGGATTTTTATGATCCATCAGACAACTCTCAAAACACAGTTTGTTATAGTCTCAAGAGCTTTTATCTCAGATGGCAAGTTTCATTAATCAAGAATTTTCCCAGGACTACATTTCAGTTTAAACTTGTCCTTATGCAAAAGCCAATCATTAGAGATCGTTTCTAGATATTTGCAAATTCTCAGTGTGCCAAGTTCCTTGTTTAGGAATTCCATAACCCAAACAAGCTCTTTGGCAATCTTATAAAATTAGGGAGGATGGAGAAGGACCCTTGAGAAGGCGCTGCCTTTTTCACCCCATAGGATAGAGCTGCTGTGGGCTGTGGTTTTGACTGGCCCTGAGGACTGCTCCGAAAGGGCAGAAGAATCCTCTTTTCCATACAACACACACACACACACACACACACACACACACACACACACACACACACACACACACACACACACACACACACACACACACACGAAGAGTAATCAATTATCAGCTTTAGGTTTTAGCATTAAAACATAACCAACAATCTTGTAATTTTCATAAGGAATAGCCAAATTGTTTTAGCTGCAACACAAACAAAGCTTCAGATGACACCAATTGTATTCCCAGATAATATAATATTATTGATAGAAGTACAGACTGTCTTACCCTCACGGGAGCTACTTCCAGCTTTCAGCAGCAGGGGCTCAGGACCATCACCAGCCAGGCCCTCAGGGGAGCACTTTTTGCCAGGTGGGGGAGGGGTAAAACTCCCTTTTCCTAATCTGATCTGGGATGAGAGGAGGGAATAGAAAAATTTCAGGGCTATTTGCAATTGTACTGAGATGCCCTCTTGACTCAAGGGGGAGAGAGTGAGGGGAGGGGAGTGACCAGGGGAATCGCAAAACCTAACAAAACCATAGAATCTGCTAAGCTGGGGTTTTTAGCTGTTCTAACTTTTCACCTCTACGCCCATCCCTTAAAGTTTAGAGTGGGACATGGGACTTTTCAGACCAGCAGTCACAAGACTAGTGCCCTTTCTTAGGACACCTGAAGTACGTACGAACCAAAGTCTGTTTTTCTGAAAGCACCTATTTAAGGCAACAACAAATACAGGAGTGAAACTTAAAAATTCAGGGATGAGGTGCAGGCTCTGGGAAACCCCTTGAAGTCTGATTGAATCTTCCCGCTTGATGAGGCATTTGCACAAGCCATGAGTTTTTCATTGTGGCTGGGCCCAGACCTCTGTTACTAGCCTGGCCTCCATTGTCCACCTGCTTCCCACCTTTGAGCCTATCAAAATATCAATCCACCCTTGCATTGACCTCATTGACTCCTCCTGAAGACCCTTCCCAGGCGCCTCCTCTAGACCACCCTTAGATTCCTGTGTACAGAAGACCCCATCTTCCCTCCACGTGGTGTGGGAGCGCCATAGAATGCCCTAGCACAGACTTGCTGTGTGTCAGACTTACTCTGGCCTGCTTGCCCAATGCAACATCACAGATACCGAGGGTCCCTAAGAGTCTACCCCATATGGCGAACTTTTAATGAATCATTAATAAACTTTACTCTTCTTTGGCTGAGAAGACTTGAGTCGAATTCATTCAGCAGGACCCGGCGTGCTGGTATTTTGGGGTCTCCAGAGCATCCCTAACCCTACCCTCTTCAACAGTAGGCTTTAATATAATTGTGAGCAGTATTAAATTATTGCAACAAATTAACTTGCAAATGAACATTTAGTAGGCCTTTAGAATCACACAAAAAGATTTTGCAAAACATTTCTGCATAAAAAGGATTTCCCTTTAAAAAAAACTTACCCTTTATCCTGATGTTGAAGGAAATAATCATTAGACTTCCATGAAATAAATGAGATGGAAACCTTCAAGACTGGGATTGATCAAAAGCACGCTGGTAGGAAATGTCCTGGAAGCATCACAAATCCCCAGGTACCAATGAGTGTTCACCTTGGGGAGAAAGTTCAGCTCTTTTTGTTTTTGTTTTTCCTGAGGGAAGAAAACACCCCATGAAACTGGCCCTGTCCCAGCAACAAACTTTACCGGACCTTTAGGAACTTACCGAGCAGGAATCCTGCTGCACGAAGACTTTACACAGGTTTGAGCTAATCCAATCTGGATTCATAATCACTAGTGGTGACATTTTAATTTCTAAAGTCCAATACTCTTAGCACTTTAAAAGAAAAGGTTAGGAAATGCATATAAAGTTTTAAGTTAAAACACAGGGTACAGAGACCTAGAAACCGGGGTACAGGGAATTCCAAAGAAAACCAGGCACAGAGGCCCACCTCTCCACCTCCCCAGGAACAGCACAGGGTAAACCAATGCAGGTGGAACAACACAGGACAGAAAAATTTGACAAGGAATTTTAGGATAAGGCAGTGGTTCTCAACTTTCCTAATGCCTCAACCCCTTTAATACTTGTATGTGGGCGTATCTGCATATGGGTGGATCCGCCTGGAGATGGTTAGAGCAGCGTTGTCTCGGTTTCTAAAACCATCGGAAATATGTTTTTTCTGATGGTCTTAGGTGACCCCTATGAAAGGGTCATTCAACCCCCAAAGGGGTCGCAACCTACAGGTTGAGAATTGCTGCTTTAGAGGATAAACCAGGGAAGGGCAACTCAAGCTTTAGGGCACCCTTGTAGCCACGTCATTTCCCCACTCAACCATTAGGCAGGAGAATTCTTTCTGGAAAAAGGGAGGAAGGTCATAGTCTTCAGTAGCTACTTCCTGCTGCACAGGGGCGAAGAGTCCATTTCAGGAACCCAGAATCAGTGGGTGGAGGAAGGGTGGTCAGTGGAGGGCGTGGAATGGGGCACCAGCTGAGTCCAGGGTGAAGAGAGACAAACACTCAGGAACACCAAGGGTAGGGGTTGGTATCCTAAGAGCTGAAAGTGAAAGTTCTGCAGGTGAGAAGACACAAAGCAAACCAGGAGGTTAAACAAGCACCGCCCAAGTATAAGAGCAAGTAACGTGATTAATAATGGGTCAGAACGGGGGAAACAAGGGAGAGGTGGTCGGGGGAGATACCAGGCTGGAGTGGATGTCTTGCATCCAAGAGGTTGCTTATAATATCCTTTGAGAACTCAAAGGATAAATTGCATGCAGGGTCTTCAGGGAATAGTGGGAGAGCTATGGGGAGTAAGTAGCCTAGTTTACTGGGAATGATGGTGACACACCCAACAGTCATGTACTCTGCCTTGCCCCACCGACTGCCCTATTTGAATTAACTCATTAGACTTCTAGTCCCGAGGAAGCAGGTCTAACCCTAGGCACAGGGTGGGAATCAGGAATCAGTGGGCTAGAAACAGAAGTGGTTCAAGATGGGGCCCAGAACCCAGCATAGCTAGAAAGCACACAGGCAAGTCCCCACAGTGAGGGGCTTCAATGTGTAGTCTCCTCTGATCACTTTTCTGGCTGGTCACATCCTACATCTTATCTCATATCTCACACCCTGCCTCCTGCTTGCTTCATCTGCCTCAGCAGCCTTGGCTGGCTGTGCCCTCCACCCAAATGCTTTTGGGACAAAGGCTCCTGAGTGGGAAATATAATACCTCTCCCTTATGAGGAGGCTGAGTTTCTTTTCTCCCTGGTGAGTTGTCTGGTGCAGGAGTCATACCCATCCCTCCCCCAGGGATTCAGGGACTAGAAGGTGACCCCCCTGGAAGACCCACCAACCCAAAGCTTCTTTCTCCCCTTTTGATTTATGGGCAAAGGAATCTTCCAAAGCAGAGGAGGGGGTGAGAGGCGAAGAAGGTGTTATCACAAGGGAGCAGACAGACGAGGTAAAGGGTGAGACAGCGGCGCCATTACAGACTACCTCAGAGGTGTCACCCAACTGGTGGCCTGGGCAATGAATGATGGAGACGTGGGAGGGAAGCCAGAGTCAAGAAGAGACAGGATCTCAGCCTGATTCTTGATAGCTTTTCCAGCCGCAGTTAGGAGGCTATGTTCACGATAGATGGCAGCATGAATGTGGTCAGCGG
The DNA here is from genome assembly GCA_028627135.1 of Pseudochirops cupreus. NCBI lineage: Eukaryota > Metazoa > Chordata > Mammalia > Diprotodontia > Pseudocheiridae > Pseudochirops > Pseudochirops cupreus. The sequence continues at coordinate 10,483,196 of CM053583.1, read as the reverse complement.
CAAAAGCTTAGCGGCTACAGGTGTAGAGTTAGCCATCTTTCCCTCTGCATGGCCAAGAGTGTGGGTTAAGGCAACAAGCTTGGTGCTGGGCAGAGTGATTGGTAATACTGGTTACGTAGCCATATAAGGATTGACAGGAAGTTTCCTTTCTTGGAACAGAGTGGGTGCAGAAAGTACCTAGGATGGGAAATCTGGGTGCTGGCAGGTTTGTCTTGGTGGGCTTATCTTCTTCCGTGAAGGAAGCTGGGCAAAATGGCTGGTAAGGCCCCAATGGTGGCCCATATATTGCAGGCATAACACTTTTCCCCTGTGTTTCATCCAATTGTTGCCCTGCCTGGGCTCCTAGTCACCTGTGGGGAACAAGGTGGGAGCAAATCCCCAAATGCATCTGACTGGATCCACTAATCTCAACTGGGCCCTGGCCCTAGCATGACAATCCTTTTATACCTTCCTGATTGACTCCTTATCCCACTCATCACAGCCCTCTCCCAAACTGTTTCTTGTTGTTTGTCATTCATTCCCAGAGAGGACCATGGCATCTCGAGGGTGACTTGCAATTGACTGATTTGAGTGAGTGAGGGTTGTGCAAAGTCACCAGCCTCACCTTCTCCTCAGGAGTCGTCTGAGTCCATTCGCAAGGTATAGATCAGGATGACTGGAGGTGGCCTCAGATACGGTAGGAGACCCTGGCCTTTTTAAGCTAAGGTCTTTATCTGGTCTGTTTGACTCAGGCTATACCCATTCAATGATTAAGGCTAGATAACAAAACCTTTTAGCCCTCCTCCAACCTCCCATAGCTTGCCTTCTCCCCACCTTCTCAGCTGAGAGCCTTGCCTCATAGTTGGATGAAATGGAGGCTGTTAGCTAAGAGCTCTCTCTCTTCTCCTCTCCTCCTCAGCTCCCAGAGGCCATCTGCTTTCTTCCTTCACCCACTTCACATGAGAACTGGTCCTTCTGCTTGCCAGGGCAAACCCGTTTCTGTGTCCCAGTGGTCCTGTTTCATTGTCTTCTTCACAAGGCTGCCCCTTCTGTCATCCCCTTTCTCACTTATCTTCAATGAAGATTGCCTCCTTGCCTCCTCAGTGCGTCCCTACTGCCCACCAAACATACCCAGGTCTCCCCCTTCCTCACTGTCCAGCCCTGTTAACTATCCTCCTGTATCCTTCTCTCTTTTCTGGCTACGCTCCGATCTATGCCCAGTGCCCCTACTTCCTTCTTAACTCTTTAGTCTGTTTTCTGAGCTCATTTTCCAACCAAAACCTCCCTCTCTGGAGCGACTGTTGATCCCTTCATTGGCAGCACTAAGAGCCTTCTTTCGTTCCTCTGCAGCCTTTGACGCTGGTGCATCACCTTCTCCTTGGCCCTCTTGTCTCGGACACTGCTCTCCTGGTTCTCCTCCTGCCTATTGAGTCTGTCCTTCTCATTCTCTTTGACACATTCCCTAAGCCAGGGTTGGCCCCAGCCCCAGGCCTGCTCCTCCGTCCTATTTCATTTGGTGATTGGGTCAGTGATCCTCGCGGTGCAGAGCATTCTCACGTCTGTCTGGCACTAACCTTCTCTTCCAAACTCTAGTCTCACATCTCCAACTGCCCGTGCACAGCTCAAACCTGAATGTATTGTAGCCAACATAAACTCAACATGTTAGAAACTGAACTCATTATCTTTCCTCCCCAACCTCTTCTCCGTCACTGCCTGTGGTCCCATCATCCTCCCCGTCCCCCAGGCTCCCAATCTGTCATCCTCAACTCCTCCAACTCCTTGTTCTCCCACCTCCCGTATCCCACCAGTTGTGGGGAACTGTGGCTTCTACATTCACAACCCCTTTCCTCCACATACCCCTTCTTTCCTGTGACCCTGCCCCCACCATGGGGAAAGCTCCCCTTACCTTATGCCTGGATTATTGCAATGGTTGCTGGCTGGTCTGCCCACTTCAGTCCATCCTCCACTCCTCTCTCAAACTGAGGCAGGTCTAACGGGCACACTCATGTCTTGAATGAAATCTAAAAGCCTCCATTTTCCTTTTAAAGCTCCCCATAACTTGACACTTTCTTTCCTTTCCAATCTTCTTGCACCATACACGGCCCCTCCTCCAGCCTCATATTCCCCGAGCCAAGGGTGCTGGCCCCTGCCCATCCCTGCACAGGCCACTCCAGACTCTGGCCTTTTTCGGGCTGTCTCCCAACCCAGGAGCTCTCTCCCTCCTCATCTCCATCACAATTAGCCTCAGTCTCCTTTCATCTCAGAGCCTTCCCTTGTCGATTGTGTCCAGTCTAGGCCGTTTCTGTCTGTCAGTACAGTTGTTTGCATGTTCTCTCCCATTAGACTGGGAGCTCCCTGTGGGCAGTGCTATCCCTAGTGCTTAGCAATGTTTGGCACCTCGTAGGCACTCAGTGCTTGTGGACTTGGCTTCTGCCATTCCCGTTCAGCAGGGACACAGGGCCCGAGGGAGCTGGTAAGCACATGTCTGGGCCTGTGGCCCTGCCTACCAACATCTGCTCTCTGCAGCCTCCAGCGGCTTGAGTCAGAGGCTAAGAGGACTCCACCCAGGAACACATCTCCTGAGAGATGACAGCTAGAATTTCAGGAAGGTCATAAAACGGCCCACTTGGAAAGGGGACTCATAGGCCCTCTGATACAATCCCCTCATTTTCCAAATGGGAAAGAGAGGCCATAGAAAGTCCTACAACCAGCAGACAGCAGGGATAGATTTTAAATCCAGCCTGGGCCTAAAGCTTGGAGCCAGGGAGCAAGAAACAGAAAGGCAGGGGGAGTGGGACAGGCTAAAAACCAGAAGGGGGGAGCACAAGACCAGATCAGCCGAGCCCATTCCTATTCTGAAAATAATGGGAGCAGAAAACTGACCTTTTTCCCATTTGAAGACAGCACATCTCCCTAAGATGAAAGAAAATGGCACCTGAATTTAGGAGAATGGAATTCATCTCCATGTTTCAGAGACATTGCAAGCCTCCCAGGTGATGGCATGGAGGTGGCGAAACTGGGGTCTAGAGACCACATGTGACCTTCTAGGCCCTTGGGGTGGCTTTTAGACTGAGTTCAAGTTCTACCAGACAGATCCTTTCATTAAGATTTGTTCTGTGAAGTTTGAATGCGGTCAAAGGGCTGCCCTTGAGGACCTAGTGGATCACATGTGGCCTTGAGGCTGCGGGTTCCCCACCCCTGGCTTAGCTAGATGGTGAAAGCCAAGTCCCCTGACCTCCTCAGGCCTGTTTATCCATCTGTGAAATGGGGAGGAGCCTTGCACCCCAGAGCGCAGACGGCTGTTCTAGGTGCAGGGGCAGCAATGGCAGCCACAGCCAGTCAGCTCTCTGGACAGATGCCCCCACCCTGCCAGTACAACTCCAAGAGAGACTTTCCTTTCTTCCCTCTCCCCAGTACTCCGTTAGCGGCACCCATGCTCACACAAAAGACTGCGGATAGGGGTCTGGGCTCCATTATTGTATGTTTATTAGTCAGCAAGAAGCAAAGACTAGTGGAGAAAAGCAAAGTCTCCTCCCTCCAGGAGGATTCATCTAAACACCAGAGCCCAGTCACATGAAATGCTCCTCTTTCTCTGTGACTGCAGCTTTCAGCCTAGGGACAGGGAGAAGGCCCATATTCCACACACTGCAGTTTGAGGAACTCCAGGCTGGGCTGTGGGCTCTAGTCACCTTCTCTTCTGAGGGGAACTCCCTCCTTCAATAGACCTAGAGCCACTTCCTTGAGGTGTGAGAAGTCAGGCAGCTCTCTGAAGGTTAAGTCACCCGCCATTTTTTTTTGCTGTCCATGGTCCTTAAACTTGTGGCTGGGACCACTAGAGTTCCTCCCTGGCTCTGGAAGCAGCCGTTCCTCTGGGCTGGTGGGGACAACCCCATCGTTCCCGGAGACAGAAATGCCATAGCAAAGCAGCAGAACTTATGCAGATCAGAACTATTCCTATCCCCACTGCTACATGTACCAGGGTCTGGGGTTTAGGGGGAATGGAAAGATGGCGGCAGGGTCCAAATAATGGAAAGCTGGTGGGCAGAGGAGCCCCGTCTGCCCCACCTCCCTCTGGAACAAAACTTATCCCAGCATCATTTGAGGCCACCACACAGAGGACATAAGTTCCTCCAGGTTTCAGTCCTTCCAACTCTGCCCTTCGGACGGTAGTGTTGAACAGAACCGGAGGGCCTGTTCTGACAGGGGCACCTCCTTCCCAGAGCTGGAGCCAGTATTCGTCCACAGGGGAGGAGGGAGCACACCAGTGGACTACTGCCCGACCCTGGTCTGCCCAAATATGCACTTCCCCAAGACGGGGAGGTTCTGGAGGTTGGTGGGAACTGGAGATAGCTGGGCAGAAGCAGGCTGTGCCATTAGGGCCCTGGAGTTCTTGACAGGGCACTTGCAGATGTCTACATCGGTCGTAATCACAGAGACTGTTCTTAGGAGGGGGAGTTTTCTCTCCCTCTTCTTCTTCCTCCTTATAGTCCTCTGAATAGAAAGACCAAGCCAGGTGTGGTAAAAAGGAAACAGCAGCCAGGAACTGCAGGAAACAGGCTGGACTCAGCATGGTACCTATAACAAGGGAAGAAGGACAGAGTAGGAGACACTCCATTTAAAATGACTGTAGCCAGCACACGACACCTGGAAGCGTACCTACCAAAACAAACCCGGAATTACATGGACAGAACTATAAAAACAAAAACAAAAACTCAGCTCTTTCTATACAAATAAAATCAGATTTAAATGACTGAAGAAGTATTAATTGTTCGTGAGCAGGCCGGGCCAATATAATAAAAATGACAATCTTACCTGAATAATCTATGTATTCAATGCCATCCGATTAAATTACCCCCCAAATTACTGAGTTAGAAAAAGTAGGAACAAAGTTCATTTGTACTGATAATCATTTAATATCATACTTCAGCTAAAGTCTGATCTAATCAAACAAACCGCTCTGATTAAAACTGCCTTTCCCTGTGTCTGCAGTGTCTCAAAGACCAGAGGTGAGATTCCTCTTATCTTGGGACTCACTCCACAGGAGAGCAAAGCAGACGCCCTGAGACTGTAAAATGTAAACAGACCCTGCTCTGGTTGTCGTCAACTTGCATTTACAACCAAGGAACTCTGCATCACATATAGATGGTAGCAAATGGAAGTCATGAAGTTTTGTGACATGGTCATCCTGAACTGGGCTGGTTCTAAAAATGTATGAAAAGTCTTATGATTTCTCTGTTCATCAGTCAGGAATTAACTCTTGAGTCCTTGTGCAAGTTCTGTTAGCTCTGGGGAATAAACTCTGGAACTGTGTATCACTACTGGCTCATCTCTTTAACCTAACCTTTTTAAGTGGTCAACAGTATGAACAAAAGGCCAGGAACACCAAAGGACCTGATAAAAATGTAAAGGACAGAGGTCTGGCTGTATCAGATCTGAAACCATATTCTAAGGCCGTTAATTATCAAAACTATGTGATCCTGGCTGAGAAACAGAAGGGCAGATCAACGGAAAGAAGTGATGTCCAGTGTACAGCAGTAAATGACCATAGTAGCCTTATGTTTGACAAGTGGGAAGGATTCAGTTTTGGGGATAAGAATCCATTATTTGCAAAAGTTTTTGGGCAAGCCAGAAAAGTCTGGCAGGAATTAGGCACGGATCAATAGCTTACAGCATTTACCAAAATAAGGTCAAAATGGCCGTTAGATATGACCTCGATAAAAAGGGAGATGTTACAAGAAAATTAGAACATTACCTATCAGATTTATGGAGAGAAGAATTTGTGAATAAGCAAGAGATGGAGAGCATTGTGAAGTGTAAGATGGATCACTGAAAATGCATTAAGTTAAAAAGGTTTTGTGAAGATAAAATCAACATAGCTCAAGATCAGAAAGAAAGCAGAAAATTGGGGGGAGACTTTTTATAGACTGCTTCTTAGAGAAAGGTCTCATATCTCAAGTATATAAAGAACTCTGTCAAATCTATAAAAACACAAGTCATTCCTCAGTTGATAAATGGCCAAAGGATATGAACGGGCATTTCCGATAAAGAAATCAAAATAATTTTTAGCCAGATGAAAAAAAAATGCTCTCAATCACTGATTAGATAAGTGCAGTTACAACTTTGGGGGATCGTTTTATACCTTTCAGATTGGCTAAGATAACAGAATGGGAGCAACAAATGTTGGAGGGGATATGGGAAAACTGGGACACTAGTACATGACTGATGGAACTGTGGGCTGATCCAACCATTCTGGAGAGCAATGTGGAATTATGCCCAAAGAGTTTGTTTTAAGAATAAATTCGAACAACTAGGTCATTCTGAGTGTTGTAAATACCCAGATTAAATGCCAAGGATTTATAAAGGAACATGTTATCTGCTTGGAGAGAGCTGATCAACAGAAGTATGTATAGTATGATTTTATACACACACACACACACACATACATTTTTGTAAGTAACCTTCTCTAGGGCAGGGGTGGGGGAGGGAGGGAAAGAATATAAAAAATCGGAATAAGAGCAGAGAATGAAAGAAAAACTGGAAGGAAACAGAAAACAGAGGAGCTATGAAAACAAGAGTATTTATTACATAGTTGGGCTTTTTTAGAAAGTCAACAGTGTGAAAGGTAAATTCATGATTTTATAGTGAATCCTTGTCTTAGATTGTATTGTGAAAATGGAAATGTTCTTTTTTTGCCTTTATACATTTAAGTTCAAAACAAATAAGAATAAAACACAAGGCAGTCAATTAGAACTGACCCTTCCCACTGCCCTATAGGAGGTGCGCTGATAAAAGCCATTCAAGGGTCAGTGAAGAGAGGAAGTGTCCAACGAGACAGCAAAAGAGGAACGACAGGGTCGGTCCCAGATGCTTCTCCTCTCTCCGTCTCTCACACATACCCCAACAGACTACAGCACGGCATAGCCAAAGCTGCCTTTAGCCCAGTGCCTATGCATCAACAGACTTAACAGATTTTCATAGGGTCTAGAAAGGACCTTGCCTACAGGCAGAAGAATCATGATTTGAACCTAGAACCTGACCTGGGGTTCTTTCCACTACATTAAGCTGCCTTTCAGTAACACGGAGATGGACAGTGAAATTTAGGTAGCTAGCAACCTTGCAGGGTTCTGGGCAGTTAGCTGGCACAGTAGATAGGCTGCCAGACCTGGAGTCAAGAAGACCCAAGTTCAAATCTGACCTCAGACATCTACTAGCTGTGTGACCCTGAACGAGACATTTCACAGTTTGCCTTAGTTTCTTCATCTGCGAAATGAGTTGGAGAAGGAAAAGGTGAACCACTCCAAACCCCCGAATGGGCCCTCCAAGAGTCTGCCACGACTGAACAACAAAGGAACCTTCAGGATCCTCATTAGCCCAGCTGTTAGCTCTCACCTACACCTCTCACCTCCAACAAAACCCAGGCCTCACTCACCAGCCAGCTGCTTCGGACGAGGTGTTTCTGGAATCAGGTGGATCAGGTGGTGGGAGTTCTCATGACAGCTGGGCCTGAATCTCAGTGGCCTTCAGGCTCTGCTGCCTGAATCTCAATGGCCTCCAAGAATCTCCAATTTTATAAGCCTCAGCAGTGATGTCACTATCTGCTCCCCCCACCCCCATCGTGGTCCTGTATGTGCAAAGAGAAGGGCTGGTCCCGGCACAGGGTCTGAGTCACGGGACTAGAGATGAGGAAAACCACATTCATCTGGCTCCGCTGAAGACCAGGCTTCCAGGGTCCTGGAAAGGGAGGGGAACATGGACAATGGCCAGAAGTGGAAGGGTGGAATGTGTCAGGCGTGTGAGGAAGTGGGTGAGTTTGTGTGGAAGGCACATCTGTGCGATGGCACAAGAGCAGGAGGTCTCTGGGGCCCACATGGGATGCCTGGGGTCCACACCCACCAGCTTATTTCCTGTCTTACACCTCCCTGTGGATAGAGGGAGGGGTGAGACAGTTCTCAGTGTGTCAGCCCCTGACCCCCCTCCCCAGTCCTAGGGCGAGATGAGGGACCCACGTGAGATGGAAAGATTAATAGCTTCCAGAAGAACCAGGCTCATAGGCCTCAACGGGCTGTGCCCCCAAAGATCATCCTGGTCCTCGTCCAGGTCCCCCAGCCCCCGACACGTGAGCAGCCTGGACTGGACATGAGAGGGTTAAGAGGGGAATGCCCCAGGGGCAGCCACTTTTCCATTCCCTGACTGGTGACCCTCCCAATCTGGCCCAAATAGGACAGAAAACCAGATGAAGTGAGAAGAGTTTATTGTGGAGAAAAGAGAAAAGCACAGAGAGAGTGAAGGAGAGTGCTGGACAGGAGAGGGCCACAGCCCCCGCCCTCATGAGCTGGAGCAGGCCGGGCGGAGGCGGGGGCTGCCTGCAGGGCTCTCGGCCAGGCTTGGGGGGTCTGCACTACCCAGGGTTTCCGGGCAGGTGGAGGGCAGGTTGGCCTCAGTCAGCAGGGCTGCGTCCTCCCAGGAGCCAGAGCCTGCACAGGAGAGAGAAGGAAGGACATGAGGAGCGTGAAGCAGCATGACAGAGGCGCCCAGCCCTTTCCAGGCTGCTCCAGCAGCAGGGCTCAAGGCCCCCAGAGCACCTCACCATCGCTGGTCTCCTGATCCAGTCCCTCTTCACTAAGAGGCTGCAATTCAGGCCCCTTCTCCTCCAGCGGCTGACTCCCTGCAGAGAGAAGGGGGCCAGTCACGCTTGGCTGGCTGTGTTTGAGGAGGGGAAAGACAAAGGACAGGGTGAGGAGGTGGGCACATACCCGGCCCAAGGACAGCCGCGTGGTCCCCGTCATCCTGCGATTTCTCTGGAAGCCTGGTTAGCTCTGCTCGGCCTCTTGGCCCCAGCCCTGAGGAGAGGGAAAGGCTCCAGGAAGCTGTTCCAACGTGACATCCACTCCTTCCCCGCCACCCCACCTCCTCCAAGCAGAGAGACTGAGAGGCTGAACCCTAATGCTGGACTCAGGAGGCCTGGGCTCCACTGGTAAGAAGGGCTTAACCCTGGTGCCCCCTACTGCCTGGGGTTATTGTGAAGAAAATGCTGAGTTGTGCAGCACCCTGAGACGCTACGCACGTGTGAGCTGTTGCTACAGAGAGCCTGATCAAGGGGAATGAGCTCCACAGACAGACCAGGAACTGGGACCACATCTGGGAAAATGCCCAGACCTTCTCTGGTCCCCAAGTGCTCAACGCCATAAAGCCAAGGCCCTCCTTAGCACCAGGGCACTCCTGGGGACCTCAGAAGAGACCCCAAACTCCACAAGGCTCATAGCGGGCTAAGCAGCTCTAAGATATTATTCCTGCTATCATCAGGTGACCCTCCCATGACAATGGGCTGGTCATGCCTGGCATGCCAACAGTGGCATGAGACATCATGGACGTGTATGACTGGAAAGGAAGTGAGCCAGCCACGACAGGAGGAGGACAGCAGGGGGATCTGCAGCAAAGACCCAAAGCCCAGAGCAAAGGCTCCAGCTGCTGGGATGGCAAGGAGTCCCATAGTCCCCTGCCTTTGGGGGATGGAGAGAGAGGCCCCTAGGGGACATCATAGAACCTGAGGCACCACCCAACAAACCTGGTCGTCTGGTGGGGGCCCTTCTCTGGCCTTCCGGTTGGGAGCCATCCTTACCTCGGTTCATCACCTAAGACAAGGAGAGAGGTCACTGAGCTGGGAGGAAGGAGGGACCCCCAAAGTTATCCTCAGAAGCCATATCCCAGGCCTTCTGGATGCCTCTCATTCCCCAGTCCTCTGCAGTGGCTCACTTCACGTGAAAGGGACCAGCCACAATACCTGCAAGGTGAGACGATGCCTGGGCCAGATGCCGCCCCACACCCACTGCAAGTAGCTGAAGAGCACGATGACGCTGAGGAAGGTCAAGTTGCTGGCAATGCCGATGACAGCGGAGGTGATGGGGAAGTTGTAGAGCAGATACCTGAGGCCGGGCAGGGAGGGCAGTGGGTATATGACAAGAGGGCCTGGGTCTAATGTCCCTCCCAAGGACTAGCCCAGAGCTGGGGAGATGCTTAGAGTCTGGCGGTAAGAAAGCCGATGTCTGAGAATCATACCTTGTGTTAACTTAGGAGCTGGGAGGGAGTTAGGGGGGCCTCTGAGTTCCAGCCCCTCTCATCTGACAGAGAGGGTGACAGGCATGGCAAGGCAAGTAGCCAGAGCTTCCTTCCTTCACCCTGGCCTGGCTTCAGGGAAACAGAGCATCTCTGAGGCTGAAAGCTCGCCCAGCCCAGACAGGAGGCCAAGGCAGGCCTGCTGGAAATGCCAATGCCCTCATCTTCCCTTCCTGAGGTTTACGCTTCAAAATCCCCTCCTCCCCTTGACTCTTTCCTACCTGAGCCCTGTGAAGTGGGCGTGGATCCGGAGCTGAGCCCCATAGAGCTGAATGCGGTTGCTGTGGATCTCTATCACTGCGCCTGTGGTTGGCGTGTACTATGGAGGGGGGGGGGGGCCCAGTGTCAGCCCCAGGGGCTCCTGGGAGGTTCCACTCTCCGTACCGCCCCCCCCCCCCACCCGGTCTGTCTCTCTCTTTCTCTTGTCTCTTTCCATCTCTTCTTTTTCTCCCTCTGTGTCTCTCTCCCTTTCTCCTCTCTCCCTCTGTCTCTCCTCCAGGGCTCAGCTGCTCCCAACCCTCCCTACCTTTCTGCAGCAGCCCTGGTCAGTGGGTGCTTTCAGTAGAAGAGGCCAGGGCTCCCCAACTTCTCTCGCCTACTAGCCCCTGACTCCAGGGCCCCCCCCCTCACCGAGTCCTCCCGGTAGTCTGCATACAATTCCACCTCCAGGAGCTGCTTTTGTTCTGCAAAGCCAGATAAGAAGAGGCCTGAGAAGACCAGGGTGTCCAGCAGTCGAAGCAGTGTCGACCGGTAATGCAGCATAGCCTGTGAGGGCCAGAGAGGAGACATGAGCTGCCCAGGGAAGCCTCGCTGGCTCAGGTCTTGGCCCCACCGCACCCACTCCTGCTCAGCCCCTACTTCGTTACTATGTGTCGTTCCCCTCCCCCACCCTCCCACCCCAGCTCACTTGCTTCCCTGGGTCACCATCTCGAACCCTGGCTGCCCTCCTGCCTTTGGTTTTCTATAAAGCCTATTCCTCTTTACTGAAACCTCGTCTTAAGGTCCCTGTCTTCTGGAAGGCTTCCAGAGCTAAACCCACTATTTTAGCCCAATAAAATCTATCCTACTGCCTTCCCCACACTCTGCCCATTGTAATCTGAACAGTCCCTGGTAAGGGGGTCTTAATGTAGATCCGACAATCCCTGAGTAGATTTCAGAGGGCCATGAAATTGGAAGGGAAAAAAGTACACCTTTCCTTCAATATATCGAATGCACTTAAAAATGGGATTTGGAGAAGGCGTCCAGGGGCACTTCCTCAGACTGTCAAGGGGATCCAGGACACACAAATGTAATGTTAAGAACCTCTGATATAAGGCAAGTGGAGGCTGAAGATCAAATGGAACCGATGCTAAAGGCACTGTTGCTGGACCCTAGGGATAAGATGCTCTAGCTCAGGTTCTCTCATTATCCCATCAGCTAAAGAGCTCAGAGTCCAGGCCAGTCCCAAAGTTGGTGCTTCAGCCATGGGTAGGCATCCCATCCCAAAGCTACCCAAGAGCACTGGCTCCCTCCGTGTCCCTGCTCCCCTCTACAGACCCTCCTCCAACGGTCTCTTTGCTTGGCTTCTCCTCCACACCTAACTCCCAAGACTCACTGAACGGGCAGAAGAGGAGATGACTCGTCCCCCGCGGGTGTAGCAAGCAATGGTGACCATGAACATGCCCAGCTCCTGGTTCACTGGGGACTCGGGCATTTCTAACTCCAGGGAAATTCGGTAAGGCTGTCCGTACATCAGCACCTGCACCACAGTGGGGGGTGGGGGGCTCATCAGGCCTCTGCTCAGCCCACACGCCTCCTTCTTTACCATCTTTTGTTTTTTCATCACTTTCATTTCTGAACGTATCTCTCCCACCAACAGTGAGCCATGATTTATAACAAAGAATTTTTAAAAACCCGAATATAACTGAGTAAATCCAAACATGTCCACTGAATCTGAGAGCGTAAGAAATATGCCAAGTCTCTAGTTCAGCACGTGTGCTCGTGTGTGTGTGTGTGCGTGTGCTCCTGTGTGTGTGTGTGTGTGTGTGTGTGTATGTGTGTGTGTGTGTACACTTGCATACCTGTGTCTTCCTCCTAATTTCCCCAGAGTCCCTGGGTCCAAATGCTGCCTTGGATCCACCTTCCCCAGCCCCCACTGGAGACACTGGATGCCCCAGCCTCAGAGGGCCAAAATCCTGTTCACTTCTCAGACTAGGCCTTGCTTCTCTTGTTCAAAGACTGTCTGCTGCATGTCATTGGTGACTTTCCTTCTTGGAAAGCAAACTCCCACATTGCCAAATAGGTCATCCGTGACTAAGGCCCACGTGTGCTAGAGACCATCCCTCTGGAACCTGCCTGACATGGTTTCTATCATTAATTAACCAACAGACAGCAAGCAGTTCCTTCTTCAGGAAGCATTACTATCTCATCCCTAGAAAGCTCTTCTCATGCCCCCTCTGCCCCAGTGTCATCTGTAAGAATGATCACACCCGATTTATTTGGCCTCCGCATCCGCGTCCAGCCAGGTACCCAGGGTGTCTCCTACTCCAGGAGGTCATGGCTGCCCTTGCTTTAGCTCTGAAGATTAGATCTTTGCCCTGACCATCCTGGGTATCCCTGGCATCTCCAGTTCAATTAAAAATCCAAGCTCTGTGTGGAGCCCATTTTTAGCTGATGCTATTGACTCTGGGGATGATGTGACCACAAGGTCACTGCTTCCTTTAGTGTGTGTCATTCTGGTTTTTGAGGCTTCCAAGAGTTTCGCTGGAAATGACAAAATTTCAGCATCCTGTGACCAAGTTTGGGCCTTTGTTCTTGGCAGAAAGAAGAGCATGATGGCGCCCAGCCTACTTCAGCACTCCAACAATCCCATACATCCTTGCTCACCCAGGCTACCTTCAGATTCCCTCCTTTCCTCAAGCTTTCTGTGCCAAGGCTCCTCTGGCCCTCAGTGACCTTCCTAACACTCCTGGGCAGGTCAGTGATATACCCTTCATTATATTCTGGGCTGGGCTCCAGGCCTCAGCACTTTGTCTCCCAGGAAATGAATGCTAACTAAACTGTGTACCAGTGGTTCGAGGCTTAGGGGCCTCTCTCCTGATTCTTTGCTATCCCTGCCCTGAGCTTATCCCGTGTGGGGTGCCCAGCAAGCACTCTGGAGCCAGGGACTCTCCTAAAGGGCTCCCCATACTTTGCCCAGCATCTCTTCTCAGGCTTCAGCTTTTCCCACTGAGGCAAAACCTCACTTTTCTGGACTGTGTCCAGACAACTCTGCAGAGAACATCTTGGCTGCCCTCCTTCTCCAAAGATGGAGCTGACCTTCAGAAAGAGGGATTCCCCTGTCTCCAAGGGCCCCAGCCACCACTCTGGGACCTCCCCTGGTGCAGGTACAGAGGTACTGCAAGCCGAGGAGGGTCAGTCAAAGAAGCACTTGTTACCTGAAGTGCATCACACATGAAACTGAAATTCACCTGGCCGCTCCCGCCCCCTCAGCTGGGGAAATCACAATTCAGCTTTATTATCTTGGCATTTCACTACCCCCAAGAACCAAGCAGCCCCTCCAAATCTGAACACTTCACGGCATGCGCCTCTTTCAAACCTCATTTATTTGTGGAAGGGTAAGGAATAAGTGTTTATTAAGAACACTAAACACTTTACATATATTAACCTCATCTGACCCTCCCAACCCTGCTGGGGGGGTGCTCCTATTATCCCCACTTTACAGCTGAGGGGCCTGCGGCACACAGAGGGCAAGGGAGGTCACACAGCTGGTGTCCAAGGCTGCGAGTGACTCAGGTCTTCCTGATTCTAGGCCACTTCTAACCCTAAAGCTCATTTCAACAATCACGAGTTAAGATGGCTCCTGGCACACAAAGTCTTGGGAGGATCCCAAGGCTTTCACCTTTACCCTTTGGCACAAATACTCCCTGATCTCTAGCAAGCTGCCCATTTGTGATCAAACATTTACATCTCCCCATTTTTTAAGCCTGTGGTATAAAAACTTGCCACAGGCTTTTTGAAGGTCTAAATAAATTATGCCCACTGACCAGCAGCATAGATTTAGAGTCTGAGGGGCCCTAAGTGGCCAGCAATGAGGACCAGACCTGAAGCCATGTGACTCATCCTTGTCACAAGGTAACAAGAGGCAGAAGCAGCCTCAAGCCCAGGCCCTTGGATGCCTACATGTAACACCTGGTCCAAGACGTGGTCCTGCCTTTTGGAGAACATTACCAAGAGGAACCTTGTTGCCTTTCTCTGGGTCGGGTTCCCCTCCACTCAGGGGTTCTCCAATTGCACCTACTCTCCCCCCAGCTCTCCAGGGGGGCTGACTGGCCTGCAGCTTCTTGGCTGTCATCTGGAGGCATGGCCACATCTGACACAAGCTGACACAACCTGGTTGTCAGTTTCACAATTTTACCCTTGAATCCTATCGACACTTGGGCGGATTCCCCCTCGATCCAATGATTTCTGTTGCTACTAAATAAAAACCACCTGTGGTTTAACGGTGGTCACAGATATGAGAACTGAATCCTTTTCAAGGAGACTCTCTTCGCTCTCTCCCCCCCGCCAAAGACAAACAGTCTTTACTGCCCAAGCCCCAAAGCAGTGGCCTCTTTTCCTGGAGCTCCCAGTGCCACTTCTCCCAGCTTCTGTCCCCCACCCCTTGGCCCTGCTCACCCGATCACGTCCACCTTTGACCAGGGAGACGTTGGCAACAGGAAAGGAGCAGAGAAGGGGTCCAGCAGAGCCACAGTCTGTCCTAGGGTGGGAATGAAGTGCCGTCACGTCCCTTGTCACCCCCACCGACCCCAGCCTTCTCTACGTGCACAGGATGAGAGATGTTTACTCTCACACCTCTTTTCTGCTGCAGCATCATATTTTCTAGTACAAGATACTGGAGTTCACTGTACCCAAGAGAAGGGAAACAGCCCCACTACTGCCACCATATGTGTGTCAGCAGGTCCTGTGACACAATAAGAGTCAAGTTCCCGGAACTGAGAATGAGCGGGACAGGAGAGAGTGGGGAGACAGAGGAAAAGGAGGAAGGAGGGAAGAAAAGTCATCTCCACTAGGAAGACAACTTGGTCATATTTACTGAACACGGGATGAATGAGTAAGGGTTAATGGCAGGGCTGCGCCTCGTAGCACAGGTCACGGAGCCTCTCTTTTCTCTTGACAGAGGAGCAAGGAACAACAAGAACACAAAGTCCCTTAATACTCGGTCACTGTGTTGGGTATTTGTGAGTTTAAACTTTTAAAAAATACATGGCTTGAAATAAAAGAAATCCCATAAAGGTAGAGGCTGGCTGCCAAGTTCATGGCGGGCCCTGAGAGAAGCTGTTCCAAAGAGGGCAGGGAGGGTCTTCTGAGAGTTTGAATGAGCTGAGGTTGGGCCCCCAGCCTTCCCCAAACACCCCAGCCCAGACTTGTACCAGCCCCGGGGAAAAAGAGAAGCTCTCTGCCAGTCACTTGGCAGCAGGAAAGCTCTCACCTGTAGGAAACGTGGACTGGGCTGAGGTGGCTGACTGTGGGCATGTAGGAGTAGTAAAAGGAGCCATAGAGGAAGACAGACACCCAGAGGAGGAGCAGAACTGTGCAGAACAGCACTCCAAACTGTAGCAAGAGCTTCCGGGTTCGGCCCACCACCATCTGGCCCACCTCCTGGGCCCAGAGCAGGGCCGGCACCGGGTCACTGGCCATGGGGAGAGCAGTGGGGAGGCAGCCGGGACCTGACTAGACCTAGGTGTCCGGCCGCCTTGTCCAATGTGCTGTGTCACTTGGATGCGGCTGCTGGCCATGAGACTACACAGGCGGCAGTTCCTAGAATAAGAGAGAGGAAGGAAACATGGATCCTTCTCCAGTGGAGGTAGGGTAGCTAGACCGGCTTCAGGGCCCAGGGGGAGGGGGAGCTGGAGCCGGCGAGACCCACCTACCCCCTCTTCAGTTTGATTCAGCTACTCTGTCTGTAATCCATTCCCACACCAATGGCCCAAGCTAGAATCACTTTAAAATTCTATTTGCACTGAGCTTTAGGGTTACAAAGTATTTTTCCCACAATCCAGATAAGAAAAAAGATGGGAAAGGTCAAGTGTCAGCCTTCTTTCTTCCTACCAAACACATCCAACTAAGGGCCGGTGCTACTGTGTCCTCTATAGCCCTGTTACCTCTCTGTTCAGCTTCTCCTTGATTAGCCTGAGAGCCACCAGGGCAGGGTTTTATTCTGAATTTTGTCTCCCTTATCATCTACCTGAAGTAATTAATACTCAAGATGTCCTTAATCTGATGAATGTGGGTACATTCTGTCCAAGGATGCACATCACAGCCTACCCTTGCCTGCCCATCCTGTGTGGTCTCCATCTGTAGCTTCCCAAAGAGGGGAGGACCACCACCCACTAGGATCCTTGTTCATGTGCTTGGGGCACCTCTGGGGCAAGGTCCACTGTAATTCTTTTTTTTTCTAATCCAAGAAATGTGACAAGACACTTAATAGTGGGTCAAGCTGAATGTCAATAATCTCCTATATCCCCAATTCAGAGAGAACTGATTTGGAATGGAGTGGGGGCAGAATCCACCTTCCCTGTTCATTCCTTTGAAGTTCCCCAGAGGCGGCCAGCCATGAGCATGGATAACAGAGTGTTCAGCAGCTCCGAGAGGTATTGAAATCTGGCCCTCACAGATACCTCCCCCACCAGCCAGGGAGCTGGTCCTAGAACTCAGGAAGTAAGTGTGTGCCCATAATGTGTGACCCTAAGGCAGGTCCCTTTATGTCTCTAAAGTTCCATTTCCTTACCTGAAAAGTAGGGCGATCCTTGTACTTCTCACCTGGTAGGTTTTACTGTGGGCAAAGTGCTTTATCAACCCCCAGACTAGAGAAATGTGAGTTATAACTATTATTTCAAAAGCTGCCAGAGCTTTGTTACACAATACCTAGGAGAATGTGGGCAAACCTCGGCTCTTCCCTCTGTAAAATGAGCTCTTTGACCTAGACGACTTTAAAGGTCTAAATCCAGCTCTGAATCCTTGGGGTGAGGGAGGGGGGCAGAAAGGAAACAGTATGAGGAAGGATCAGAAAAAGGAGAGCATGGCAGAAGGGGTGCAGTGGGTCTGAGAACAGAGGGCTGGGCTACTAGGAGCCTGGGGGGGCTACTGAACACTTCTGCTTCAAGGGAGGGAACAGGAATAGACAGTCTCTCTCTGAGGGCTCTAAGCCTTAAAACCTAATTATCCTGCATTAAGAAACCTCCGCCTCTTCTCTGCAAAAAGAGGCAGCACCCCGTACTGGGAAGGGCACGGGCTTTGGGGCCTGAGGACCCTGGCAGGGGCATCATCCTTCGTGAACCCCCCTTTTCTTCTCTCTAGGAAAAGGGGAGTCGACAAAGCTCTCACTACCTGCCACCTTAGATGCTGGAGCACAGGGATAGGCGACAAGCTGTGTCACCCACGTAATACACACATACGGGACATACACGACGGCCCGGGCCCTGGTTAGCGGGGTCATAATAGGAAGGGGCCGCTGGACAACTAACCCAACCTCCTCGTTCTACCTGACAGTAAATCTATTTCGGAGCGCCCCCCCCATGGGATCTGCTCGGGTGACCCCGCGGGGAGGAGGCGGGGCTGGGGGCTCAAGCGCCCATCTGCGGCCCTGCCTGCAGGAGACGGGGCTGTGCAGCGAGGAGGCCCCCACTCCGGCCTCAGTGGCTCTACCTGGAGGATGACCCGGCCCATGGGCGGCAGCAGCCCGGGGGAGGGGGGGGGAACGAGCGCAGCGGACATTCCTCTCCTGCGTCCCGGCCGCAAAGCGCCGTCGCTCGATGCGGGCCCAACCACGCCCGCGGCCCGGGCCTCACGATGGCTCTGTGAGGTAAGAGCCGCGGGGAGGGGGCGTGGGGGGGAAGGGCTGGGGGGGGGCCCAAGGGCTGCGGCCTCCCTCCCGCCCCCACCCCTCTCCCGTCCCCCTCCCCTGCGGCCCGTCAGGCCGCTCCCCACGCCGAGGCCTCCGAGGCCGGCCAGTACCCTACCTAACGGGATCACCGAGGAAACCATGCCCGCCGGCGGGGGCCCAGCAGCCGCCTCCTCCACCGCCACTCACCGGCCTCGGCCGCTGCCCCGGCAACGCCGATAGGAGACTTCCGCCTCTCGCGGAAGCTCCGCCCCTCCGCGCGGCCCCGCCTTTGTATTGCCGCTGAGGGGCGGTGCCGAGCCGCCGGCGCAGGAATGGGGCCCTCCGATTGGAGGAGACGCCGCGCAGGGAGCGGGGCCCGAGAGGCCGAGGGGAGGGACGAGGTCTGGCCCCACCCCCTGGAGTCTAGAGGCACGTGCACCGACCAACGGCTGCGGCTCCGTTGCCGTGGTAACGAGAATCATCCCAAAGCCTCCCTGCTTTCCTCACCCCACCCGCACCCCGAGACACCCACCTGGGTTCCCTAGCAAGTAACCCGTGTAATCGCGGGTGAGCCACCGATAATCTTGAGCATCAGTTTCCTCCTCTGAAAATGAAGACAATACCGCCGACCTGTCTCCCTCCGCGGGTGTTGCGATCGAAGCAATTTGAAGAGAAAGTGTGAACATGCCAGGCTGCGTCATCCTTTCACCCTTTTCTCCAGACCTCAGTTTCCATATGTAACATGAGGACCCACTTTACCGTGCTGCTCGATCGATCAAGAAGCGTTTCTTTCTGAAGTGGGAAAGGAAACCCTTCCTCGCCTTCCAGAAAGTTACTTTCAGTTCCGTTCAGGGGAACGATCTCTGTACGCTCAATCAATACAGAATACGGACCAAGCAAATACAGAAGAATGTGTTGTGGATCATGAAGCACCCCAGAAATGAGAGCTGGTGGTGTTATTTAATAACCCCCTCCCCCTCTGAGGTTGGGCACACTATGCCAGGGGTTTTCCGGCTCCCCTCTCCCATGAATCCGATGGATAGTTCCCCTCTCCACCCTGGTCCTCGGGTTTCCCCACCCGTAAAATGAGGGAGGTTAGACTAGGTGGTCTCCAGGGTCCTTTACGACTCTCCTAGGCTAGCAGGAGCAGTCCATTGTACAGAGTTGGCAGACTTCCTGTACATACAGGATTGTCCCAGTGTTTCCCGGCCTTGCGCCATTCTCAACAATGCCATATGTTTGAGCACCCAAGTGTTCTCAAGCAAACCTAGCAACCAAACCTAGCGATCATGTTCCTGATCCTCATCTTCTCCAGAATCTCTTTCTCAGATCTCCTTCCAGTCCTCTCCCACCCCCATGGGCCTTCTGTGCCCGCCCCCTCCACCCCAGCTCCAGATTCTTTCTCTTCAGCCCCATCTTCAGTTCTTTCCCTCAGATCTCCCTATTTCCGGTCCTTTCAGAGTCATGTTACCTCCCGGGTGGCCAAAACCTAAGGACGGAAGTGCTGAACCTGGCAGCTGGGTGGCTTGGTGGACTGGAGAGGGCCAAATCCAATGGCCCTTTCCCAGTCATTCTCCTTGACCTCGTGGCAGTTGTTGGCACTGTAGATCATGTTCTCCTCCTTAATACTCTTCTCTCTCCAGTTTTTCGGGACACCTCCCTCTCTGCTGGCTTTCCTACCTCTGACCATAGGGGTCCTTCAGTGTTCTGTCCTGGGCCCTTTTCTCCTTCTCCTTCCGCACCACTGCTCATGGAGATCTCATCAGTAGCTCTGATGGACTTAACGACCCTCTCTATACTGACGATTCTCACATCTACCTTCTCTTCCCCAGTCTCTCTGCTGACCTCCCATCTCCCGTTGCCAACAGCCTTTCAGACATCTCAGATTGGATGTGAGGAGATATCTTAAACTCAGTATCTCCCTCCTGATGGGAAATGCTGTCCCCATCCAGAGAAAGAACTGCAGAGTCTGAATGCAGAGCGAAGCAGACCGTTTTCTTCTTTCATTTTGTTTTGTTTTCCTTCTCGTGGTTTCGCCTATTCCTTTTAATTCTTCTATGCACCATGACTAACGTGAAAATGCATTTAATAGGAATGTATGTATGGAGCCCATATCAGATTGCAAGCTGTCTTGAGGAAGCATGAAGGAAAGAGGAGAAAATTTAAAATTTATGGAAGTGAATGTTGAAAACTAAAAATAAATAAACTAACCAAGAAAAAGAAAAAAAACCAATATGTCCCAAAACAAAACTCATTATCTTTCCCCCTAAATTGCACCGGCTCTTTCCCTCTATTACTACAGAGCAGCGGTTCTCAACCTTCCTAATGCCCCGACCCTTTAATACTCATATGTGGGTGTATCTGCATGTGGAGGGACCCACTCGGAGATGGATAGAAGAGTGGTGTCTCGGTTCCTAAGACCATCAGAAATACTTGTTTTCCGATGGTCTTAGGTGACTCCTGTGACCCCCGTGAAAGGGTCGTTTGACCCCCAAAGGGGTTGCAACCCACAGATTGAGAACAGCTGCTATAGAGGGTATCCTTCCAGCCCCTCATGCTCACAACCTAGGAGTTACCCTTGACTCCCGCCCCCACATCCAGTCATTTGTCAAGTCCTGTTTCTGTCTTCCTAACGTCTCTCACCCACCATATCCAAGCTGTTGCCAAGGCCTGTGGACTTCACCTTTGCAATATTTCTCAAATACTTCCCCTTCTGTCTTCTGATACTGACCTACCCTGGTGTCAGCCCACATCACCTCATAGCTGGATTATTCCAATAGCCTGCAGGTGGGTCGGCCTACCTTAAGTCTCTCTCCACTCTCACCCATTATTCCTTCAGCCGATCTTCCTAAAATGAAGGCCTGATCATTTCACCCTCTCACTTAATAAACTCCAGGAACACACCTCTAGGAACAAATACAAAACTCTCTGTTTGGCATTCAAAGTCCTTCAGAACCTAGCCCCCTCCTTCCTTGTCCAGTCTCCTGACACTTCGGTCCCCAGAGTACCCTTTGGTCCAGTGACACCAGGCTCCTGGCTGCTCCTCAAACAAGATTCTCCTCGTCTCAGCGGGGCCTTCTTTCTGGCTGTCTCTCGTGCCTGGAATGCTCTCCCTCCTCTGCTCTGACTACCCACCTCCCTAGCTTCGGTTGACGCCAAGCCAAAGTCCCCCGTCCTACAGGAAGCTTCCCTCACCCCCCTCAATTAGTGTTTTTCTTCCTTTAATTATCCCCTATTTATCTTGCACAGAGCTTGCTTTGTATCTATTTACTTGCACATTGTCTCCCCCATTAGATTGTAAGCTCCTTGAGGGCAGGGACTGTCTTTTGGCTCTTTTTTTATGCCCAGAGCTCTGGCACAAGGCCTAACACATAGAAAGTGCTTAATAAATGTTTATTGAATTAAATGAACTTGGGAGACCTAAGGTTCAAATCCTGGCTTTTACCAACTCAATGACTAATGGCTGTTACATCAGCAGTCAGGGCCCAAGTTCTTTCATCTATAAAATGGCAATAAAATCTGCATTACCCCCACCCCTCACTTATCTACCTTACAGGATGGATCCTTGAAAGGGGCAACTTGAAGTTCCTCGAGCATAATATACTCTTCATAACAACATGACTATGTGTGAGACTCCAGTGAGAATGAATGTCCAGAAAGTGCTTAATGAACCTTGGTGGAGTTTGTATGACTAACTTCTCTGGGCCTCCACTTTCCCAGGTGTAAAATGAATGGGTAGGCCTAGATCTCGGACCGTAGAATAGAAACTCCAGGAAATAAGGGACAGTTTTTGACCTTATATTGGAAGACCCTAAGCCAGAGCCTTGCAAAGCATACGCACTCCATAATTATTTGTCAAATGAAATTTATGTAAAACCTGTAACCTCAAAACCCCGTGGAGGGGGTTGTGAGCAAGCCTGTGTTTGGAAGGAACTGGGGCCCTTGGAAATAAAAGTAAGGGGACAACAATACTGAGGCAGAATGAGAAAGGGAGGATGGGGGGGGGGGGAGTGAACGCCCAGCTGATGTCAGATTTCCAAATGAGCAGGGTCCTCTGCAGCCCAGCACAGACTCCACTGCAGATGCCATGGGCCCAGACCACCACAGGGATGGTGGGGGAGGTCAGTTTGATCTTGGCTCCTTCCAGGCCCTGTCAGAAACATTCTGACAATCACCTCAGTGTGCCCGTGACAGGAGAGAGCAGGGAGCTAGTCATTGACTGCTGTAGGGTGCCCACCCAGGGCAAGAGCTGGCTGTCGACCTCCCCCACTGGCTGGACAATTGGTATGTTCCGGGATGGAAGCAACTCCTTCCAGCATCCTTCATCCTTCAGGTACTAGTGGTCCAGACAGGCAGTGCTAACGCTGTATCGCTTGGGACCAGCCCTTGAAGGACCTGAGCCTGGTCCTGACTCCCTTGGCAGGGATTGCTGTTCTTCTCTGAGCCTGCTATTTCTCTGATCTGCATCAGAAAGCACCAGGCAACAGGGTGAGACGGCCACTTCAGCCAGAAGGTGTCTGTTTTCCTCAAAATCCCTGGATCTGCAGTCCTCTAAAGCTTGAGGTCAGTAGTTAATAGGTAGAGGGTGTGTGTTTGTGTGTAGGGGTGGCAGGCTTTCACCCACTGGATGGGGGCTTTGGTGCTTTCTTAGGTACATTCCCCATGTCCTCCATATCTTCCAGTTCAAGGGGATTCTGGGGTACCCAGGAGGGGGCCAGGATTAAAATGGATTCTTTCAAGAAGTCCTGACTTCAATGACCCATAGATCATTTCCTGAATTTTAACAGGTCTGGATAAGGGTAGATCCCAGAAGTCCGTAAATTCATACACTTCCTATTCTCACCACTGAGGACAGAGAAGGATGGGGATTGATTATCTGGCAATCTTTCTTAGCCACACTGGTCCCGCCCTAACTCCAAGCCCCTCCGTGATAGAGAGGCTCAGAAAGGAATCAGAGATCCAGACACAAGTCCTCAGCTCCCTGCATGGTGGTCTGTTAAACAGAAGCTATACAAGCTCCATGTGTGTCTATGACTTCGCGAGGGTCTGGCTATGACTCCTGGTCAGGTCTGGCTTGCACTAGGTGCCTCTCAGGCCTCTTCTAGTTGCAGACCCTGGGGTTTCGCCAGAGAGCGGTGAGGGTACGCGTGGCCACGGGGGTGCGTTGCGGCTTTCTTACCACAAGGAGCCCACCCGCCGCTGCCACGCTCTGAGCCGTCCGTTTGCTCTCCCCAGCGCCAGCATGAAAGGAGAGACCCCCGTAAACAGCACCATGAGTATCGGGCAAGCCCGAAAGCTGGTGGAGCAGCTCAAAATAGAAGCTAGCATGTGCCGGATAAAGGTGGGTGGGACCCTCGCCCCTCTCCCCGGCCCCACCTGGCGGGGATGAGCCCTTGCCCACTTGCGGGGAGCTGCCTTCTGGGCTCGCCTTGGGGAGGGCAGGGCGGAGGGAAAGCTGGGGTAGACGCTCCAAAGGGCGGCCTCGGGGGGTTGGAGACCGCGGGGGGCGGAGGGGGGGCTTCCGCTCACACTCCCTCCCCTCCACCGCGGTGCCCAGGTGTCCAAGGCGGCTGCCGACCTCATGACGTACTGCGACGCTCACGCCTGTGAGGACCCCCTCATCACCCCTGTGCCCACCTCGGAGAACCCCTTCCGGGAGAAGAAATTCTTCTGCGCGCTCCTCTGAGCGCCGGCCCCCACCCCCGGACCCCGGCCGGCCCTGCCGCCGCCCCCACTCCCCGAGGGGAGCAGAAGCATACGTCCGTCCCAAGCCCCTACCCGTCGCCCCGTCTCTCCCCCACCCTGGACAGCTCCGAGGAGTGCCGAGGCCGAGCAGGACTCGCGAGGGTCGTCTCTCGGCCCCCGCCTCCCCAGCCCGGGCGCAAACCATGGAGGGGGGAGGGGGCCGGGGCCCGACGGCCAGCCTAGCGGGGGGTGACGGGGGAGGAGGAATAAAAGCATTCGCTCTTGGAGCTCTGCCGTCGCCCTTATTCAGCCTGAGCTGAAGAGCGCCGACCGCTGGGAGCCCGACCCGCGGTGAGGTGGGGAGGAGGGGCGGGACCCAGGGGATACCGCCCCCCCCCCCGCGGAGAGGGACTGCGGAGGAGGCGGGGAGGGGGCGTGGCAGCGCGAGGGGCGGGCACAGCCCCCAACAGGGCCACCCCCATAGTGCGACTTCTCCCAAGAGAGCCGCCGCCACATGGCTCCGGTCGGGCGTGCGAGGCGCGTTCCCGGACGACTCCATTCTTAAAATGGCGACGCCCAGGATAGTTTCCCTCGTCTCCGACAGGGTCCCATCCGCGTCCGTGCTCAAAATGGCGGCCCTCCGCCCCCGCGGACTGCGGCAAGGAGGCCGTGGGGTGGGGCCGTCCGCCGGAGTGGCCCCGCCCCCATCCCGACCCCGCCCCTCCGGCGAGAACGGACTGCGGCAAGGGCTGCGCATGCGCAGTCTGCCTAGGCACCCCCCCCCACACACACAAATTCCCACGCCTTACAGCTGGGGAAACCGAGGCCTGGAGAAGGGAGGGAGCCATCTCCGAAGGTGTCACAGGGAACACGAGCCCCGAACAGGAAATGCTGAGGGCAGGGCCGCCGATGGTCGTCCGTTGCCGGCCGGAGTCGGGGGTGGGGGTCAGGCCCCGACTCCCCCCCCCAGGGCCGGCCAGGCACAGTGGTGCGGAGGGGCGGGCGGGGCCACAATGCCCTGGGCACGCGTGGGAGGCCCGTGAGCCGAGGCACACAGGACAGCAGCACATTTTCTTGCTCTTGACCAGCCGCGTCCAGTGCCACCTGACAGCCTGGCCAGAGTATTCCAAGCGAGGTTTCTGTTACTTTCTTACAAACTTCTCCATCTACAACAAACGCGACATCCAGAAAGAACACGTGTTGTGTGGAAACCGCCCAGGCGGGCCTTCTGTTGGCCTCATCCCTGGCCTTTGTTCCCCTTAAAACTGAAGCCAGAGACAGTGACTTCTGACAAGGGATCTCTTGGTGGGTGTGGCCCAGTGTGGTTGTTAGTCTTCCCAAAAGGCCCATCTCCTGACTTGCCCCTTGGCCAGCCCTCAGCGCAGAGATGGGAGAGCTCTGGACCTTTCACAAGGGACAGCAGTCACCGACTAATAAGCAAGCAGGAGGGGGGGGCATCAGTTTGGCGCTAGCCTGCCTCAGGCCAGGTGGGCCGGGGCAACATCAGGGTACCAGATGCCCTATCAGCTCCTTACTGACGCCAGTTCAGAGGCCACCGTGTCTGTCTAGAACGCTAAGAGTCTGGACCCGGCTTCATGCTAACTGGCCGAACGCCACAGAATGGGAAGGGAAGACAAACCCTTTCCCCTAAAACAATTTCAAAGGGGCCAGCCCAGGCAGCTGCTGAGGAGAGGCTGAGCAGGAAGGGAGCTGAAGGGTAACTGGGGAAGGCCCATCCCACCCACCCCCAACAGCTACCTCTCCTGCACCACAGTCTCCACCAGCTTCATCCCACTTTGTAAAGAACCAACTGAAAATGGAGAAACCAATAATAAAGCAAGACCCACTGGAATCCCACCTGGGAGGTTTCTCACACATACACAAACTTCCCTTGGCTTATCCTAGGAGCCCACTTCTTGCACTGAGCCCTCCTCTCTGTCCCACCCAAGCCCCTTCCCTGGCTCTGCTAACACAAGAGAGGGGAAAGGCCCTTTTCACAAGGTATAGAATTGCTATCCTGGGCTCTGGATGCTGGCTGCTCACACAAGATCTGCCTCTGGACATATCAAGGGCCAAGGAATACGAGAATCCTGCTGTATTTGTCAAACCCTGAAAAATGCCTCCTCCCCCCCACTACTAAAGAAGGTGGACACTGCACAAGGGTGACTTCTGAGGGCACCCCTGGCATACCCTTGGAAGACACAGACGGGCACTGGCAAGCCAGTTTCACCATGCTAGCCCGGCATGCCCGCTCACCAAGCCTTCAGGAAAATGCATTAATAGAGAAAAAGCAGCAAACTCTGCTCTGACCTAAGCAGACCTTGCCCCGCTGACCCTGAGTGTCCCATTCAATGATCACCCAACGGACAGTTTCTATACCTTGGCCACCAGCACAAAGACATAAGATAGGAGATAAGGACATGCTGGCCTCCAGCCCACCAGACCAGACATCCCAAGAGGGAAAGGTTGGTAAAGAAAATACAAGTGGTCAGTGGTGCAAATGCTTGATAAGTGCCAATGGTTTATTTCCGCTGCCCAGCCACCAGCCCAGCCGCCTCAGGACGGCAAGAAGCCAGGCTAACACATCGCTAGTCCAGCCCCATTCATTTACAAGACAGGACGGGCATCCCAGGGCCATATTATGCGCAAAGGTTTGTGATTACAAATGTCTAACTAGGTTCGAAATGTTTTATAGAATAAGACAATATTCTTTTCAACAAACTTTAAAAAAAATGTACAGTTCTTCCTGGTTTGCCTCACATCCCCCTTCTGCCTCCCCCACCCCCCAGCCTGTTTCTCATCGGTTGTGCCTCCGGGCCGAGGCCGCACTCCTCGAGGCCAGCCTTCACCCGCCCTTCACCGATACCCTTGGTAGCCATAGTAGTTTCTATAGTATCGGTCTCGGTCCTGGTAGTAGTAGCTCTGCCACTGGAAGACAGTGGGGACAGCCCCGTAAGCCAGGCCCAGGGCCAGGAGGGCCATCCCCCAGTCTGGGCTCCTCCTACCCGCTCACCTCTCGGTTGTACTGCCGGTAGTAATCCCGGTATCGGTTGTACTCATAGTCCCGGCCATAGAATCGGTCATAGTCTCCTCGGTATCGATCATAGAAGTTACGGTAACCCTGAGGGAGAAAAGTCAGTAGAAGAAGAGTCAGGATGGCCTGGGGGTTTCCAGCACTTTGACCAGAAACAGTTTACAAGGAATCAGCAGCAAAGAAATGGCCATTTCCCAATTTGGCCCCCCAAGCCGACACACGTTAAGCACCAACTGTGCCAATGGCTGTGCTAGGCGCTATACAAAAATAAGGAAGACACAGTGCCCCTGCCCTCAAGAAGCTTACAATCTAGTCCATGGTCCTGCCAGGAGGGAGGAGCTTGAGGAGAGCTACACTCACCCCTCTGCTTCCAGACTGCCCCCAGTACTGCTGCCCATAGGCACGGCTGTCGTAGCCCCGGCGCCCGCCGGCTGGAAGAGAAATGGAGAACAGCTCTCAGACAGCTGCCTGGGGCTTTTGGCTCCAGGGGAAGCAAAAAGAAAAAGCTGGAGCCCAAACCAGGTCCAAGGAGAATGGCTGGCAGGTGCTGAGCTGGCGCGGTGCCAGCCACAGGGTGGAGGAGGGTTATCCTCAATTGGGCAGCTCCTCCTCTACTTCTACCACCCTTGTAAGGACAAAGTAATGGTGCGTGGCAGCCTTAGGCACCTGAGAATACCTGCCTTCCAGAGGACCACAGGGACTGAGAGATGAGGAGTCAACCCCTCCATTTATAGAGGGAAAGATGGAAAAAAGGCAGCAGGGTCTGGGGCTCCTCAGCAGGCGAGTGACCCAGGGCAGTAAGGGTCCAGCCCAGTTAGACTACTCATGTGCTTTTGTATCCTCAAACAAACCCTCCTTTCCCAACCTCGGTCTCCTCCCTGCTCCAGCAAGAGCAGAATGACATGTCATGACACAGAGGTTAATCACAACCAAGTGGCAGATGAAAAGCTCACCCCCATGAAAAAAGATCCTATCACACTACACCAGCACAGGGAGAGCCTGTGGAACCAAGGCCTGCCTGAGGCCAGAGTCTGGGGAGAGCCCCTTTCTCTGAAGCCTCCACACACAACCAGGAGCCAAGAAGGAGGCTTGGAAGGCAAGGGGTGCCCAGAAGGACGATGGAGCAACAAACAAATGGTCTTGGAAGGCATACAGAGGAAAGAGGAGCAAGAAGATGCAGAGATATACTACCTGTCCCACTGACCACTGTCCAGCCCCGCAATGGTCAGCAATCCCAGGAGGCAGAGGGGGGCAGCAGACTGCCCCTTCCTCCTTCCTCCCCTCTGTCCCTATAGCTAGCCCTGCTGCTGGCAGTGGCGCCCCCACTCACCATAGCCTTGGCCTCGACTTCGACTCTGTCGGTTACGCTTGTTCCTGTTGTTCCGGCGGTTTGTCCGCTTCTCAGAAGGGGGCAGCAGCTTCCTCGCCTCTTCTTTGTACTTGGTGACCAGAGGCTGGGCCTCCTCCTTCTCCAGTTCCCCGAAGGTCACCTCCTCCATATAGTCACATTTTTCAGGCAGAGAGAAATTGGCTATGAATTTTTTAAAAAAGGGGGGTGGGGAGGCTTAGAGTAGAATAGATGATCTGGGCCTTTTTCCTTCCTCCTGAAAATTCCAGAATAGAACGGACCACCTACCAACCAGCCTTGCAGATGCCTACAAAACGACCTCCCCCAAACCTGACACAGAGAAACTTTATCAAAGGTTGACCTTAAATATGGGGTGGCCAAATATACAGCTCTCTGCAGACACAGCAAGCCATGAAACTCCATCCCCTAGTTTCCTTTTGGACTCAGTCTCTTGGGCCCTTTCCGGCTCCACCTCTGTAATAGTAATCTGTTTAGCAGGATACTT
>CM053583.1:10426779-10454168 GCA_028627135.1 Pseudochirops cupreus | reverse complement strand
AATATTGTGGCCACTGTAGTGAAAACTGTGCGGCCATTTTCTGTAATAAGATGTAATGTGGTGAATATTATAATGTTTTGAATGTTTGTCTCGATTTGTAATGGAATAAACAGAGTGTTCACTATATTTTGTAATCTGAACTCTAAAGGATATTCAAAGCAGCATTCCTCTGGGAATCTGCCGGTGCATGGCATTACAACCTCTGATGAGGCTGTGAGTTCCATGCTTTTAAGGCTAAACTGAACAGAGCTGCCCATGCAGACAGAAGCCATGGTGCCGTTGTTCTTGGCTAATTCACACACTAGAAAGCACACACTAGACATCCAAGAACTCTTAAGTAGCCACAGAAAAAGCTGTTCACTCTGCCTAGAAAGACTTGGGTCAGCTGAGAGCACGGCAGGGGCTGCCTCTGGCGCCCTCTTTTGGGGAGGCACGTTCACTTTTTTAGGTCAATTCCCTCTCAAGCCACCTCCTCAATGTCTCAAGAAACTGAGACCAGGAAGCCCACTGAGAAAACACTCAAGGCCTGAACCATGGCATTGCTCCAGGAATAAAGGCAAAAGATCTTCTGGGGAGCGCGACATTAGAAGGCTGCCTTAAAATCACCAATGGAACCTTCTCATTTACCCACCTCACCTTAATTAGCAGACAGGGCTCAATGATTTCATTCATTACAACCTGAATTCCTGAGGGGTCAGAAACAGCCCTAAGTATGGGGCTCTCTGGATGTAACCCCGCTTCCCAAGGTAACAGGGAGAAGCCCTCCCTGTCACTGCAGCTCACTGACACCCACCTGTGGAGATGCCCCCTCCCAAGCGCCCGCAGCAGTGGTGGCAGTGGCGCTCACTGGCCAGCTACAATAGCGGTTTCAAGACTCCCCGGTGGCGAGACCTTCCAGGCCAGAGCTCCTACTCAGTTTAGTAACTATGATCTATTAATCTCATTCCCACAACCAACAACTCACAAGCCTGTCCCAGGATGAGTTCAGGGCTGTGTCTCCTTTTCAGCCATGACAAACTCTCCCGCCAGCCCAAACACCGCATCTCTAGAATTCCTCAAGCCACTAAAGAGAAGCATGCTCATCTGGGGTGACAGAATCCCCAAGGCGCACCTTTCATCTCCAGCATTACACTCTGCGGCACATCATCTCCCTCCACCTCCTTCCTCAGCTCCAGCCTCTTCTTCCAGTCTTCTTCATTGGGGACAATCACCACCACTTTTCGAGAGAAGGTCTTAAAGAGGAGCAGCTTCCGTCGCTGGCCCGAGTTGTAGACGTTACACTGAGGACCGGAGAGCACAAAGCCACACCTGCTTTACCCTTGGGGCTCTTGGGCAGCTACTGCCCAGGAGGGAGGAGCTGGGGCAGAATTTTCCAAAAGCAGACTGGCCTGAAAGCTGGGGACCTGCTCCTTGACCAGCTGGTCCAGGGAGATACTCAGTTGGGTCAGATGGAGGGACTTGGAGCTGCTTGGCCCAAGAGGGCTGGAGGCTCCACTGAGGGCAAAGTTGCTTTCAGGAGAGCTACCTGGTCCAGGATGATGTTTCTTTTTGTCCTCGAAGCCACCTGGACCAGCTTGCTAAGGCACTGGGAGGCTTGCTGCACTAGAAGGTCCCGGCTCTTGGGGTCCAACTCAGGCTCCTTGGGCCCCTTCATCTGACAGGGAGACAAACAATGCCTTGCTCCCCACCACGGCCCTTCTGCCCCACCTCTGAGGTTCCCGGCACCAGGGGTGAGCCAGGCTTCCTAACAGGCTCTAGGCACAAGCCCACCAAGGCGGGGAACCACCCCAGGGCCTTGAGCACCAGGGCCCTCCTCTTACCCTCATCTGACTGAGTACAGTCTCAGCTCCCAGGACGTTGTACCTTTTCTCAGGATTATCTTGTGCATGTTTCAATGCCCACTGGGTCTTTCCAGACCCAGGTAGTCCCACCATCAGTAACACCTGCAAAACCACAGTTACCAGGTTTGTAATGGAGAAAACAACTCCCAGGGAGGGAAGTGTTCCATGGGTGTAGATGGGCCAAACCATGCCTTGCCCCAAGCTGCATGCATGCACACACACATGCACGCGCATACACATGCATGCACACACACATGCACACATACTCTCTTTCTTTCTCTCTCTCTCTCAGTAGCTTTGAAAAGTGTGAAGCTGCTTGGCACCAGCCCCTGCTGCCCATACCTCACACTCCTCCATAGTCTTAGGTGGGAGCACTGTCCGAATGCGATCCTCCACAGGCACAGCATGGATGAACACAAACTCCTCAGGAGGGGGGAAGAAAGGCTCCTCCTTCTGACCAAAGTTGATTTCCACCACACAGTTCTTGCAGAGGACGTGAGGCAGGAGGGCCCGCTCGTTCAAGGACTCCTTGCTGATCCGGAAAGCTACCCCCAAATCGTCTCCATTTTTACAGAAAGAGAGCTCCACCTCCTCACTCTCGAAGTTCTGCGATGGACAACAAGCAGCGAGCCAAGGCTTGAGCTGACTGCTCAGTGTTGGAGCAGAAACAGGAAAAAATACTTCTGTAGCTTAATCCTCCCTTAATCAAGTAGCTGCAGGAAGCCTCTGGTGTTACAGGCCAAGGGGCCGAGCGAGGGACCCAGCAGGAGGACAGGCGCCTCACAGACAAAGGAAAGCATGCTGCCTCGCATCCTGCCCCAACGACAGGCCCTTGCTGCCTACATCCTTCAATCAATGGACTGCTCTCACAAGGACTTACAGCAAAGCAGCCAATGACATCATTTTCCCCAAAGGCCTGGCCATATTCCTCAAACTGCCCATTTTCTGCCTTTAGCCCCCGGCCATCGAAGCCATAAGAAAATTCATCTTCACCTAGAACAGAGGAGCAGAGTTACCTCCCCAGAAGACACCCTCCCCCTCCAACTTCCCCCACGGGAGATGTGCTCCAATTACAAGGGGAAGGGAAAAAAGGGATTTTACCAAGCTGTGGACAGGAGAAGTCAACAGACCATCCAACTCGAAGAAGGGAAGCCTCAGTGCAGCCTTCTTTCAGTGGCAGATTCTGAGTGACCTGTCCAAATCAGAAATGGAAGCCTTAGTCGAGAGGCTGGCCTCAGAAGTGACATCTGGGCATCAGAGAACCAAAGCCCACAGATAGCAACACACCTCCCCATGACCCTAGCTGCAGCCCCCAGGGCCGGCTCATCTGGGGTACTTGTGCAGCTCCTAGCCTTTGGCACCAGAGGAGAAAGAGGTGCTGGGCACTAGGCCCTCACCGACCATCCCCAGAGGGCTGGGAAGGGAAGGGGACCAGGAATGAGTCTTGTGAGCTGCCGCCCCACCTTGGCCTCGAAACAGACTTTTCCCTTCGCCACTCCGTACGTGCTCCTTGCACCAGACCAAAGGGTGGGAAATTTCTCAGAGAAAAGTGGCTGGCCCCCATAACGATCCTTGCTCACTTGAAAATGGAGATCCGAGGTATCTGTCGGGAAGAAAGAAATGGCATTACTCCAGTGGGAACCACCATTATCACAGGCCTCTGATCATTAGAACACACCCAATTATAGCCACTTCTGCTCCACTGGGGATAAGTACAATAACAGCATAAAATGCTGAGTTTCCTAAGCAGTTTTGTGCCTACACAACAAATTAACTTCTCAAACGAGCTCGGAGCCAGAAGGTCTCCTGGGCAACACCTCTACCTCGCCCAGCCCCTACATACACGTATCTAGATTCACCACGGTTGGATCCTCTTCCTCGTCCCTGGCCTCTTCCTCAGGGGGTGGTGGAGACTTTGAGCTACGTGTGAGAAAAAAAAAACCCACCATAGTGACAACTTCTCACATCACTATGGGTATGAGCTGCATTCAATGCAAACAGTCTACTTCTAAGGTACAGTGTAAAATCTCAGCAGAAAGTGGCCTTCAGGAAAGGAGGAGGTCTGATAAGCCCAATTCAAATGAAGCCCCTGAAATCCAACTCGTCCAATCAACACTCTGTCTAGCATGGCCAGGCAGGAATTCCAGGGAATGAAAGGGGAGAGTGCTCTTACCGACTGTGGTAAGCCTCTTCTCGAAACTCGTAGTAAGCCCTGCCGTGTTCTTCCTTCTCATCTCGCTGTCTTTTCACCCCTCGACGCTCACCATCAGAACCACTGGGCTTCGTCTTCTCACTGTCCTCCTCCTCATCCCCTACAGAAAAAAAACAAAATTCAATTTTCACTGAAGAAACAAAGTCTCCTAAATCAAACCACCACCTCCTGTAATGCAAGGAGAGTAGCCCCAGTGCTTTCATAGCCAAAGAAAGCCTTGCCACAACTGTACAGAACTTTATATGCTTATATGTTAGAGATGAATGATATAAAATACTGAGAATTCATGTTTTTTTTCACTCATCTGCCCAAACAGACCTGGGGCGAGGAAGCATGCACGTTTTCAATATGTGACAATGAAAACTGCACAGAGCAATGTAGGAAAGCTCAAAAGTTCAGGCAATTGATTTGGTTGATCCCTACCTGGGATTCTAGCTGGAAAATTTAGCTGTAACATTTATGTTCACTGACAAATTAGCCTCAATTAAATAAAAAAAATCCCTTTCCCCAATTTAAAATGTGTGGCCACAGCTTCCCTGCAAATAGCAGATGGATCCAGGTGCATGAGACAAGGCTATATTTTTATCATGATTTTTTAGTAAAAGTTGTGAGGGCAAAGCTGAAGTCACAAGAGACCCATAAATAATCCTGCAGATTTGGTGTACACCACTAGGGGCAAGAAGGTAGTTTCTCATTTTTTAGCACCCAATTATGGATGTTAAAAATGACAAATTTGGATTTTTTTAAAAAGTTGCAACCATGAAAAAAACACGATTTAGAAAAGCGAGAACCGCACTGATATTCTCTTAACTGCAATGTAGCTACCTAAGCCTTCCTATAACAGACAGAAGCTAAATGATTAATTTATATTCCAGGCCACTGCAGGCTAATTACCTGTGCTGTGATATATTTTTAAAAATTTGTATATTTCCAGTGCCTAGAACAGTGTTACAAATAGAAGATGCCTAACTAATCCATCTAAGGGAACCTGTAAGCATTTGTTTAGAAAGGCATCACATATCATTCCCATCTAGACTTCTGCCTTAGTCTTGGCTCAAAGAGGTATTAAGGACCCCAGAAGCCCACTTTCCTAGATCCTGCCTTGACTCTGATAGATGTTTATGGATCCAGCCAATCCCTTTCCGCCCTAAAAGGTCACCGCCTCCCTGGGGAAACCTGACTGATCCTAAAGTTGGCCACCTCAACCAGCTACATTTCTAGGAACTTTCAGCAACCCCAGATGTTTAAAAGGAAAACTCACCAACATAAACCTCCCGAAACGTGCCTGTTATCTCAATACAAAGGCTGACATTTAAGCAGGAGAAGGGAGGTGAGCGAAAGCCCCAAAGCCAGCAGCATTAACTAGCCTAGCCCAGAGCAATCAATTGCCTGGGTCCCATGGGTTAACTATTAAACCTGATAGCTCATCGGAAGAGGAAAGTCAGAGGCTGCTGCCCCAGCTGCCAGGGGTTTCCCTGCCTGTCCACATGCCAGGCTCAGCAGGGACCTGGGGGATAAGCTGGTGCCTTCGCCGGAGCTCCACAGGTAGGCCAGGCTGCGCCGAGAGCGGTATCCATCCCAGGGAGGCCAAGCTGGCCTTGGAGACCATCCTCCCCGAATGGAGCAGGGCTCCAGAGCCTGTGGACCCAGCCCAGCCCACTGATGTACAAGAGGCGGAGGGGGGAGGGGGGGAGGCCAGGGCTCGCCCATCAAACTGCAGGATGCAGCAGAGAGAGAAATGAAGCTGAGGCTGGAGGGGAGACCCTCGCTCAGTACAACCACAGATCATCCGTCCCTTTTTTCGCACTGGGAGAAACCGAGGCTGATAGAAGCCCCACCCCCACCCCTTTCCACCGGCTCTTTAAAGAGAAGGAAAGAACGGAAGAGAAGAAAAGGGGTTTTAGAGACATTTAGCCCAACCCGTGTCACCGACGGGAAAAGGAAGAGCCACTGGAGCCCTCCCCACCTTTTGTAGCAAAGCTAAAACGTACGACCTTGCAAGCCCACCCCGCACAGTGCCCCCTCCCCTTTTACAACAAGAAATCGAGGCCCGCGCCGGGGCGCAACCTTGCAAGCGCAGCCAACCCTTCTCGCCCCGCCCCCCCCGTCCCCCTTTACAGCAAGGGAAACTGAGGCCCTCACTGCCCTGCAAGCAGAGGAAAGGGGCCCGCACTCGAAGTGCGACTTTGCAAGCCCTGCGCCGCCCCCTCCCCTCAACAGTAAGGGAAACCGAGGCCCGCGACCTTGCGTGCCCAGCCAGCCCTTCTCCCTCCTCCCTTGGTGGCGGGGGCCACCCAGGCCCGCACGCGGTCTAACCGCCGGCCCGGCCGATGCTCACCCGGCTCGTCGTCGTCGCCGGCCTTGAGGGCGGGCGCCTGGTCGCGCTGGCCGCCCGGGGGGGCTGCGGCCGCATCGGCCTCGGG
The DNA here is from genome assembly GCA_028627135.1 of Pseudochirops cupreus. Lineage (NCBI taxonomy): Eukaryota > Metazoa > Chordata > Mammalia > Diprotodontia > Pseudocheiridae > Pseudochirops > Pseudochirops cupreus. Next base: position 10,447,692 of record CM053583.1, on the reverse strand, counting down.
CTCCGCGTCCCCGTCACCCGGGCCCGGCTGCGGCGGCGCCGGGGACTCGGGGGGCTGCGCGGCGGGCGCTGCCATGGCCGGCGCCGGGGATTCGGGGGGCTGCGCGGAGGCCCGGCCCAGAGGCTGGGGCAGAGACGCGGCGGCGGCAGGGGGCGGATCCTCGGCCTCGTCCTCGTCCTCCAGCAGCAGCAGCGCCGCCGCCGCGTCCTCCTCGGCCGCCCCCGCCCCCCGCTCTCCCTCCTCCCGCTCCTCTTCCCCCTCCTCCCCCTCGGCGGCCGCCGCCGCCGCCGCGTCCTCGTCCTCGTCCACGTCCTCGTCCGCGGCGTCGTCGTCCTCGTCCGCCTCGTCGCCGCCCGGGCTCCGCACGGCCGCCGCCGCCCCCGGCCGCCCGGGCCGCGCCGCCGCCGCCGCCCCGCCCGCCTCGTCCTCCAGCATCTCGGCGTCCAGCGCCTCCTGCAGCCGCTGCGCTAGGTCCACCTTGAGGCCGCGCGAGTCCAGGCCCCGCCGCTGCAGCTCCGACCGCAGCTCGGTCACTTTCAGCCGCTTCACCTCCATCGCCGCCGCCGCCGCCTCCGCCTCCCTCCCTCCTCCCGCCACCTCCTCCCTCCTCCTCCTCCTCCTCCCTCCCTTCGGCCCCCCCGCGAACCGTCGGCCCGGTCCCAGCGCGCAGGCGCAGGGCCTGCCGCCGCAGTCGAGGCTGGTCGCCTCCCGCGCGCCTGGGTCGCTGCTCGCTCGGGCACGCGCGCCCGGAAAGCTGGGTGCCGCCGGCCGGACGCCGAGGTTTCCTGGCAGAAGCCCATTCTCACCGCGCCCCCAACCCTCCTTCTCTCCAGGCCTAGCCCCGGGCTGCCGAGGGGATTCTTTTTCCACCCCTCCCACCTCGGCTCCTTCTCCCCCTCCCGGAACCGCGCACGTACGGGGATTGGCCGGCCTTCCCTGTTCTTCCCGCCCCTTTTTCCTTCTCGGCCAATCAGTGCAAGGGAGTCTGCCTTAGTTTGTTTCGGTCTTGTTTTTATTGCGGCACCCCGGCAGGCGAGCGAGAGCCAAACTAGTTTTTATGCTGGGGCTGCGGCCCTTTAGCACTCCGCACCTCCTAGCTTTCTACGGTAGGGATAGGCCCCGGCAGCCTCTTCACTCCCTTTGGTGTGCATGCGGCCCCATGGCCGCAGAAACTCGCCGCGAGGAGGACTGGGATCCTCTCCTAGGATTTCTAGAAAGGACCATTTTCCAACCATAAGCCTGGGTTTCCCCTTTCTCCCGCCCCAGTCCCCGCTTATTGGACGGCTCAAATCGCCCAATCTTCGCTCCCATTGGGCGACCGATGCTGCCGGGTTTCTTTTTTTCTCTGATTGGGCGACTTAGCCCGGGGGAGGGCGCGGTTTGCGGATTGGTCCGCGGGGGGCGCCGATTCGAGGAGGGGGCGGGGCTTCCAGCGCGCGTGCACCGGCATGGAGCCGGAAGGTGATTTTTGAGGCGGGAGCGCGCGCGGAGTCGCCCAGTAGTCAGACCCTGTCCGGGATCTCCGCGAACCGGGAGGCAGAAGTAGGTCGAGGCCCGGTCGATTGTCTGGTGTGGGGTCCTACGTGAGCCCCGGCGCCGCCATAGCGACCCGGCCACGTTCGGGACCCGGGCGCCGGTGCCCAGCTTCCGCCTCTCCGGACATACCGTGGGGCCAAGCAGGGCGCCGCAGTGGGGGGTGGGGTGCCGGCCCGTGGTGGCCGGGGCTCCGTGAACGTAGACGCGAAGCCGTACCACGCGCGCGCTCGCAGGACGCGCTCCGAACTGTGAGGGCGGCCCTTCGCCCCCCACCCGCCGGGAGAATCTGGTCCGTCTGCCCATCCGCACAGGGTGGGGGGTGGGCTTCCGAGTGCAGCTCGTGCCCCCGGAGCCCCCGATCCCGGCATGAGCCGAGGCCCCTCACTAGGTTCTGGGAGGAAATCCTGAGTGGTGAAGCCCCTGGGGTGGGTCGGGCGGGTAAGGACCAGGGCCCAAGGACTTCCTCCGGGTCTCTTCCTGGGGCGGCAGCAGCAGCCCCCTCGCCCTGGCCCTTCCCTCGGACCCCTGCGCCATGGAGAGGAGGCTTCGCGAGGCGCAGCAATACAAAGAGGAGGGGAACCAGCGCTACCGGGAAGGACGCTACCGGGATGCTGTGAGCCGATACCACCGGGCCCTACTTCAGCTTCGGGGCCTCGACCCCAGCCTGCCATCCCCGCTGCCCCCCCTGGGAGCCCGAGGCCCAATCCTCACCGCGGAGCAGCAGAAGGTGCTGGACAGCACGCAGACGGCCTGCTACAACAACCTGGCTGGTAAGAGCTGCGGCCCCAAAGCCTCCGGCCTCCGAGCTCCCGATCGTTCAAAGAATATTGGGCTTGTTCGTTTAAAGAGCGGGGAGGGCCGGGGATTGTGAGTTCTTTGCCTTCCCTCTGATCCCCTGAGCACCGGGAGCCGGACCGGAGTCTCACGTCCCAGGTTCGAGGTCCTGGCCAGCTACGAAGCACTCGAGCAGCGAGTTACAACGGGAGGCCAGAATGGGGCCGTGGACCTAGGGCGACGACCTAGGCTGTGTAAAACATGGGCCGGGGTTAGCTGGCCCTGCTGGGTGTGAGGGCCAGCCGGGCAGGGGTGTAGTAACAGAGAACTCTGAAGTTGGTGAGGGTGTGGAGAAGTTAGAGAAGTATCAGAACTAAAATGAGATGGAAGATCAGGTGCAGAGTTCCTGTGGCACTTTGGGTGTGATTGCCCAGGATCTCCAGTAGACAATAAATTGGAATTCCTCCTCTTACACTGCAGTTAGAGTTGAGTTAGTCCTGGTGACTTGGGGATCGTGGCTTGCTTCTAATCTCCTTTAATGAGCACTGGAGAAGTCTACACCTGACCTCTCATCACCAGTGTTCTCCAGCCCTCCTCACCCATGCAGAGAGGAAGCACCTTGGCCTCTTAGAGACAGTCTTGGGGCATGAGGACTCTGGGGACTTGTCCAGAGTTTCCCAGCTGAAGGGACCTGGCCCAGGTCTCTGGATTCCTGAGGCCAGTTTCCTCTCCGTTACACCATTCTACCTGTTCACTGCCCTGGCCTACTTTTATGTAACAGTTGCATAAAGTGCTCCTCCATTCAAAAGCTCTGTAGTCTGAAATCTGAATTTGGGGGTTTGGAACAAAGGAGCAAAAATTGCTAAGAGCTCAGGAAATAAGATGTATGGGCAAAGAAGAAAAGAATTAGGTGACATTTAGCCAAAAGGATAGGTTGAATAGTGCCCAGTCTCCAGATATAGGAGTTATTCCATAGCATGTTGGAATATCTTATCTCCTACTTCATATTTAGTACATACTAAGGCTTTTGCATTTGGCAGTATTTATCCACCTGTGATCAGCTCTGTGACCAATATTGGGCCAGAAGCTCTGGGGAGTTTATAGCCCCAGCCTTCAGGGCAGTTAGAATCTAATTGGGGAAGTAAATAACATAAGAAATCCTGTAGGATCATATATGGGATCGGAAGAAGGGATTGGGCAGCCAAGGCCTTCTACAGGGGTCAAAAGCCCAGGAGCCTGAGTGACTCATCTAACTGGGCCAGAAGTCACGTCTGGAACTTCTGACTCTAGGATCCTTTAGACCAGTGGTTCTCAACCTTCCTAATGCAGACACCCTTTAATAGTCACATGTGGGCATGTCTGCATGTGGGCGGACCCACTTGGAGACCGATAGAGGAGATTCCTAAGACGGATGGTCATAGGCGACCCCTGTGACCCCTGTGAAAGGATCGTTCCACTGCAAAGGGGTTGCAACCCACAGGTTGAGAAGTGATGCGATGCAGGTGGTGGTAGTCCAGAAGAGGGAGAGATCACTGGAGGGTCAGGAGAGGCTGCACAGCTGGGCATTGACAGATGGGAGGCCAATGAAACAGTGTAGCAAGGCCTTGGTGGAGGGAGTTGTGGGAGGGAGGTACAGGCTGAGGGTGATTGGGATACACTGGCACAATGCTGGAGCCTTGGGAAGAATGGACAGTTTGTGCAGGGTACGGGTCATGTTAGATTAAGCTAATTCTAACTAAGCCAAACTCGAAAAACAGAAGAAAGGGGTTTAAATTTCATCCCAAAAGGTGGTGGTTAAGTGTCAAGAGCCTGGAAATACCAGATGCTTTCCAGGAAAGTCAGGAGATACTGAGACCTCTTCCTTTTTAAAGCAGGGTAAAGTGCCCATCTTCAAGCAGTGGATTTTTTGCTTTTAAGTTTTTTTTAGAGAGTGTGTCTCCCTTGTCACAGCCCCTCCTGGACCTGACCCTGACCCCCTGCCAACGTCCAGCTCCATCCCTGCCATGTCCTCAGGCAGTCTGCCTCCTCCACTCCTGGGAATGGACCATCTCTGATGTCAGACTCAGCTTTCATGCTGCTGCAGTCACTCAGTCTCCTACCATATACTAAGTACCTGCTGTGTGCCTGGCACTGGGCTAAGCACTCAGGAGGTAAAGAAAGACAGAAGACAGGCCCTGCTCTCAAGGAGCTCCCAGTTCAATGTGGAAGCAACAAGCAGCAGCTCGGCCAACAAGACGTAGGCAGACAGGCTTGGGGACAGGCTCAGAAGGAAGCCTCTCAGATCAAGGAGGTCTGGGAAAGGCTTCTAATGGCAGTTAGGAGTTGGGCTGAGATTTGAAGGAAGCCAGGATGTAGAGAAGAAGAGGGGGGCCATCCAGGGATGGGGGATGGCCAGGAAGCCGGTGTCATGGGATCATAGAGGAAGGTGGAAGGTATGAAGGGAGTAAGGAGGGAAGAGAGTGGAAAGGTAGGAAGAGGGCCCGGGTTACTGAGGGGATTTAAAAGCCAAAGAGAATTTTATAGTTGATCCTTGAGGTAATAGGGAGCCGTTGCAGTTTAGTGGATGGGAGAAGATGAGAACCTTGTTTTAGGAAGATCAAATTGGCAGCTGTAGAGTGTGGGCGAGACTGGAGTGGGGAGAGGCTTGAGGCAGAGAGATCCAGCAGCTGGTTAGAGTCCAGGTGGGACGTGATGAGGGCCTGCACCAGGATGGGGCGGGCATCCCAGGAGAGATGTTGGGAAGATGGAAACCACATTGGACAAATGATTGACTGTGGAGGGGCCGAGTGACTGGGTTGTAACCCTGGGCGGCTGGGAGGGTGGTGCTGCCCTCCACAGTGACAGGGCAGTTAGGAAGAGGGGAGGGTTGTTTCCAGGGCTTCTAGTTTGAAATGTTAGGACAGTTGGAGCCATAAGACTGGAAGTCAGCAGAGAAGTTAGTTGGGGCAGGAAGGGCAGGTTTGAGGATCATTTGGATCAAGATTGTCATTAAGGGGGGCAGCTAAGTGTCACAGTGAATAGAGTACCAGCCCTGGAGTCAGGAGGACCCGAGTTCAAATCAGGCCTTAAACACTTAACACTTACTAGCCATGTGACCTTGGGCAAGTCATTTAACTCCAATTGCCTTGCCTTCTCTCCCTCCTCCCCCAAAATAATTTTTTTTAAAAGGTTGTCATTAAGTCCATGACAGGTGATGAGATCCCCAAGGGAGAGTATAGAGGGAGACGAGCCCAGGAGATCCCAAGTAAAGCCACTGCCCTGGCCCAGGCCCCCCCCCCCCTCCGTAGGGACAGCAGCTGTGTGGCACCAAGGCCAGCTCCCCAGAGGCTGCTCTGAGTGCTGACGGGGGAGGGGGGGGTGACCACAAAAAACCTACAGTTGGCATTCCTACATTTGTGTGGCCCTTCCGGGCTTCCTAATTTTAAACCACAGCTTGTAAGGGAGGTAGGGCCAACACCTGACAGATGATCCTGTTGAGGCACGTGTTGTGTCACTTGCCCAGGGTCCCACAGTGACTCCAGTGTTCTTCTGGCCCCTCTTCTGTCCTTTGTTACAATACATTAGAAAACCGTTCTCACCATGGAGAAGCAGTGGGACTGGTGCCGCCACAGAGAGCCAGCCGGGGCTGCTCTTCCCTCCTTTGCTCTCAGCATGGTTCTTTCCCAACAACATTCTTTTGGCAGGTATCTGAATTCATTAGAACAGGCCAAGAACAAACCCCCTGGCCAGGGTGCTGGGTGATCTGACCGTCATGATACAAGGGTAGAGGTGGCTACAAGTCCAGCCATCCCCTGGACAGTTTGCCGAGATGACTCTTTACCATCAGCTCTAGAATCCAGGAAGCCTGTGCTTTCACAAGAAAGGGTTGTTAGAGGCAGCAGATGATTCCCGGCTCCATTTTGGCCCCAGAAGAAGTGGTGGCTTGTGAAAGAAGTTGACGCTTCAGTGATGAGATTTGTGTTGGGAAGCCCACTAAGAACCCCAGGCCAGGCCTCACTCTGGGCATGCAGAGGTCAGGGAATGGGGGCAAGCAGGAAGTGGAGGAGAGGTCGCCCAAGGCAATGGCTTCCACTGAACCATTTGTTTAAAATGTGCGGGCACCCAACACTGTAGCAGACCCGTGGACAGTCTGGGTGTGATTCTGCCTCTGACCCATCCGCGTGTTCTAGGGATGCTCTCTAAAACTGCCCAGCTGCCAGTCAGCATTGGTAGAGAGCTTTCCCAGGCCTCTTCCTCATTCCATCCTCCCCACCCCCCAAAAAGAAAGAAGCACTGGTATGAGGCGTTGTTTCTGTGGTGGTTCAGTCATTCCGTCTGACCCTCTGTGACCCTATGAGTGTACTGTCCATAAGGTTTTCTTGGCGAGACACTGGAGTGGTTTACCCTTTCCTTCTCCAGTTCATTTTACGGATGAGGAAACAGGGGCAAACAGGGTGAAGTGACTTGCCCAGGGTCACAGCTAGGAACTCAGGTCTTCCTGACTGCAGGCCCAGCACTCTATCTGTCCCCTGAGCCACTTAGCGGCTTCTGCTGTTTTTGAGTGGTCATTTAAGGTTGTCTGATTGTCTTGGCATTAAAGTCTTCTGTTTAACACGATCATAATTAAGCCAGTACTGTCCAAGAATTAACCAGCTGGCTTTTCCTCTTTTCTCTGGTTCCCTCAGCCTGTCTCCTTCAGATGGAGCCAGTAAACTATGACCGAGTGAGAGAATATAGTCAGAAGGTCTTAGAGCGCCAGCCTGCCAATGCCAAGGCCTTGTACCGGGCAGGAGTAGCCTCTTTTCACTTACAGGACTATGACCAGGCCCGACACTACCTTCAGGCCGCCACTGACCGTCAGCCCAAAGGTGAGGCACAGAGAGCTGGGGTGTTGGGGAAGAATGCAATCATTCTTGCTAAAAGGCTCTATCTGAAGGGAAGTTAAGTGTTTCAGGGTCCTTGAGGCCCTGACTTGGGGGATCTGCCTCCCCAGGGATGGGTCAGTTTATCCAGTCCATTGTACTTGCCACTCACCTTTCCCAGCTGCCTTTGGCTTCCTGGTAGCTCAGGAATAGCCTAGATTCTGCAGGGCTGGGGAACCAGCAGCTTCAAGGCTGTGTATAGCCCTTTAGCTCCTCAAGGTCAGCCCTTTGACTTCCTGAAGGTTCCCTACCCCTGACCTAGAGAGAGGGCAACCTTCCAAGCAGGCAGCTCCTATTTCTGTTGGCTGAGAAAGAAATCTTTGTACTCACGTCCTACTTCAGATGCTTGATGCAGTACCATGGTTGGGTGGGATTTTCTTGATTTGGACCTGTGATTTCATTGGTGTAGTGAACTGTACTCCCCAGGGAGCAAATTCCTCCTTTTAACTCTGATCTGCAACCCAGGGTCTTTGGGTGGTCTTTCGGGGAAAGTAAAGTGACTTGCCCAGGGTCATACAGCCAGGTATTCTGGGCTCCAAGGTTTGCCCTTTATCTGCTCTTTCTCTTAGAGGCACAAAAGAGACCTAGGAGTGTAATAGAACCTTGCTAATATCTGCCGATTTGAAAAAGCTAGTCTCAATTGATGAAAATGCTGATTAGGGGGTACTGTTCCTGTGAAGAGTTCCTGGTTTCAGAGGGGTACCCCTGACTCTGTCTGGTCAAGGTCCTTCAGCTCTGTCTCCATGCAGGGCCAGTGACTTGTCGTTAACATCTCAGCCTGCCCATGAAGGAGGCACCGAAGGGGTTCAAGAGCTGCTCCTTCGGCCTCTTCAATAATTAACATGTTTAGTATCTGTTCTCATTCATCAAAGCTTTTGAGTTCAAAACTAAATCCCGCCCTCAGTCCTTAAAAGAAGTAATCCATTTTTTAAATGAATGCATCTGAATTAGTTTTCACTGGGCCCTGCACAGTCAGGATGTTCTGGCTGTAGGAAGACTCTGCTCCCTCCTACCTGGAGACTTGAATGACTTAATTCTTTTTCTTCCTTCTCCCAAGACGCCAACGTCCGTCGGTACCTGCAGCGGACAGAATCAGAGCTAAGCAGCTACCACCAAAAGGAGAAACAGCTTTACATGGGCATGTTTGGTTAGCCAGAGACACAGAGGCCTTCTCGGACCCTCCTCGACACAGGGTGAACCCTTGGAATCCCCCCTCTCCCCCAAGCTGGAAGCAAGCACTTGAAGCAGAGGGAACAGGCTTTGGCTTCCATCCTCTCCCACAGCTCATGTCTTCCTCTTCCTAGCCGTCTGCGTGTTTCTGTCCAGTGTCTGTTGTAGCCTTGCGGAACTTTACCAGGGGAAACACCATTCGATGGGAGTGATCTCAGCCAACTGCAGACTCCAAGAAGTGGATGGCCAGATGGACCTCGGCCAGAGGAGGAAGCTGTCACAGAGGGCTGTTGGAGGGGCAGGCAGGAACGAGGCTTCTGCTAGCCTTCCTTAGGCATCCAAAAGTCAGTGGAACATGCCTGGAGATTCTGGGTGTTTGGGTGACATCGAAGGACAGCCTGGGAAGCTGGGAACCAGCTGGGCCACATTCTCATTCTTTTTTTTTAATAATCAAAATCAGATTAGGCCAAAATATATTACAGCTTAAGGTCAGAATGATCATGTTTCCCCCTTGGGTTAAACTGACGCAGTTGTTCTGAGGCCCCAGGACTAATGACTGTTTACTCAGCAATGACATCCGATCGCCGCTCAGACGTTCCCTGTCACTCCTGGTTTCTGCTGCTCCTTTCTACATAATTAGTGTTTATTTCTGAAGCATCCTTGATCCTCAAGAATGAACCCCATTCATTCGCCTATGGTAGCAAAGTGACCACACAATGCTGGCCTCTACAAAACACGGATGACAGTGGTCTCAGGCTGTCCCCTTAGAAACAGGCGTGTCGTCCAAGGAGTATTAAAAACATCGTTCTGTCTACCTGAGGCTCCCTGTGTTTTTCAAGTGCCTTTCTCCTCCAGGGTACCTAAGTACTTGAGGGACAGAAAAAGAGATGCTGAGACTCCCCATCCTGGCCTTCCCAAGGTGCCAGAGCTGGAGGGAAGTGACTGCTCATGGCTAAGACAGACCTTCTCTAATCAAGAGGCCATGAGCTTTGGGTTCTTTTTTTAAATAACTGAATGCAGTTTGTTTCCTTTGTAATCCTGTGTATTTTGTGCATTTAAAAACATCATTCCAAGTTAGTGTCTATAGGCTTTAGAATCACCCTGGCTCTAGGCTGAGGGGTCTCTATCCAGACCCCACACCATTCATTTTGGGTACCATGTGAAGCCCACAGACAGCTGTGTTTGTTGGCAAAGCTCTTATAGTCCAGGATGGCATCATCTCATACAGCACACTGCACTCATCTTTTGTACTCAGTACCTGGAAAGGCCCACACTTTTAGCAAGGCCTGTTCTGATGCTAATGTAGGTGACAGTCCCCAGACGTCTGCTTGAAAGTGTTAGGCCCAAAGATCCACTCGCTAGCAGATGGGCTCCTGGTGAGAAGCATGGCTGGCCTTCAGCTTTGTCCAGACTCAGCTTGAGCTCTGTCGGCCTGGAGACCCCCAGTCAAAAAAGAAAAGCCTCCAAATCTGCCCCATTTGCTCTGTCCCTCTTTGACCAGGATACCCCTTCCTCTCGAATAGCTGTCCTTAGCTAAGACCGTAAGAAAACAAGCTCGTCCTGGCCACAGAAGGAGGTGTTCATGTACAAAGAGGCTTTTGGGAAAATTTAAGGAGAAAGGAGAGGTAATGCTACATACATCTTTTTAGACTGGCTGGATACGGCAATCAATGCCTAACACAGTGGCTACACTGAAAGTGTTGGCCTTCTCTTCCTGTTTTAAAAATTCCAGATGACATGCCAGCCTTTTACTGGATTCACAGATGAGGGAAATTCACGTATCATGATAACGTTCGTGTTATTTGTGACTAATCACAGAATTTAGATGGAGAGAGAGCCTTGGACATCACCTAGTCCAAATCCCTTGTTGTATGAAGAGGAAACGGGCCCAGAAGGTAGATGTTGTTTGCCCAGGTTCACATAGGCATCAGGCAGCATGGCCCAGATGACAAGCTAGTATCTGGACTCCCTCTCCCCCACACTGCCTCTTCTTCCTTCAGGGCTGCTAAGAAGTAACCCAGTTGTCTCTGTCTTCTGGCTGAGATATCAGTGGTATCAAAATGGCAATAAGAGAGGCCAGGCCATGGAGGAGGAGGAGTCCAGGGTGGAGTATGTAGCCAGATGGGCCAGAAGGCAGCGCACAAGTTTGAGAGGCTAGGATCCTCACCTAACCTATCTAACAATCTGGAAGGAGGCTGGGGGGTATTGAGGGGAGACTTGGGGGATCAGGGCCAGAAAACCCTAATGATGTAGAACATCTCAGAACATGAGAGAAAGGGAATAGGAGAGACGGGACATAAGAAGCAGCCATTTCCTTCCACGAAGATTAGAGAAAGGGCTTAATGGACATAAAAGACCCTCAGCCAGAAAGGAATGATTAGTGAGAAAGAGGGCAAGACTCCACTTACAAAAATAGCCTCGGATATCATAGTTCTATGGGAGCTGAAGGGGAAAGGAAAGGAGGGTCTTAGAAATGGGGGCAGTTCTGAGCCTTTCCCTTCTTTGATGAGACCCCAGAAAGTGCTCTATGCTGAGGTACTACCATTCCAAGTCCAGCTGTATCCTGGGTTAGAGCAGGAAAATAACTTCCTGGGGATTTCCAAGATGGAAATGTGGTTGTTAAAGGGTTGTAATGCAATGCTGCAACCAAGATAAGGGAGGAAGATTTGGGTGCAACATGAGGCCCTTTTGAGCCATCAGGATGGCCAAAAGTGGAATGGCACGCTGTAGGGATGGAAAGATACTGTGTTTATCTGGAAACTGAGGCACAGCAGGGAAGGGCCTTGCCTAGAGACCTAGACACCAAAGCTGGGACCTGCCTGTTCCTCACCCCACTGTGGAAGCAGGAGCTGAATGCTTCCCTTTGAGCAATGTGGCAGAATACTGCACTAGAAAGCCGCTAAGGTCCCTCTGATTCCCTTAAATGAGGTTTAAGATTGGAGGAGAGCTCAGGATTCAGCCCTCTGAGCTCTTCACCAGTGTGCTGCTTGTAACTGTGGCCATTGCTGCATGATGCCCACCCCCACCCACAGAGGCCTGGACTTCATTCAGTGAGGGGTGAGCAGCAGACAAAACATTCCAGGGCGCCTCCCCGCGCCCCCCAGCCACCTCCCAGGTGCCCTGGCAGCCCCAGCAAGAAACTCTTAGGTTACTTGAGCTGGACAAGTATTTGGTGGACACCTTCAAATGATTTCAGGAACTAATTATAGAGAATTTTAGAAAGTTTAAGACTCTTAAGTGTGAAGGAGGTCCCTGAGGCTGCTTTCCAACACTCGGACTGGTCACCGCCAAAAGAACCAGCTTTGAGAAGGGGATGGTGCAAGACAAAATGTTCTCTCCCCAACCTGGTGGGGATCTCTCAATAAGCCACATAGAAGGGGTTCACTCCCCTGAAGAGCTAGAAGAGTGTGTCCCTTTCCCCCCTCCCACCATATCTCCCATTTCCTAGTTCTCTTCTCTGAACCAGATCCCATTCAATGAATGAAAGCTGTTATTATCCTGGGTATCCCGGGCCTTCATCCTCAACCGCGGCTGCACCCAAGACTTACCAGCCCATGTGCCTCAGGCCTGGAGCCCTAAATGAACTTGTGTGACATCCGTGTGGCTGGCCCACTGAAGTGGCTGACCACAAGCCCTGAGAGCCACCTTCCAGCTCCGTCTACAGCACAGACAAGCAATACACACAAAGTGCCAGGCTCAGCTTCATCCCATGCACTCATAGAGCTCAGTCATGTTTCCTAATTTGGTCTGTATTCCCTGCTCTGTATCTTGCTTCCCCTTGACTGCCCCCTCTGCCAGCCCTCCTCCCCCAGGTCAGATTCTTGGAAGGTCTTAAGAGAAATCAACATTAGGCCTCAAATTTGTCCAGGGAGGAAAAAACCAGCCAAGACCACTACATAGAAAGGGTTTCACTTTCACATTTATGGCCCAGGCAATCAGACAGGGGCAAGTGACAGCTTCAGGGGAACTCTGAAGGCCATGGTGCTGGGCAAGTTATCTGACTGGAGAGGAGCTAACCAAGTGGGCCTCTGCCCCTTGACAAGCCAGGGCTCTCCTGTAGAGGACACACAGGAACTGGAGGCAAGGCCCAGCACAAGCTGGCTCTGTGGCTCTGTGTTCCCTCTGACTTCTGGCTAAACAAGGGCACTACAGCAGCACCGATCCCATACCCAGCTTCCCCAGCAGCATCAGGATGATCTCCCAGCCTACCCGCTTCTCAAAGAGGTCTCCACTCTCCCAAACAGTCCCAGGGGCCAAGTCTGGGGATCTGGGTGTGCCCCCCACTTCCCAAAGCTGAAGTTGGAGACCGAGGTGCACACTCCTAGGAGGGGGCAGCTTCAGGGTCAGGCTTGCTGCGTTTGGCCAGGTCCTCATTGTGAGCCTTGCGGATGTGGCGGTACAGGTCCCCTGACTGCGTATAGCTCCGAAGGCAGTAGCGGCACTCATAGGGCCGCTCCCTAGTGTGCACAGTCGCGTGGCGCCTCAATGTGTAGGAGCAGGAGAAGGTCTTCCCACATGTCTTGCACGTCGGGACATCCTCTGTGAAAACCCCAAAGCCCCCAGAGGCCACTTCATACTCTGGAGGCAAGTAGAGAGACTCATGCAGGCCACTGTGTGCAGGGGGAGGGGGGGTCACCAGCCCCGGGTGATAGTGCCCAGGGCCAGCCAACAGGTGGTAGGGAAGGGGAGCATCAGGGGCCAGAAAGTGGTCAGCAGGCCCCCCCTCCTCGAGCCCTGGGCCTCCTCCTGCAGCTGCGGCCTCTTCAAATGCTTCAGGTGGGGCATAGCGGCTCCGACAAACTGCTCCTGGTGAGAACAGTCCCTCTGGTGCCCGTGGTCTCTCCTCCGGCCCCTCGGCCTCCTCATCAGAGATCACTATGGCCTCCACCTTTACTTGCACCGGCTCAGCCTCTCCTGGGGCTGGTGCTGGCCTAGGTGGGTAGAAGCCCTCCACTGGCCCACTAGGTCCTCGTGGGCCTCCTACCCCAAGGTTCTCAGGACCCACTTCCAGGGACCCTGGGGGCTCCCCAGGGGCAGCCCCGAGACTAGGAGAAAAGTAACTGGTGGGTACTGTTTCTGTGGAGCTACTTGGGCTGGAAAGGGAGCCTTCCACCACCTGGGCATCCATGCCAGGCTGGGTGGTGTCTGCACTGTCGGGCCCCGGGGGCTCATCCGCGTGGGGGCCAGAGGGCAGGGCAAGGGCAGGGACAGGGGCCGGGGCGGGCCCTTTCCATTGGTCCTGGTCCCTCCAGCTGGGCGTCTCAGGCACTGGAAGCAGGGGCATGAGGCCTCGGGAAGTGCTGGGCAGTGGCTCGGGGGTGGCCGGCTGCGGACGGGGCTCTTCCTCCTTCTTGGTGCTGTCGGCCTCGGCAAGGGCCCGGGCCTGCAGCCGCCGCTTGCAGACCTTGACGATGTCATTCATGTGCAGGTAGCTGGCGGCGGCCAGCACGTCCTCCACGGGCGTGTCCCCACGCAGGGCCAGCTGGCCGGCGTACATGAAGTCCAGCAGCAGCCCGAAGGCGGGCGCCGTGACGATCTCGTTGTGGATGCACACCAGGTCCCGCTTGTCCAGGTCCCGCTCCTTGTAGAAGAGCTGGAAGAAGGGGCTGCATGAGGCCAGCACGGCGCGGTGTGCCTGGAACGGTGTGCTGCCCACCAGCACCGTGCAGTCGCACAGGAAGCCCTGCGAGCGCTGCTCTCGGAGACTCTGCAGCAGCTGCTCGCTGTGCCCAGGGAACTCCATGGAGGCTGGCGGGGGGACCCCGGGGCCCTGGGGAGAGAGGGAAGGGACAGGCCATGAGGCCAGAGGCGCCCCATCTGGGGCCGCCCCCCGCGGCTCCCAGCCCAGCCTCCGACATCCCAAGGAGGAGGGGTAGCGGGCCCAGGATGGGCTCACTCCCCCAAAGCTCCGCCCATTCACCCACCAGGCCGACCCAAAGCCGGCTCCTAGGACCCGCCTCCTGGGGAGCAATCACGCCCCGGAAGCCCCGGGCCCCCGGAAGTCCCGCCCCCCGCGGGGGCCCCCTCACTCCTCGGCAGCGCCCACCCAGTAGCCCCCCGTCTCCCAGACCGGGAGTCCTCTGTGCTCCCGGACCCTTCCCCCGAAGCGCTCCTCCACCCCAGCCCAGGAGCTCCCCAAGGCCCCCTCCTCTTGCATCCAGGTGGGAATGGGGAGTCCCGGGGGGTGGGAACGAGCAGAAGAAACTGATCCCTCACCCACCACCGAGCCGCGGCCTGGAGAACCCCGCCCCTTTCCCCGCCTCCCTCGTCACTATTGGTCGAGATTCTCAGATCCTCGGTTCGGATTGGTCGGCACGCCCCCACCCTCGCGGCGGTTGCGGCCTCCAGATGGGCGCGAGGCGATGTCATTCAAGCTTAGCCGTCCTCTGATTGTCCCCAACCCGCTGTCATTTCTCCGCTTCCTCGTCCCGCCCCGTTTCTTCAGCGCGTGCGTGGATTAGCGGACGGAGCCTGCCGCCCCAGCAGCCCCGGTCCTTCCGTGGGGACCAGAGCTGGGCAAAGGCTCGGAGCCCGTGGGGCGATGCCTGCGTGCGGCGCGTCAACACTCGCCCAGCCGCCGACTCCTCTCTGCGGCTACAGTTTGCTGCTCCTGACCACCTCCCCCCCAATCTTCCAGAAGCAGGACCCACTCGTGCTTTCTGTGCTCCCTCCAGCCTTCCACGGCAACTTCCCCCTGGACCTCGCCCCTGAGGGGCGTCTTTGCCTTGCTAGGTAGTGAGTTCCCCATCCCCAGAAGTATCCAAGCACACAGAGGCAGGGGGAATGCTAGATTTGGGTTTGAATCCCTGTTTCACTTCTGCCTCAGTTTACTAATCTGTAAAATGAAGGGCTTGGACTCAAGGACCTCCAAGGCCCCTTCCAGCTCCAAGTCCGTGGTCCTGCACCTTCTTGAGGCACCTGTGGTCTACAGCCCACAGGCCCGCACCAAAATCACCTGCCCACCGAAATGGCTGGTCAATATCAATCAGACTCACAGTCACAGAGCCAGAGCTTGAATCCAGGTCCAGTCAGCAAGCATTTAAAGGCCTACTGCCCAAATCAGTCAATTAAAAAAAAAACAACACCATTTATTAAGCACCTAAGGTGTGCCAGGCCCTGTGCCAAGCCCTAGAGATACCAAGAAAGGCAAAAAGAGACCCTGCCCTCGGGGAGCTCACGGTCTAGTGGGAGGGACCACAAGCCAACCATTGTGGACAAACAAGTGATACATCCGATAAACTGGGAATAATCAATAGAGAAAGTGCTAAGAACAAAACACTGGCAAATGTTTCCACCGTGCCATACACTTCCATATTCTGCACAAGTCCTTCATTACCGATCTCTTATTTGAAAATTTTAACTGATTTTTTAAAATTAACAAAACTATTTTTTCTCTTTCTTCCATCTCCTCTCTCCCCGAGGGGGGGTGTGGAAGAAAAACAAAACTCTTGTGGAAAAAATAGTCATGACAAGCAACCAAGAGAAATGTCCACATTGGCCATGGTCCACAGTGTCTCCTTGTCCACCCCGAGCTCACCAGCTCTCTGACAGTAGGTAGGAAGCATGCTTCACCCCCGCTCTTCTGGAGTTGTGGTTGCTCACTGCTTTGATCAGAATTCACAACTGTTTCAAAGCGGTTTTTGTTTATAATGTTGTACAAATGGTTCCACCACAGTTGGGGCAGAAGGTGACCAGAGCCTGTACTCAGGTGATGGCTGTGAGGGCAGAGAGCAGCGTTTGGATCTGAATTCTGTGGAGGGAGTGTCGGACCAGCAAGAACTGGTGACAGATTGACCCTGGGTGTGGGGTTGGGGATGAAGGGAATTCCAGAAAAGTCTGGATAAGGCTGGGAGTCCTCACCATGCCCTGGCCCAGCAGGAAAGAGGGAGAACTGGGCAGAAAGAACATGAGTTCTGTTTCAGACAGGAGTAGAATTAAGATGGGTCAGGGAAGGCTTCCTGCAGAAGGCGAGATTTTAGTTGAGTTTAAGGAAGCCGGGGAACACAATAGTTGGAGCAGAGGAAGAGGAGGGCCTTCCAGACATAGGGGAGAGCCAGAGAGAACACTGGGAGCAGAGGGATGGACAGCCAGGGGTCTGGGGGCCCTGGACAGTACAGGGCAGAGAGTAAGGTATAAGAACAAGCCTGAACAGGAAGGAGGGGCCTGGGTTACAGTGAAGTACTGTGAATGCCAAACAGAACACTGTGTATTTGGTCCTGGAGACAATAGGGAGTCACCGGAGTTTATTGAGGAGGCGGGTAAAGTGAGCAGACCTGTGCTTTAAAAAGATCACTTTGATAGTAAAGTGAAGGGTGGACTCTTGTGGGGAGAGACTGGAGGTTGGTGGACCCACCAGAGCTCCTGCTATAGTCCAGGTATGAGGTGATGAGGGCATGGGCCAGGGCAGAGGCAGTGTCTGAGGAGAGGACGGGGCATATTGGAGAGATGCTGCAGAGGTGAAACTGACAGGCCCTGGCACCATATTGGATATGGGAGGGCAGCAATAGTGAGGAGTCCAGGCTGACTCCTGGCTTATGAGCTTGAGGGGCTGGGAAGAGGGTACTGCCCTCTACAGACATAGGGCAAGTAGGAGGGTGCAAGGTTTAGGAGTGAAAGAGAATGAGTTCAGTTTTGGACATGTTGAGTTTAAGAAGTGTGTTGGAGTCCAGTTTGAGATATCTGGAAGGCCACTGGAAATGCAGGGTTGGAGGTCAGTAGAGAGGTGAGAGCAGGAAAGGCAGATCTGGCAATCATCACCACAGAGTGTTGCTACAACAATGATAAGGTCAGAAGCCAGTGCTAAAGGGTGAGTAAGAGAGAAAGTGGAGGCCCTATTGTAGCCGGACTTCGCAGGGAGTTTAGCTACAAAGGACAGAAGAGCAGGGAGAGAAGCATCCAGTGAGGCTCTGTTTGCAGGCCATAGGAAATGAGCCAGGGATTCATTGAAAATAAGCGAAAGATGGCCTCAGCCCTTCTCAGCAACGCCAGGATCTAAGACAGCTCCAAAACACTCGTCCTCCACATCCAGAGAAGGAATTGTGGAGTCTGAGTGTGGATCTGAGCAGACTGTTGTTTGCTTTTTCTTTCTCATGGTTCCTCCCATTGGTTCTAATTCTTCTTTACATCATGACTAATGTGAAAATGTGTTTAATATGAATGTATATGTAGAGCCTATATCAGATTGCACACCATCTTGGAAAGGGGAGGGTAGGAAGGGAGGGGGAGAAAATTTGGAGTTCAAAATCTTATGGAAGTGAATGTTGAAAACTAAAAAACTAAAAATAAACACATTTTTAAAAAAGAAGTGAAAGCGTGCTGATGGCAGAGGGGGCGATCTGTTGGAGGAGCTGGGATGGAATGGGATCGCCTGAGGAGTTTGCCTTGGTCAGGCCAGCTCCTTCTGTGACACAGGGAGGAAGGAGAGGGGCAGAAGGCGGGTGCCTGAGTGATGGGAGAGGAGGAAGAGGGAAGGAGGGGGAGCTCACTATGAATGGCCTCCATTTTTTTCTGTCAAATATGAAGCAAGGAGCTCAAATGAGAGGTTTGAGGTGGGAGAGAAGATCTGGAAGAGACCCTGGGGGGCAGGGGACAAATGAGTTGATAAAGGAGATAGAGTAGATTGCCACACAGCAGTGAGGGCCCAGGGGAGGCTGTGCAAGGTGGATTTGTAACCTAAACTCAGTCAGAACAGCTGTGTGATTCTCTCCATCTCCCTTCAGCCGCATGTGCAGGAGCATGGGAGTGCTCCAAGGCTGAGCCCTGGATGTGTGGAATCATTGCTATAATGAGGGGGTGAGGAATTCAAGAGAGGGAGATAGAGCACAATGGAATTAGTTCAACAAGGAGTCAAAATGGGGAGAGGAGGTGAGAGTGGCTAGTGCAGGAGAGATGGCCTGAGATTGAATTGAGGGGTCAAGGGATGAAATCATGATACAGAGAAAGTTTATGGAAAAGAAGGCAGAGGGAGAGATGAAAAGCCTATAATGGATTATGGTCAAATGAGGAGATGTCAGACTTGTTGAACATAGATGTGGTCCAGTTGTGGGTGATGTAAGATTGAGGGTATGACCGTCTTTGTGTTTGGCTGAGGTGGGGTGAGGAGTCACTCAGTACATGAGAATCTTGAGGGTATTTGAGGGAGAATCGAGATGTATGTTGAAGTCCCCTAGTATGACAGCAAGAATTGGGGAGGAGAGAAACATTTTAAGCCAGGTACCAAACTCGCTGGAGGAAAGGAGGAGGGGGATTGCCCCTAGAAAACAGCTACCTGGATTTTGATTGGGTATTAGAGAGGTTACTGAGTAATGTAGAAGCTGGAAGTGGCAATGGGGAGCAAGGAGTATTCTATCTCCTTGGTCTTAGCCAGTGAACCCAAGGAGGGGGCTGAAGTCCAAGGGAGGTTACCCTTCTATGCGCTGGATGTTGTTCCCCACATCTTGGTTGGGAGGCTGGGGGGCAGCACAAGGTAAAAGGTCCCTTATGCTGGTACAGATGAAAATGAGGCAGATGGAAGATTCCTGGCTTGACCCCTTTCTTCTGGGAACACACTGTACCCATGCTGGGGAGAAATGAAACTTATTTAACAAAATATGATTTGGTGCTGTGGGTGTGCAGTTGAGAGGCAGTTGGAGTAAAGCCCAGGGTCTCCAGTCCTGTCTCTGGCACAGGCTACAGCCAGGGTGGCCTCTCTGGGTAAGGGCAGGAGAGCTGCTGACCTGCTCCTTGGAGGACCTTTTGCCAATAGGATGAAATCACAGGTCCTGAGCCCTCCCTCTCCTCCAAAAATGGTGCCAGGCATCTTGCCAGGCGCTGGGGATACATTGTCAAATGAAACAACCTTGGGGAGCTTACATTATTTAAAAAAAAAAAATCCAAGTAAAAATCCCCTCTGCTCCTGGATGGGTAGGTTCACAAACAGCCTGGATCGGGGGCCCTGCCCTCAAGAAGCACCCGTCCTTCTAGGGGGCAGGGAGGGAGGGAGAGAGAAGGAAGAAGGAAAAAAACACCAAGTGGGAGGACAAAGATGGAGGAGAGGGCTGTTTCATTTGACAGTGTATCCCCTGGGCTTGATCTTTCACTTCGTGCTGCCCCCCGGGGGGAGGATAGGGGGGCCAGATGCTGCCAGTGTCCTCCCTTCCTCACTGCTTCTGCCCTCTCCTTTGTCAAACTGTCTCTTTCTGTTCTTTGCCAAAGCTGCTTCTCAGACCCTCCAGTTTGTCCCTTCGATGGACGACAGACTGGATCTTCCCATCATGCATCACTCCCATAGGATGCTGCAGGACAGATGGACCCGGTGTGCACCTTGGAAGCCTCCCTGTCTACTCTGGTAAGCACCATGGCCTGCTTTGGCATAAAATTTCCAGGTGGTACCCTGGCCTCCTTTATGACTTTGATTTCAGGCCTGGCAGTGGCCAGGGGTGTTGCAGCCGCTTCTTAACTCAGTGGCCTAAGAGCCAGCCTTAGGCTGTATTCTAAGGAGGGACTGAAGAGACCAGAGGCGAGAGAGAAGTGTACAGCAGCTGTCCTTTATTGTATTGTAGCGTCTTCCTTATATACCCTAGAGGTAACAGGATTAAAGCATGATCTCATGCACTGGAGGAGTGGGCCAATAGAGGACAGGCTGAGCCAGTCATCTCAGCTGCTGCTCATCAGGCCAGCAGTCTCGAAGGACTTTTCTGTGAGCTTAGCAACTGGGCTGTGACCCTCAGCACCACAGGTGCTTTTAGACTCACACTGATCCCTACACAGGGGTCTGTCGATAAGTCCAGGGACACCTATCTTTCAAAGGTTGCCTCCCTCCCTTTATATTGACTGAGGTGGGAAGGGTCAATGGCCCCCCTTGTGGAAGAAGGACCCATGGGATCCTTGAAGGAACCACACCTTTCTCTGCAGTTTGGTCCAGAGGGGCGTAAGATGAGGTTGAGGGGTGGGCAGGAGCCCCCACCAAGCTGTGAGGAGGAAACAAAGCTGAATCCTCCATCTTTTGTCTTTGGGACCACAGGGTCAAGAGATTTTGTTTCAGTTGCTGTCCCTGCCCACCCTCTGAGCTGGATGCAGATGAGCTGGGCAAACATAATGAACCTGGAGGAGAAGATTGACCTGGAGAAGAGAAGGAGAAAAATGGGAGGAGCCCTGGTCAGGGCTGGAGCCGCTGACTGGAGGGATTGTCCACTCCAAGGTCTGGGTGGTAGATGGATGGGCTATCTAAGTGGATGGTACCAGTGTGGATTGGTGGGCTCTCACCCAGGTAGGGGGGCAGCAGGGAAGGCAACACTATTGGTACTGAGTGTACAGCAGAGTTTGGAAGGATGGGTGGTTTAAGGAGGGGAAGTAGCAGAGGGTGGGGCCCGTTCAGAAGGCATTGAAGGTCCCAGAACCCTTGTCCCCCATTCAAATCAAGGAGCTGGGGGCCATACTGTACAACTGCAGCCCTGCTGCCCAATACCTGCTCTCCAGGAGACCCCCAGGATGGTCCTGCCCCCTGCTGGAGGCCCCAGTTTCCAGCAGCCTGTCCACCTATTATACCCCCCCC
>CM053583.1:10401496-10417030 GCA_028627135.1 Pseudochirops cupreus | reverse complement strand
GGGGAGAAAATATGTAACTCAAAATCTTGTGGAAATGAATGATGCAAACTATAATAAAATTTAAAAAATAAATAAATAAAAGAAAATTAGCCTCCCAAAAAAAAAGTTATCACATTTGTAGGCTGAACTGGGGGTAGGGACGGATGGGTGGGTGCATCTGGATTAAACCCAGCGAGGCAAAGTGAGACCTGGAGGATTTGGCCCCTTCGGGAAAGCCACTAAGAACCTCGAAGAGCCGAAAGAAGCATGAAGAAAACCGCCGAGGGCCCTTTAAGGGGCTGGTATCACGTGACACTTCCCGGCAATATGGCTCCTCCCGAAAAAGGCCTTTTCCACGTGACGCATGTCCTGAGGCGGGGCTTCAAAGCGTCGCCCACGGATTGGCCGGGAGCGGGGGAGGGCGGGGCCAGCCTCAGTGCGAGGGAATTGAGACTAGGTAAGGGAGCCGGAGCCGCCGCAGCCCTCGGGTAAGTCTTGCCGCGGGCCGCGCCGCACCCAGCGCGGGGCCTCCGAACTTCGTCGGGCCGGGGGCCTCACCACCTCTCCCTCACCTCCGCCGGGGCCCACAGGCCGTGGGAATCCTGACCTTGTCCGGCCCCGCCTCCTGACCCTTGGGTCAAAGGTTACGACTTGACGCCTTTCATAGGCTGAGCCTCAGTTGGGCGGGACCTCGGAGATCATCATCTCCAGTCTTATTTTACAGATGGGGAAACTGAGGTCCAGGCGTTTGAGGGGTACTTAGCCATGGCCGCCAGGGGGCGCCGCAGGGCACAGAGCGCCCGAGCGGGAGTCAGGAAGAGCTGAGTTCGAACTCAGCCTCGGACCCTGAGACCCTGAGCAGCTTGGCTAGCCTGGCAGACCACTTCATTCGTGCCGGCCTCAGTTTCCTCGCATGTGAAATGGGGATCTTTAGAGGAGGTTCCAAGGAGTGACCGTGTGGGGTTCCCCGCTGAGAATAACGGATAGATTCGAACCCAGGCCTTCTCTCCACTGGCCTAGGCACAGCTGGCCTGAAGCCTGTCTGAGAATTTTCGGGGCGTCCCAGTGGACCCCAAGATGACTAGGAGTTTGGCCTGGAGGACGGGAGGGGGAGGAGGATGGTGGGAAGGGGGTCCCAGCCTTGGCTCGGATCCCACTCGGATCCCACCAGGAGAGACTGGAAAGGAAAGATGGGGGGGCACGCGTAGGCGTGGGTACTGAAAAGCACGCCCATACCTCGTATTCAACTTAGTTAATTGTTCTGCCCCAGCAGAGCTGAACCCTGCCACGCGTGGGCGCTGGCAGCCAGGTAGCCGCCCCCCAGGGGCCCCGGCACCATTTCTGGCCCCCCACCCTTAGGGGGAGGGGCAGCCCGTGGCTTTGGGGAGGTCCCAGGAGGGGCTTGTCCAGGGAAGTTTGTCATTAATGTCTGGAAGGGGGCCCTCTGCCAGTGCCTGCGCCTCCCTGGGAGCCTGAGAAATTGGGGGGGGTGCTGAGGCAGACATTTATTAATTGCCTCCTGTGTGCCAGGAACTGGGGCCAAGCACTAAGGAAGCCAGGGAGGTCAGTGGTCACCCAAGTGGCCTGGAGTCAGGAAGTGCAGAGTTCAAATCCAGCCTCAGACACTTCATAGCTGGGTGACCCTGGACAAGTCACTGCACTCTGCTTGCCTCAGTTTCCTCACCTGTAAAATGAGCTGTAGAAGAACATGGCAAACCTCTCCAGTATCTCTGCCAAGAAGACCCCCAGTGGGGTCACAGAGGGCTGGAAGCTAATGACCCCCAAAAGAATGGCAGTGGTCAGAGCAGCTGAAGGGAAGCCTTCCTGTCGTTGGGCAGCCAGAGAAAATGCTCAGAGTTGAGAGATGGCACAGAGGCTGGGGACCCTGCACTGAGCAGAATGTGGTCAAGTTGAGGCGTGGAACCCTGGAAGGGGAGCAGGGGGCATGTTAGGCCAAACCAAGCGTTCCTAGTTGATCCTGGAGGCCTTAGGGCGCTACCAGAATTTACTGAGTAGGGGGTGACATGATCAGACCTGGGTCTTAGGAGTATCCCTTTGCATGGATGGAGGATGGGCAGGACTGGGGAGAGGCTTGGGGTAGGCAGAACCCCTCCTCCCCCCCCCCCCCCAGCAGCTATTGCTCTCCTAGGCTGAGGTGACAAGGGTCTGTACCAGGGTGACCAGTGTCAGGGAAGAGAAGGGAGGGATTTGAGAGACGCTGCAGAGGTGCCATGTTGGACATGGTGGGTGAGGGAGAGGGGTCCAGGACGAGTGTGGGGTTGTGGGAGAGAGGCTTCGGGGGAACATAAGATGTCGGCTGGATGTCCAGTCTGAGACATCTGAGTTGGGAGACTGTGCCTCGACCTGGAGGAGGATCCAGCAAAGGAGACAGGAGGAGTAGTCGGAGAGGGAGGAAGAGAACTGGGGGGGGGATCCCCAGGGCCCATGGCCACAGAGAAGTCATGAAGAAAGCAGCCTGGGAAAAGGCTTTGGTCTGGCAATGAGATCCCTCCTTGGCAGAGGGGTGGCAGAGAGGGAGGAAGGGGCTTGAGGCCCCAGTGGCAGCCTCCTCCACCGTGGTCTTTGAAGCCCCCAGGCCACTCTGTGACCACTCAGCCTACCTCAGGCTTCTCGGAGCATATCTGGGTCAGGGCCAGGCCCTTCTCTGCAGTTTTTAGAGAGTGCCCTGAGTGCCACCTGGTCAGAGATGGGCCTGGAACCCAGGCTTCCTGGCTTTCTTCTCCGACAGGACGTCCTCATGGTAGCCACCATTTAGAGGCATTTCAGGGCTTGCAAATGCTGCATGTCCTAACCAGCCTGGGGGGGGTGGGGCTGGGGGTGGAGGTGGGGTGGGTCTTCGCTGCCCCCTTGGCACTCGGCCCCCCTGCTAGACATGCTGCTGGTCCTCCATCCAGACCTTGTGAGGCTCAGAGAGGTCATACACTCAGCAGAGGACTGACAGCCTGACTTCTCCATGGAGACAGGAAGGAAATGGCTGAGGCAGGATTCACACCCAGGCCTCTCAGACTCCTGAGTCAGGGCTCCTTCGTTTTGCTTCCCTGCTTTCTGTATTAAAACAGAATCGTCCAGTCAACAAATCCCATTGAATTCCTAGGGCGTCATTCTCTCTAAGGGCGAGAGTGTCAGCCTGGGTTCGCGCTCTTCGGAGGCCAGGATGTTCTCCTGGGAGTCGGGGGAACCACAGAGGCTCTGGCCCCACCCATTCTGGAGCCTCATGCGAATGAAGGGACGAATGAGCATTTCTTTGGCTCTTAGTCTGAGCGAGGCATCGAGTGTGCTGAGTGCCGGGGATACTTGGCAAAGGGAGATGGTCCCTGCTCCCGAGGATGGGGAGTGGAGCCACTAGGAGCAATGAGGTGCAGCCCCTAGAGTGGGGAGGGGATGGGGTATGTGCATGGGATGCTCCCCCAGTGCCTATGGGAGAGAAACATGGTCCCAGTGGACCCAGAGCTGAGCATCACAGCTCCCCTGGGCCTAGGCTGGGAGGAGCTCACTGGTGTGGACATGATGCAGCAGCTGCCGTAGCAGCGGGGATTCGGAGCGTCCCAGGACATTCTGGGCATCCAAAGAGCAGAGAAAAAGTCATTAAGCCAGCAGCCAGACCCAGCTTCCAAATCTGGTTCCCCTCTTAAGTACCTGAGCGACATTTGTAATTTTCTCTATCTCTGAAATGAATGGGTTGGAGCAGATGATCTCTCAAGGCCTTCCAGCTCTGAGATTCCACATCCTGTGTTCTTGAGCAGAGCTCGTGGGCTGTACCCCTCTTCTAGTCCTGCTGTTCTGTCATTCCAGACTGGAGGCAGAGGAGCAGTCCAGAAGACCAGGAAGGCCCTCGTGGCTGCCCCAGCGTCCTGGGGCCATGTCAGAGCGAGAGGAGCGGCGCTTTGTGGAGATCCCCAGGGAGTCAGTCCGCCTCATGGCTGAAAGTGCTGGACTGGAGCTAAGTGACGAGGTGGCTGCTCTTCTGGCTGAGGACGTCTGCTACCGGCTCAGGGAGGCCACCCAGGTAGTGGCTCAGCAGGGGAGGGGAGGCCCCCTGGCTGCCCTGCTTCCCTTGGCAGCCTCCCCTTTCTGATACCTCCTTTCTTCTAATCTCAGAACAGCTCCCAGTTCATGAAGCATACCAAACGGCGGAAGCTGACGGTGGAGGATTTCAACCGTGCCCTGAGGTGGAGCAATGTGGAGGTGAGGCCTGGCCTTCTATGTGCAGGGCCGGGCCAGGTGCCCAGTCCCTTCATGATGATCTTGTTGCCAAGAGTCGTGTGGGACCATAACGTGACATAGAAACCGGAAGTATAACTTATAATTATGGGGGGTCAGGGAAAGCCTCATAGAAAAGCTTCACCTTCAGCTAGGTCTTGAAAGACGGGTACAGATTGGGGAGGGAGGCCCTTCCAGGTGGACAGAGTACTCTGAACATTAGCTTTTTATGCAGGAGGTGCTCATTAAATACCTAATGTGGTAGAGGAAGCTTCCGACTGAGGGACAGGTGAGGAATGTATGAGAAGAGAATCCTGCGAAGTGGAGATAGTGTAGCCCTGTCTGCCATCCCCAGCTCTTCCCTAGGTACTCCATGACACTCCATCCAAGAGGCTAAAGATTGCCTGGAGCCCTGAGTTTCCATTCCCAGTGAGCGCTGTCCTAGGGCTCTGCCTCCCTGGGTCTTCCTGGCCCTGCTCCCTCCCTCCCAGAATCATCTTTCTGTATGGTGCTTTAAGGTTTCCAGAATGTCTAACCTTGCCCTCCCGCTCCTAGGCAGTGTGCGGCTATGGCTCCCAGGAGACCCTGCCCCTGCGCCCTGCCAGGGAGGGCGACCTCTATTTTCCTGAGGACCGAGAAGTGAACCTCGTGGAGCTGGCTCTGGCGACCAACATTCCCAAGGGGTGCCCTGAGACAGCTGTGAGAGGTGGGAGGCCTCGGGGGCTGGCCTAGAGGGAGGAGGTGGCATGGGTCCTACATCAGGACCACAGCTGGGGGAGAGGCAGTGAGCAGAGCAAGGGGTGACCTACCTTCTCTGATCCTCCTTTAGTTCATGTTTCCTATCTGGATGGTAAAGGAAATGTGGAGCCTCAGGGATCAGGTAAGTGATTCTTTTGGAAACTGTTAAATATTTAATTTGTCTTAATTGTCCCAAATCCACCTTCTCCTTCATCCTCCTCACCCTCCCTCCCAGCTGAGAGCACAGGAAATACAAACCCATCACATATGGAGCCAATTAGAAGCCACTTCTGCCCCAGCTCTGCCCCCTGAGCCTGGCACTGCTCCGTTGGGAGGCGAGGGGAGTGTTTGCTCCTTGGGCCCTAGAGCTGTGTCTGGTCAGTGCACTAGTCAGAGGGCACACACTGAGGCTCTTTCACGTTTATAGAGTATTCCTTGTGGAGCGTTTCTCCAAGGGGGGAGTGTGTGTATATGCGTGTGTGTGTGTGTGTGTGTGTGTGTGTGTGTGTGTGTCTGTGTCTGTGTGTGTCTGTGTGTGTGTGTGTGTGTGTGTGTGTGTCTGTGTGTGTGTATGCTCAAGCATTCTTCCTTTTCACCAGTTCACATGAGAGTGAAGTTCAGCTGTCTGCAGCCACCCCCACCTTGTATGTTGACACAGAGTCTGCACCCCTCCATTATGTGAGATTGGTTCCCTTAAGCTTCTTTTCCGTTCCCCCAGACTCCCTCGCCCACTCTCTCTCCAAAGACCAGCAAACCCTAACAGCCACTTGCAAGCCTTGGAGTCCCCTCGGCCCCTGACAGTGATGGGGCTGGGGCTCCCAGGGCTCAGTTCCCCATATTCCTTCAGCATTGTTCATTCTCCTTCACCTTCTTGTTTCTCTTCACTCCTGTCTTTGAACTGCTCTAGTCTTTTTGGGAGGAGGGCTTGGAGGAGCCTCCCGGGTGATAGAGCAGAACTCACTGAGTCAGTAAGCAGGCAGACAGTGCATGGCGTGCCACGAACCCACGGCCCCCCCACCTCTCCAAAGAAAGGATGGACACCTAGCTCATCCAAAGGCCCAAGCTGTCAGGGGAAGCCATGGTTGCAGTTTTCTCTCCTGTAATTTGGTTTCCTTTCACCCAGAGCCTCAGCTTTGCCCAAGTTCATCCCTACCATCCCTAAGTATTGGCCAGCACCAGGCTCTGCCCCCAGCCCTGACCCCAGCATTTTGTCTGAGCTAGAATCTCCTTTGCAGAGGATGAGCCTGCCTCGTGAGTTGGGGAGGGGAGAGGGTCTGCCCTCCACCACTGAGCATCAAAGCCTCTTTTTGGATAGGTAGGGGGTCTTCCAGAAATCATAGGCTATCCCCTTGAAGCCTAATGGAGGGTGAACCTGTCCATTTGTGATTCTGCTCAGCCTGGCATAGTGTCCATCCTCCGGCCTGCTCCAAAATGCGCTGTTCCTGTGACCCTCTGGAGACAGTGCTTGTCTTGGGGTCCAGAACTCTGGCTTCTGGGGCCTGGGGACCTGCTCTGCTGCTCTTCCCTGAGGGCTGGGTCACTGAGCAAGCTGCGTAATAGTCCCTGAGTCTAGAGCTGGGAGGGAGCCCAGAGTTCTGTTGGATGGAGCCATTCAGTGGGAGGAGCCCACTCCAGTCTGGACACTCTCATGACCAGCACATTTTTCCTGGGTCCGAACTGCTTTGCCTCTTTACAGTTCCGCTCTCCTTGGTTCTGCCCCGAGCCCAAGCAGAGCAGCCGCTCCAATATCTGATGATGTATGTCTGTCCGTTTTCCCCAAGGCCTTTCCTCGGGCTGTCAGTGACCAAGCAGGCCCTGTGTCACCAGGTGTTGTCTGGCTGAGAGGATCTAGGGGGCCGCTGCCTTGTTCCTGGCAGCCCCACCCTCTCCATGCCACCCAGTTTGTCTCCTATGAAGTGTTCAGAGTGTCTTGAGGAGGCACCTGTCTGTGCCTCCCCAGTCCTTTACGCAGTTAACTTTCTGAACATAAGGGTAAGACTTGACACGTGTCCTGCTAAATGAAGGCTTACTTGAGTATCATCATCTTCAGACAAATGGCCCATCGGGATCGCTCTCTTCTTAGCCATGTCTTAGCCATATGTCATCTGAAAGCTTGATGAGCTGTCACCTGGGCCTATTATCTAAGTCGCAGAGAAAGTGGTGAGTAGCATGAGGCTGAATACCGATCCCTGGGGTACTTCACTCCAGACCCCCTGCCATTTGGGCACTGCACCATTATGATGGCCCTTTAGACTTCATTCAGCTGTCATGTAGCCCCTATCTCTCCATTCATTAAGCAGCCACTCTGCCACACTCTGCTAAATCCTGGACATATGAAGAAAGGTGTAGGTCTCTGCCCTCAAGGAGCTTACAATCCAGTAGTTCATAGGAGAGGCTTTCTAACAAGCTTTGCTAAGCTCTTAGTACCTCACCATGCCATCAGCCTCATCTGCCAGTGTGGTGGCTCTGTCCAAATGTGCTGTACTTGATGGGGCTGGCCTGGCTCTGGGCTCATACACTTTTTCAGGTTCCCCAGAAGTAGGCTCATCTTGGCCAGATGACTGAGCTCCTGAAGGGCTCCAGGTGCTGGCTGCTCACCTCCTTCCTTACTGGGCCTTTGGCTGCCTGGGAGCCATCATTATTTCCTCCCCTTGCACTGGAGGGTGGAGGTCCACTTGGGCCTCCCTGTCCTGGCCTAACCCTTCCAGCTGTAAACACCCCCGCCTCCCTTGCCCTAAGAACGAAATTGGGCTGATAGAGCTTTTGTCCTCTTTCGGCAGGGGGACGAGGGGCACACGTCTGTGTGTGACTGTCTCACTTGACTAAACTTGCTGGTTACTAGGGAAGGCTTTTAGTTTGGTGGGGTGGGGAGCAAGAGACAGCTGGAGGAGCAGGTGTTTAGTGTTAGCAATAATGAACAAAGGAAGTGGCCACAAAAAAGAGCCAGAGGACAGTCTCCAGCTCAATTTAATGGTGGTTTTTTCACAAATCAAGGTGAACATCCTCGAGATGCTGTTTCTCCCATGATCCCCATTCAAAGCAAATGAATCCCTCCTGTTGTCCTTAGCCTCCCTGACGCCCTCACTCCATCTGCGCTCATCCTTGTCCCCTTCTCAGGCCTCACTGGCCCTAATGACACTTCTGCACTTAAAATCCAGGGTGGTTGGGCAGTTTCTGTGCATCCAGTTAGGCTTCAGACAACTCCCATCTTCCTCCTCCTGTCTCAGCCATTACATTCTTGAGCGTGTCCTCTCCCTCCTGGGAGCATCTTCCTTTGGACAGCCTGCCTCTCCTTCCCCTGAGCTCTCCACCCAGCTGGGGTGTGGCCGAGCTAGACTTAATAGCGTTTCCCTCTTTATGTGCCACAAACCTCCAGCGGCCTTTCCGTCTGAGGTTCTGATTAGCCCCAATCTGGCAAACCATCCCTCCTCTTAGTGGGAATAAGATCCAGAATAGAATGTCCTTATCTTTTGAAAGATGAAGTTCTTATTAAGGCAGGTCAGGAAGCCATTAGTTGAGAGAGAATGTTTAGGCACTCCAGCAGGTGTTGGCATGAGCCTGGCAGTGCCAGGCCCCCCAGTGATGCCAGCCCCCCCTGTGGTACCAGGCCTCTCCCAGTGATGCCAGGCCCCCCCATGGCACCCCAAGCCCTGCTTGTGGTCAGCTCACGTGCTCCTTGTCTGTCCTCACTTTCTGTGGTTTATAGGGTACTCCCTCCCTCGGACTCGCTGCTGCTGCCGCCGAGGACACTGGAGGGGCCTTTGCTCTGTTATTCTCGTTACTGATCCTGGCTATTCCCTTCCAGTGCCCAGTGCTGTCTCCTCACTGACCGATGACCTGCTCAAGTACTACCAGCAAGTGACTCGCGCCGTGCTGGGGGATGACCCTCAGCTCATGAAGGTCAGGGCTGCCAGACTCCTCCAGGTTTCCTTTAAGTACCTCCCCCTCCCTTTCTGTCCTGGGGGCCCACTGTGAGGTCTGCATAGCAGCTAGCCTAGCCCTGTCTGAGGGTTTCCCAAGGTTTGTTTTCCTGAGCCTTAATGAGACCAGGCTGGACAATGGGCATGGCCTCCCTCCATCCTGCAGCATCCCCTGGACTTTCACCCTCACCCCCTCTGAGGCCGTCCCCTGTTCTGGAATAAGAACAGATCTGTGACTGACTCCTTGAGTGATCCAGACTGAGCAGCCTTCCCTGCAGAGCCTGGGCCTCCTTCTGGCTCCCCTGTATTTGGGCCACTCTCTTAATTCCCAAGATTCCTTTCATTTTCCTTGTAGCCATGAGGAGCGTTGGTGTGAATTCAGGGTCATAGTCCCCCAGAGATGATCACCAGTCTAGTTTCAAGAGCAGGGGATGAGGGGAGAGTCCCTTCCCGCAGCCAGCACGTTCAGCTTTCTCCCCTTGGGGCCCTGCTCCCAGGGGCCCATCACTTTCTGCATCTTGGCCTGAGCTGCAGTAACAGGATCCTCTGTCTCCAGAGCCCCAGGGGGTGGGGTGGGGCAAAGTTACTGGCTTGGAAGGTGAGGGTGAGGGTGAAAAGGCCTCGGGGAGGGGGACTTTTGTTTTCTGGTTCCCCTTTGGCAAGCTTGTTTCTATCCCGTTGTGGTCCCTGCATGATTTATAAACTCCTCCCCTACAAAAACTTGTTAACAGATATTGGGTACTTCAAGTATTGTGCTGCCTGTTTAACAAATTTGAAAATTGAAACTGGCCCACAGTAATGGAGCTAGTAAGTGCTGTGGCTGGGCCCCTTTGTGGGGCTTTCCTGGTCGTCCCCAGCGGGGGATCACTGGCCTCTCAGCCCAGAGACATAAGTGTGTTCTCAGTTTCTAATGAGTCTCCCCATCCTCCTCACTCCTCCTCCCACCCCCTAATACGGCCCCTCTTTCTTCTGGAAGGGGTCAGGGCTTGGATGGTGTTTTCATTTAACTTGTATTGGGGGCCTGGGCTGGCGGCTGGTGCTGTGGAAGGCCCAGCCTGACCAATGGGTGAGCCAGGGGGTGGGCCCTGGAACCCAGTGGCCTTGGGTGAGGGATCTCTGGACCTCAGTTTCCTTCTTAGTCCAGTGGGAATAGCGAGATTCCCCCTGCCACTCTCCCCAGGACACAGCAAGCCTTCCTGGGCTCTGGGCTGTCAGAGCTGGGAGGCTTCAGCCATGCAGGGCTTACCTTTGCCATCTCCTGCTCCTCCAGGTAGCACTTCAGGATCTGCAGACAAACTCCAAGATTGCAGCATTGCTGCCCTACTTTGTGTATGTCGTCAGTGGGGTGAGTGATGGAGGGAGGGGCAGAGACTGGGGGATGTAGGGATTATAGTGCCGGAGGCTGAGGCATGCAGTAAAGATTATAGCTGTGGGAGGTTAGGGCACATAGTAGGGATCATAGCTGTGGGAGGTTGGGGCACATAGTAAGGATCATAGCTGAGGGAGGTTGGGGCACATAGTAGGGATCATAGCTGTGGGAGGTTGGAGCACATAGTAGGGATCATAGTTGTGGGCAGTTGGGCACATAGGGATCCTAGCTGAGGGAGGTTGGCGCACATAGTAGGGTTCCTAGCTGAGGGAGGTTGGCGCACATAGTAGGGATCCTAGCTGAGGGAGGTTGGGGGCGCCGTAGGGTTTATAGCTGCAGAATCTAGGAGGAGAGGACAGGTAGGGGACAGGAGAAGGGGGAGAGGCAGGAGAGAGAAAGAATGGAAGCTGTGACTAAGGGCAGGGTCTGTCCTTGGACAGGTGCAAAGACTGATGCACACCACTCCCTTTCTCCGTGACTCAGTGGTTGACTTTCAGGTGTTGCCACCTCCAGAATAACTTTCCCCTTGTGGTTGCCTCTGGACTTGGCCAGGCTGGTCTTTGAATGATGCTGGGCTCTTACTTGAAGCCTTTTCAGCCTGCTTCAATCTGCTGGCCTGGTGTTCAAGACCCTGGGTCAACTCTGGGCTGTTCAGGAACTGGGGACAAGCACCACTCCTGCAGGCTTTCCAGGTGTCAGAGCTGCCCAAGCTGGGTGTGGAGGCAGGAGAACCCAGAGCACCTTCAGATGGGGGCAAGCAGTTAGTATGGATACAGAATTCACTGACGAGAAGCAGAGACAGAACCTCGAGTCCCTCTGTCACCCTGAGCAAAGCACTCAACTTGGGCGTCAGTTTCCCTGTCTGGAAAGGGAGGGGTTTGGGCTTGCAGGGTCTTCTTTCCCCTCTGGATTTGAGGTCTCGTGAAGCCTTCACACATACAGGTCCTTGGCTTCTTGCTCCTGTCTCCATTTTCCCCCTGGCCCTAGGGCTCAGCACCAAGCGGAATGGATGCCATGATCTTCTTCATGGTCACAGCCTGCTGTTGCAATTCCTCTCCTCCCAGGTGAAGTCAGTGAGCCATGACCTAGAGCAGCTGCACCGGCTACTGCAGGTGGCACGCAGCCTCCTCCGGAATCCTCACCTGTGCCTGGGGCCCTATGTTCGCTCCCTAGTGGGCAGTGTTCTTTACTGTGTCTTGGAGCCACTGGCTGCCTCCATCAACCCCCTGAATGACCACTGGACATTGCGTGATGGAGCTGCCCTCCTGCTCAGCCACATCTTTTGGTAGGGGGCTCTGGACCTGGTGGGAGCCAAAAGAGGAAGGCTGGCATGGAGGGGGTGGCATTGCTCCCCTCATGCCCATGTCCTAGAAGAGGCCAGTGGGAGGGTGTCTCGCCTAAGAGCGTTTGAGAACTGGGAGCTCTCTGAAGCCTACTTCCTTGCTCATGACAATTTCCCTGCCATCCTGACTCCAACAGGACCCATGGGGACCTGGTGAATGGCCTATCACAGCAGATCCTGCTGTCACTGCAGAAAGTGCTGGCTGACCCTGTGCGGCCTCTCTGCTCCCACTATGGGGCTGTGGTGGGGCTGCATGCCCTGGGCTGGAAGGTAAGGTCAGCGGCTTAGCGGTCAGAGCATCTCCCTGGGCACTCGGTCTGGTCAGGCCTGGGGAGGTGCTGGGAATACGGAAGTCAGAGGACCCAGGTCTGCCCTTGAGGTGCTTACCCTCTTCTGGGAAGGAGAGCCCAATGCACAGGTGTGCTGGGTATAGAGCTGAGGACCATCCCAGAACCTCCACCCCCTTGTGTTTCTTCATCTCTGGGCTGGTTGGGGCCCCTTTGGGACCAGACCCTTTAGGGCATCCAGTAGGTTCCTTATTAATGGGGTGAGGGCCAGCAGAGGCTGGGGGACAAGAATGGCCCTCCAAGGCCCCACTGACTGACTTCAGCTCCCTCCGGCAGGCAGTGGAGCGCGTCCTGTACCCACACCTCTCCACCTACTGGGCCAACCTGCAGGCTGTGCTGGACGATTACTCCGTGTCCAATGCTCAGGTGAAGGCAGATGGACACAAAGTATATGGAGCCATCTTGGTGAGTGACGGCGTCGGGAGAAGGGAGTTAGCTCAGCTTGGGTGAGGGGATGTACTGGGGAGTGGGCCCCGTCTCTGCTACCCCCCCACACCCAACTTCCCCTGCCCCCTGCAGGTGGCCGTGGAGCGGCTCCTCAAGATGAAGGCGCAGGCTGCAGAGCCAGGCCGCGGCCGGAGCTGCCGGCCCCCGGAGGACCTGCCCTGGACGGGCCTCCTCCTGCACGAGTCGCCCTCCGGGGAGCCGGGCTTCGGGCCAGGAGTGCCTCTGGCTCCGGGGACCCCGGGGCTGGGGAGCCCGGCTCCACCAGTGCCACTCGGGGACACCTATCGGGAGCTCTACGCCTTCTTCGGAGACAGCCTGGCCACCCGCTTCGGCACCGGGCAGCCCGCGCCCACGGCCACCCGGCCCCCCGGGGCCAAGAAGGAGCCCGCGGCCGTGGCTGATGCCGTGCGCAAGATGCCCCAGCTGACGGCCAACGCCACGATCAGCCCCCGGGACGAGGAGAGCCCCCGAGGGGCGACCCCGGGCGGCCCCGCCAGCGCCCCCGCCCCGGCCCCCGCCGCGGCCGAGAGCCGGCCCCTGCCCCGCGTGCACCGGCCCCGGGGGGCACCCCGGCAGCAGGGCCTGTGCACGGGGGCCCGCGACGTCTTCCAGAAGAGCCGCTTCGCCCCCCGGGGAGCCCCCCACTTCCGCTTTATCATCGCCGGGCGGCAGGCTGGCCGTCGCTGCCGCGGCCGCCTCTTCCAGACCGCCTTCCCGCCGCCGCAGGGCCCCAGCCCAGCCTCCCGCTACGCCCAGAAGCTGCCCATGATCGGCCGCACGGCACGGCCTGCGCGCCGCTGGCTCCTTTCCGATTACTCTCTGTACCTGCCGCTCTGAGGGGCGGGGCAGGGGCTGGGCGAGGAAGCGAGCGAATGAGCGGGGGCCTGCCCCAGGCTCCGCCCCCAGGCCACCTCTCTCGCTGTGAGGGGGCAGGGGCGGGGCGAGGAAACAAACTAATGAGCGCCTGCTCCAGGCTCCGCCCCCTGACCTGCCTCTCCCCTAACTGGTGCTAGCTCTGCCTCCTGCTGAGGAGGCGGGGAGAGGGAGTGGCCAAGCGAGCGCCTGCCTCCTCTCGGACTACCTGTACTTCCAGGCTCCGCCCCTCCATCTAGGCCCGAGTGTGGAATGAAGGAGCCAGGCCAGACTCCCCCCTCTCAGGTTCTGGGGGGGCCTACGCGCCCTCCGGGCTCCTGCACCGAACATGTCGCTTGCTCTGCGAGGCTCTGGGCAGATGAAGCCTCAGCTGAGCCACTGACCGGAGGTGGGCCTGGCCTCAGTTTCTACATCTGCAAGCTGAGGAGGCGGGGGTGGAACCTTCTCGAGCCAAAGGGGCGGAGCTGCCGCGTGCAACGGAGGTGGGGGGAAGGGAGGAAGGGGGCGTGTGTAAATAAAGGTTTACCGGAAGCCGAGGGGGAGGCCGGCGTGATGACGTCGTGTGTGTGCGAGGCGTTTTGGCCTACGAAGGCGCGGGCTGGGCGGGGCCTGGGCTGGGCGGGGCGGCCATGGCGCTCCCTGGGCTGCACCGTGCCGAGCTCGTGCTCTTTGCCGCCGTCTTCCTAGCCGGGGCCGTGGTGGCCGCCGCAGTCTTCCGGACGCAGGTGGGAGCCGTGGGGGTGTGGGCCTCAGTTTTCCCCTCTGGACAGTGAGGGAGGATGGATTCCCAGGCCTCTAAGGTCGCTTCCGTCCCCTGGCCTCAGTTTCCCCCTCTGGACAGTGAGGGGGTTGGACTCCCTAGACTCTTAGGCCCCCTAACTTCTTAGGTCTTCTGCTCTCCCCGTCCCCCGTTAGATGTCTGAGGGCATTTCTTTAGTTTCCTCCTCTGGACAGCGAAGGAGTGGGTGGATTCCCTGGCCTCTAAGGTCGCTTCCGTCCCCTGGCCTCAGTTTCCCACCCTGGACAGTGAGGGGCTTGTGTTATGGCCGGGTCCCCGGCCGGCCGTGCGAATCACGAGTCTCCTGGAGTGGTTACATGTATCAGCTTCATAGTATCCAGTTACAATCTTACTCGTGTAAAATGTCGTCACCGTCTAGGCCTGTGCTCGAGCTCAGTTTGAAGGAGGGGAGCGCTCGGGGGCAGGGACCCCGCCCTGCCCCCTGGCCCGAGGGCTCCGAAGTAGCTAGGCTGGTTTTTTTGCACTGGGCCACGTGCTGTGAAGAGGCAGGATTTGAACTGCTGTTGGCTCTTCCTGAGCCCAGGAGGTGTCTGTAGCCCCTGCGTCGGGGGAGGTGTTCTCATTCTTCTGACTTGGGTGTCCAGGAAGCGCCCCACCTTCCTGATCTGGCTCTCCTGAGCCTGGCCAGTGGCGGCCACCCTCTAAGCTCCTGCTTAGGCTATTGCTCTTACTACACAGCAAGTCATGGGGTCATAGAGTTGGAGGGGACCTTGGAACAACGGAGGAAATTGAGGCCCTGGGAAAGCGGCCCCCCCCCGCCCCCAAGTAACAAACGGAAGTGGGATCTGAGCCCAGGAGTCCTCGATGCTTTGGAGTCAGGGGATCTGTGTGAATCCTGGTTTGTCTTTTAAAGAAATCGTTGTTGCTGTCCTTTGACTTTTTTCCACCATTTGCCTGTCTCAGTGTATCACTCCTAGAGAACTATCTGTTCCTTATAACAAAGAATCAAAAAGGAGGAAAAAGTTGAACAAAAGTGACTTGACTCTGAAAAGTATGCATCTGGCACCTATACCTGCCAGTGCCCCCATCCCATCCCCTGCACAGAAGCGATAGAGGCACCTTCTCTTCCCTCCCTTTGGGGACAAACACGGTCACCCTATTTTCCACACAGTCACTTCTTTCCACCTACATTGTTGTTGTCATTGCCTGGTCCTCCTAACTTCACTTTGCATCAGTTCATAGAAGTCTTTGATGCTTCTTTGTGGTCGTCTTTCTTGATGCGTAGTATCAGTCCATCATGTTCGGCAACCCCAGACTGTCTGACGAGGCTCCAGTCGTTGGCAGTCACCTTCTTTCCAGTTCTTTGTTATGACTATTCAGGCTCATACTGTTGAGGACAGTTCCTTGAAGTCACTCACAGGTTTTAAGGGTGCATGATTGTTATGGGAATCTGAAGATCTTCCCTGCCCCTAGGCCCTTTGCTAAAGTGGCTACGTGACCCTGAGGACCCTTGGATATTTGAAAGTATACTCTGTTCCCTAATAGGCTGAATGTGGTCA
>CM053583.1:10384929-10400996 GCA_028627135.1 Pseudochirops cupreus | reverse complement strand
TTTTTTTTTTAATCTCTGTGGAGCTCTGCTTCCAGAGGGGAAAGCTCTGTCCCAAATCACTGGGGTCCTCCCAGCTGCCGGAGTTCTTAGGAAGTTGCTGGGTCCCTCCGCCACTTCCGGCTGACTGAATAAAAACGAATCACAGAACCAAAGCCCAAGACCACGATCCGGATCCAGGCCACTCAACACGAGAGCACCTGGCCTCTGAACAATCGCTTGGTCCCCATGCAGTCTGCAGGCCGAGAGCTCTGAAGCAGCAAAGTGGAGGCGGGTGCAGAGCCTCCGCCTTGTGCTTCTCAGCCCTGGAGGCGTTTCGGTCAGACTGCTTTTCTCTCACGACCTCGCAAGCCCCACTGACCTAGTTCTGGATCCTGTCGCAGCTGCCGCCAATCCGCTCACCCGAAGCTCCAGCCGGGGCTTGGCTCCTCTCATCCAGCTGCCCCCGAGACACAGCCAAGGTTTCAGGTCAGGCTGGTTTCGGTTCGCAGTGCTGATATGGTTTCTCGTAGCCGAGCTGACTTTAGTGGAAAGTATATTTGCGTGCATTTTGGAGTTCTAGAATTAGTTTAGAGTCATATTTTATGGGTATTTTGGGGTGGCTATGTGAGAGCTGTGATATGTTGCTGCTCTTACGCTGCCATCTTGGCTCCACCCCTGTCTGATTCAAATTTATAAGATTAAAAACCATTCCCCTCTCTCCCCCCGCCATTGTCTTGTCATGGCAGAGGGTCTTGTAGCTCAATGAAAGCATGAGCTAACCCTTGCAGAGTTGCCCAAGACAGAGAGTTCATGGTGCAGTTCTGACAAAAGATGATCCACTGGAGAACGACATGGCAAACCATTCTAGTATGTTTGCCAAGAAATCCCCATGGACGGTACTCAAACGATCAAAGAGATAACATTGGAAGACGAGGCCCTCAGGTCAGAAGGCATGCTATAAACTACGAGGGAAGAGCAGAGGACAGATACAAGTAGTTCCAGTACTAAGGAAGCAGCTGGGCTAAAGCAGAAAGGAAGCAGAGCTGTGGGTATGTCTGGAGAGGAAAGGAAAGTCTGATGCTGTAAAGATCAATAATACTGCATAGGAACTTAGAATGGAAGATCTAGAAACCAAGCTAAGCTGGATGTGACCAGACAGGAGAGGCAAAAATTAAACACTGATATCTTGGGTGTGCATGAACTGAAATGGACGCGGAAGGGGAGAACTTAATTCAGATGATTACTACATATGGGCAAGAATCCCTTAGAAGAAATGGAGTAGCCCTCACATCACTGCAAGGATGAGAAAAGTAGTACTAGGGCAGGATGTCAAAAATGCCATCTGTTTGAGTCCAAGGCAAACAGTTCAACATCAAAGTAATACAAGTCTATGCTCCAACCACTGAAGTTGAAGAGGATAAAGCTGGTGGGTTCTATGAAGACCTACAAAAATCTTTTAGAAATAACACTCAAAAAAAATATCACATTCATCACAGGGGAATGGAATGCTAAAGTAGGAAATCAAAAGGCAATTAGAATAACAGCAAGTTTGGTGTTGAAGTACCAAATGAAGCAGGACAGAGGCTAACAGTTTTGCCAAGATAACTCGCTGGTCAGAGCCAACACTCTAACAACCCAAAAGGTGGCTAGAGTTCACTAGATGGTCAAAAGAGAAATCATACTTTGAAGCCAAAAGTGGAGAAACCCTCAATAGTCAATTAAATTAAGACTTGGGGCTGACTGTGGCTCAGATCACAAGCTTTTTATTGCAAAACTACATTAAAGACTCTGACTGTCTGCGTCCCAACAAAATGTGGCAAGTCCTGAAAGAGATGGGAGGACCAGATCATCTTACTTGTCTCCTGAGGAACCTGTAAGCAGGACAAAGAGCAAGAGTTAAACCCAACTTTGGAACAGCAGATGGATCCAAGATTGGGAAAGGAGCAGGACAAGGCTGTATTACTGCCACTTTATTTAATTTATATGCAAAGTACACCAATGCCAGGCTGGATGAATCAAAAGCTGGAATTAAGGTTTCTGGAAGATACATCAACAATCTCAGCTGTGTAGATGATACTACTGTGGCGGCACAAAGTGAAAAACCTCTTGATAAGGGTGAAAGAAGAGAGTGTAAAAGCTGGTTTGAGGCTTAACATGTAAAAAACTAAGATCTTCACAACTGGTGCCCATCACTTCCTGGCAAATAAAAGGAGAAAAAATGGAAGTAGTGTCAGATTTCATATTCTTGGGCTCAAAGATCATCAGAGAAGGCAAATTAAGAGATGCTAAGTCTTTGGAAGGAAAACTATGCCAAATCTGGACAGTGTATGAAAAAACAGAGACATCACCTTGCTGACAAAGGTCTGTATAGCCAAATCTACAGTTTTTCCAATGTATGACTGTGAGAATTTGACTATAAGGAAAGCTGAGCACAAGAGAATGAATACCTTCAAACTTTTGAGAGTTCCTTGGATAGCAAGGAGATCAAATCAGTCAATACTTAAAGAAATTAATCTATTAATAATTCCACTGGAAGGTCAAATACTGAAACTGAAGCTTAAACATTTTGCCACATCAAATGAGAGGACAGGACTCACTGTAAAAGACTGATGGTGGAAAAGATTGGATAGTGTCCTGGAAGCAACAAACATGAGCTTGGACAGACTTCTGGAGATAGCAGAGGATGGAAAAGTCTGGCGTGCTACGGTTCACATGACTGACTCAACAATAACAACAAAGAACCATTCCCCAAAAGATAAATAGTAAAAGAACAGGCAGTTTTCAAAGGAAGAAATCCAAGCTCTTTGTTCCCCCATCACTTAGCACAAGGTGCGGGACACAGAGCTGGTACTTAATAAATAATAAATGCTTGGAGTTGCCTGGCAATCAACAATACTACAATGAAAAAATGCTTCTCACCACTAATAATTAGTGTCAGAGAAATGCCAATTAAAATAACTCTGAGGTTCCTCCTTACACTAATCAGATTAGCAAAGATGACAAATATTGTAGGGGCTATGGAACACCCAAAAAGTTACTAGAGGGGAATAAGTACTCATTAAGTCCCTACTATGTGCTAAGCGCTTTACAATGTCATCTCTCTTGATCCTCAAAGCAGCTGGGAGGTAGATGCAATTCTGATCCTCATTTTAAATTGAGGAGGATCACACACCATTAGCCAGTGTCTAAAGCTGTAACTGAATCGAGATCTTCCTGACTCCAGGCAGGACTACCACCTGGTTTACTGAACCACCTAGTGCCTAAACTTCTGTCATGAGAAATTACTAAACTGTGAAAACCCTGTGACCGAGCCAGGCCTAGAACCCCAAAGAGATCAAAAGAGGAAAACGATCTCCATATACAAGAATATCATAGCAGGTTTTTTTTGGAGTGGCCCAAACCCGGAAACTAAGGGAATGCCCACCTCCTGGGAAATGGCTCAAACAATGATGGTTTAAGAATGGAATGGGATGTTATTGTGCCACAAGAAGCGATGAATGAAATGGACAGTTTCAGAGGAACCTGGAAGGATGTCTATGAAATGATGCAGAGTGAAAGGAAAAGAGAACAATTTCTCTAATCATTTTTGGAATAGAGTTCAGAACTCTGATCAAACCTAAGGTCTGAGAATGGAAGATGAACCGTGCCAGGGAAGGCAGGAAAATGGGAAGGAACAGTCCTGGAGGCGCCATGGAGGCCACTGAGGAGCTACCCAATGGGAACCTTGAGCTGCCCTGATGACTGAGGGAGGGCCAGCCTCACTTTAAGAAGAGCCTCAAGAAAGAAGATCACAAAAGGTTCTGGAGCAAGAGAATGTGGTTTTCAAAGCTAAATCTAGAGTCAAACCAGCAGCACACAAGGATGGCTTCAAGGCAAGCTGGAAAAAGCATTGTTCCCTTCAGTTTTGTCCTCACTAGGCCCCTGGAGTGAGCTCTGTACAGGACTCCCTTTAGGCTACTGGAGGAAGGTCGGCTCAGGTTTGCTCTGCCTGTCTGATACCTTCAAATCTGCTCTATTTCCATTTTCTCCTCACCCCTGGTAGACCTCACAGAGCATGCTTTTTGGGGGAGACTGCGTTTCCTTCCTGTCTTGCCCAGGTTGGAAGCACAGCGGTTACTCAAGGTGTTAGGCCTCCTGGGGATGCCCTCCCAGGGACTTGCCATGCTGGGGTGTGCTCTATCCCAGGGCATGAGTGCCAGCCTGGGCCTCTTCAAGGGCAGACCTCTGACATGGGCTTTCACTGCCTCACTGCATTTTTCAGTTTCCCTTCTGTGGTAAATTCTTCCTCATCTGCCCACTAGGTGAGGCTTTTTCCCAAAGGGCTTATCTCACTGATTCCCAAGGCTTGTTTTATCTTTTATGTGGATGATTCCCAAAACCTTATCTCCACCCCCAAACACTTCCTCCAATCTCACATTTACTACCCTCAATTTCACATTTCTAAAAATGAAATCTTTTATCTTCCCCTAAGATTCTGCCCCTCAGGATTTGGGAAGCCAGGCACACAAATACTTCCTGCTGACAGACCTGTGAATTAGCTCAACCACTCTGGAAAGCATTTGAAATCATGCTAAAAAAAGACTGTCTTTTGCACTCCAAAGAGGTTAGAGACAGAGAGGCCCTACATTCCAAATATTCATAGCAGCCCCTGTGAGTGCTGGAAACAGAGAGAACTGGAACAAAGACTGTGTCCATCAATGGAGGGCTGGTCAAAAAGCTATGGAGAGGAAGGGAAGAGAACGTGACGGCCCCGTAAGAAACAGCAAGCATGAAGGAGCAGGGAAGTGACAGCACCCACAGCAATGCACCTTCAGAAGAGGCGAGAAAGCACGCCCACTGCACAAGTGGGGGGCCATGGGCCAGACAGCCAGAGAGAGCTGGGGAGAGCTCCGCTGGGCATTCTTTGTTGTAAGTGAAGGGAGGGGAGGATAACGGATGAAAAAACAAGCGTCAAGAAAACTAAAATAGGTAACTGCACATGTGCATGCACACACTCACACACACACACACACACATACACACACTCACACATGCTCAAACACATACATGCTCTCACACACATACACACACACGCTCACACACGCTCAAACACATACACGCTCACACACACATACACTCACACACGCTCACACACACACACACACACACGCTCACACACACACGCTCACACTCACACACACGCTCACACATTTGCACACACACACTCACACACACACAGGTGCACACACACGCTCACACACACGCGCTCACACACACACGCGCGCTCACACTCACACACACGCTCACACACACACTCACACTCACACACACACACGCTCACACATACACATTCACACACACAGGCTCACACAGGCTCACACATACACATTCACACACACAGGCTCACACAGGCTCACACACACACTCACACACACACACGCTCACACACATACTCACACTCACACACGCTCACACACACACACTCACACACACACACACGCGCGCGCGCGCGCGCACACACACCCTTAATCCAAGTCAGACTTCTCGCCCTTTTTTTGCTTGTTTTTTGTTTGAACATTTGAACTCCTCTTGTAAGTCTTTCTGTACATGTTTTATCTGCACAGGCAGGCATGGATCACTGTATCATAGACCAAGAGCTGGAAGGGAGCTCAAAAATTATTTAGTTCTGGGCTATAAAAAGGTGGGTGCCCTTTGACCCAGCAATACCACTTCTAGGGCTGTATCCCAACGAGATCAGAGAAGTGGGAAGAAGACCCAGATGTACATAAATATGTATAGCAGCTCTTTTTGTAGAGGCAAAGAACTGGAAAACAAGGGGATGCCCATCCACTGGGGAATGGCTGAACAACTCGTGGTACATGAATGTAATGGAATACTATTGTGCTATAAGAAATGGGGAGGAGATGGATTTCATAATAACCTGGGGAGGCTTATACAGACTGATGCTAAGTGAGAAGAGCAGAACCAGGAAAAATTTGTGCACAATCACAGACACAACGTATGTGCGACGACTAACTTGGATAGACTGGGCTCCTTTTGAGCAATGCAAGGTTACAAGACACCTCCAAAGGACTCATGATACAAATGGATATCCACATCCAGACAAAGAATTACGGAGTCTGAATGCAGATGGAAGCAAACTACCTGTTCTCTTTTTTTGTTTTGTTTCTTCTTCATTTTCATTCCATTGCTTATAATTCTTTTTTACAACCTGACTAACATCTAATGTGATGTGAAGGTATACGTAGAACCCATATTAGATTGCATGCCACCACGGTGGGGGAGATGGAGAAAAATTTGGAGCTCAGGAACTTAATATTGTAAACTAAAAGTAAATAAAGTTTTAAAAAAATTATTTAGTTCCACCTCTCCACTTTATAAAAGAAAAAGCCTATGGGCTCCAGGTCACAAATCTGAACTCAGACCCTGTCATTCCAGTTGGCACTCTCTTCAATATCCCTTTTACCAGCTCCGAGGGAGGAGTGCCCTGGGTCCAAGGCACTGCTGCCCCCCCCCCCCACTCCCTTCCATGGTCTACTCTCCATTCATTCATCCGCCAGCCTCACACGGCCTCCCTGCTCTCTGTATCTCAAGTTTCTCCTCTCTCTGCCCATTTTCCCGGCACTGTCAGTGGAATCATTCTAAACCTCAAGCCTAACTATGATGCCCCTGTCATGTTCCACAGGCCCGTCACCAAGACTTCCAGGATTGATCTGAACTCGCCTCCTAGCTGTGTGACCCTGGCCAAGTCCCTTACTGCTGCCTGCCTAAAAAACGGAGACAACAGTCCTATGTGCCCACCAGGAACGTAGTGAGAGCCAGAGGAGAGGAGTCCAGGGGACAGGCACCTCTGGCTCAGGGGCTGGGCCCTCAAGCTCGACCTCTGACTAAACTTCACAGAAATCCCCCTAATAAAAGGCTGCACCCAAGGCCCTAGAAGACCCATGTGGCCTCGGGGCCCTGGAGAATGTTACCTGGGGGCCTTCTCCCTCCCTCCGGCCCTTCTTTCTGCTCTTCCCCGCATCTTTGTCTTTCTTTCCCGGGTGGCCGGGAAGGCACCCCCTCCGCACCCCACCTCCGAGACCCTGCCCGGAGCCGCCCTGATCCCGTGGGCCGAGGCCTGGCCTACACGGCCTGTCCGGGTCTTCCCAGGACCCAGCCCAGCACACGGCGGGTGCGGGGCCACAGGGCGGCCTTCCCACCTCCTCCCTCCGGGGCCCTCCTGCCTCGAGCCCCCGCTCCCCTCCCCCTCCTCTCTGCGGGGGTCCGCTACTCGGGGGGGGGGGGCTCGGAAGAGACAACATCCGTATCCTGTAGTCTCGGGTCGCTTCTGGCCCCTCCCCCTGGCCATGGGGGGGGCCCAACAGGGAT
This sequence comes from Pseudochirops cupreus, assembly GCA_028627135.1. Taxonomy (NCBI): domain Eukaryota; kingdom Metazoa; phylum Chordata; class Mammalia; order Diprotodontia; family Pseudocheiridae; genus Pseudochirops; species Pseudochirops cupreus. The sequence continues at coordinate 10,393,646 of CM053583.1, read as the reverse complement.
CAGCTCGGGCAAAGTGGAGACAAGAAAACACGGGCGCGAGCCCGCGCGTGGCCCCTGCTTCTCCGAGGGCGGCAGGCGTGTTCTCCTTTCACGGGGGGCGGGGGGGGAAACTGAGTCACCGAGTTTCAAGGTCACTACACGGCTGGCAGGATCTCGCCCTAGGAGCTACCCCCCAACGCGGCCCGGGGGGGGGGGCGTCCCCGCTGCCGCCCCTCCCCACTTCTCCGGGGATAAGCGAAAAGGCTCCACGCCACGGCCTGGACGCACCCGGGGGAGGCGCGCGACCCCGGGGGGACGGGAGGGGAGCCTCGAGCCCCACGGTTGCTGCGCGCCCCTGGCTCGAAACGCCGCGCGCGCCCCCGCCCCGGTGCGCGCCCCCGCCGCCTCAGGGGCGCCATTCGCGGCTCGAGGCGCGCCGCCGCCGCCCGCACCGAGCGCTCCACCGAGCCAGAGGGCCGGGGCCCTCGGCCTCGTCCCACGACAGGCCCCGGTCCTTTCCCACGGCTCGCGGCTCCCGCCTGCAGCCCGGGCCCCGGCACTCACCGATGTACGATTTGCCCTCGTCCGCCATGACGAGCCGGGGAAGCCCGGACTCCGGCTCTGACAAACGACGAAGCCCCCTTGGCCGCTCCGCGCTACACTGAGCCTGCGTCTCAGAGCGAGCCACCGCCCCCCCCTCCCCCCGATGCGCCTGCGCACGCCCCCGCCCCGGAGCCGGCCCCCACGCGCCGCGGGACTAGCTCGGAGACGCGGAGCAGGACGCAACAATGGAGCTGGGGTACGCGACGCCTGCGCACACGGCCCGAGAACGAGCTCCGCCTGCGCCTGCGCGTCCCTCCCGGGGAAGGGCTGGGCTGGCGAAGCAGCCGCCCCTCCCTCGACCTGTGGAAACTGGGGTTCCTAGCCCCAGCCTGGCAGTACGGCCACGGGGGAAACTGAGGCAGCCCGCGGAGGCCTTTCTAGTCATTTCCCTCCTGTCACTGACTCAGTGATCTTGGCCCTCAGTCAGCAGGCACCTAGGAAGCGCCGGCTGTGTGCCCCCTACCCGGCCAAGCGCCGGGATTACAAAGACAAGGGAGACGCCGTCCCAGCGGTCAAGGAACTTGCATTGGAGGGGGGGGGGAGGGGGGGGTGCGCTGGGCTCCGGGGTCAGGAAGCCCAGCTGCGTGACTGGGCTAGTGACGCCACTTCTGCGTCAGCGTCTCCATCTGTAAAACAGGGTTGTCGTATGTTTGTAAAGCACTTTGCAAACCTTAAAGCCCATCCATAAACGTCAGTCATTTGCAAAGGGCCTGAACTGGGTTGGGAAAGGCCTCCTCCAGAAGATGGTGCTTGAGCAGGACAGAAGCGGGTCCCGTGAGAGACGGAGGGTGCTGGATGAGGAACGGTAGGGCCCGTGGCAGGGAGGATGCCTCCTGAGGCTGGAAAGGCAAGTCTGGAGGCTCTTCCAGTGACACAGAGCTTCCTGTCTGCTCCCAGAGGCGATAGGCCCTGACTGGTCAGATCTGCACGTCAGGGAGGGCGGCTGGCCAGGGCCCCTGTGATGGACAGAGCTAGAGTAGATGGGGACCTGACTTAAGATGTACTGGTGGAATTGCCAACATCTGGCAACCAAGTGGCTATGTGGGAAGCGGGGGTCAGTGAGGAACTGGGGGCGATTCTGAGCTTGAGAACCTGGCCCTCCTCCTGGGATGAGCCCCTGGCTTCTGAACTCACCTTGCTGCTGACTCAAGCCTTACTTCAGACACCTCCCTCAGTCTCCCCTCCCCTCCATGGAGGCTAGAGGGCAGCAGCTGGACTCTCAGGCTGCCCTGAGATGCCCCTGCACCCAGGCAACCCCCGGCATCTCCTCCTCTCCCCACTTTCCAATCTGCCTGTGTGTGCTGTCTTCCCCCTTTGAGACTATAAGCTCTTTGAGGGTAGGGACTGTCTTTTTATTATTCTATCCCCAGAGCTTAGCCCAGGGCCTGACACACAGTAGGCATTTCATGTGTATGTAACTGAACTGGAATGTTGATAGTGCACTCAACAAAAACAGGACGTTTTTGAAGAGGGGCAAACGGGGGGTGGGGGGTGGGGGGGAATGGTTAAGGCTTATGAGTTATTTTGGACATTTGAAAATGTTTTAATAGGCAGCCAGTGTTATGGTGTTAGAGCTCTGAAGAGTAAGCCCGTGCTCAAAACCAGTAATCTGCCTTGAGATAATTATGCAAAGAAATGAAGGTAACGGCTTGATAAGGTTCCCTTTTGTAAAAGAGGGTGCAGAAGGAGCCTTGGGGAGTCAGACATTGATGGTGGCCCAGCCAAAGACACTCGACAAGGAGAGGTCAGGAAGGCAGACCAAAAACCAAAAACCTAGAGAGAAAGGAGTATCCAGGAAGAGGGGGCTAAAGTGATGGGTCCTTCAGCAATGGGATAAGGATGGAGAAAAAGCTCTCTGGCAACTGTGGAGAAAGTTTCAGGGTAAGAGCAAGGACAGAGATGAAACGTTGGGGGGGGCAGGGAACGATGAGGGGGATGATCTGCTGGAAAGGGTGATGAGTACAAGGGTAAATAGAAAGCCATTGGCCTTGGTGAGAAGGGCTGCCTTTTCAGAAAGGACAATGAGGGATGATGGCAAGGTGGTGTTCGGTTTTGAGAAGGGGAGGAGAGTGTTCAGAGTCATACTTGGGCCTGGTGTGGGAGAGCCCCTGTGGAGAGAGGGATCAAGGGCCAGGTCAAAATGAGAGCACAATAACTTGTCTAAAGAGATTATGTATGGGGCGGCTAGGTGGCACAGTGAACAGAGCACCTACTGGAGTCAGGAGGACCTGAGTTGAAATGTGACTTTAGACACTAAGAACACTAGCCGTGTGACCTTGGGCAAGTCACTTTACCCCAATTACCCCGTCTTTCCTCCCTCCAAAAAAACAAGAGATTCTGTGTTTTGGGTTGCTCCCCACCTGTCCAGTAGCACCAGGAGAGGAAGCTAGCAGGCAGGGCTCGGGATTCCTGAGAAGCAGGGCCAGCACAAGGGAGCCAGGGCTGGCTAGAGCTGAGCTGTTTAAAGATGGGCTTGTGATTGGGAAGCCAGAGGACAGATGGCTTGGGGAATTGCTGAAGTGTAGGGGAGATGGGATAGTACCTGGAGGATGACACAGAGGGGTAAGAGGCTGGCACAGGAAGAAAGCCAACATGCCCACTGTGCGCTGTGCTGAGGAGACAGGTCCTATTATTATCCCCCACTTTATGGCCAAGGAAACAGCGGCAGACAAGAGGTGGTCACATATCTATTAAGTATCTGAGGCCAGATTTGAACTGGGGTCTTCCTAATTCTAGGCCTATCCCACTATCCCTGCCAGGACAAATTACAATCAGATAAAGGAATTTCAGAGTTCATGATTAGGGAAGTGGGTTACTTGTGGGGGGAGCCAGACAGAGGTGAAGTAGAGTGAGGAGGTGGGTGGTCGGGGCATTTGTGGGAAAACCCCCAATCCAAGGGCATCCCAGGGTGTGTCTGTCTATCATCAGCGTTGCAAAGATGGTCAGGGATGCCGGCCTGGGCAGGGGACTTTACATTTTAGGAAATAAATGGGAAAAGCTGGAGAGGAAGAGGTCTACATAAAATGAACAGTGATTCCAGAGGGCACCGGGGCTGGGGCTGGGGTGGGCCCAGCACATAAACACAGGTTTGTTGGCTGATGGACTGGAGAAGAGAGAACAGAAAGGGTGGGGCTGGTTGGCCGGAGGCAGCAGCCTATGCAGCATCACTAGGCCTGGGAGGGTAAGTGGCAGCTGGGGTAGAAGGGAAGCCAAGGCTTGAGGAAATGTGCTGGGCACACTTAGGCACTACAGAAACGTGTTTTTATTGACTTGCTAAGGACACATGGGCAGCAAGGGAGGAGAGCAGAGATTCAAACCCAGGCCTCCTAGCCCCGCTGGAATCCCAGCCCTCCCTGGCTTTTCCCAGAGCCGGAAGCCCCAGGCCCTACTGGGCTCTTCCTCCAGAGTGTGGGAACCTACTTTAATAATGGTTTCACTAGGATTTGGGCACAGTGGTCAGCTCCCAGCTAGTGACCTGATCTCCGAAAGCCCATCTGGCAGGGAGCATTTCCTATGAGCTTCCTAATAAATCTCACTATTCAGATTGACCAGGAAGCTCAACAAATTCTGGAGCCCAGGATCTAGGTGGCAGACAGCAGACTGGCCACAGAGGATCTTCTAGGAGCAGAGGCTCCACCGAGCCCAAGTTGCTTGGCCTATATGCTTTGTCCGAGGCAAGAATCTGAGAAATGTGGGCCTTCTCGAGGACTCCTACAGTTCCCAGACAGCAGCTAGCAGACAGATGATCATTGCGCCTTCCCTGACAGTGGGCAGGCCAGGGATGGAAGAGTCAGTCCCAGTGCAGGGGGTGGGGTGGCCTCGGGGAGGAGTATTCTTGGAATGCTGAGTGGGGCCTGGCTGGGGCTACAAGCCCCCTGTCTGCCTTCCAGGCACAAGCCCCCTTGCAAGCTCCGGAATTACTGAGGTGGTGCTTGGAGGGGGCAGGGATCCCCAGGAGCCTCTCTGGACCCTGAGAGGAGGATCATGAACCCCTGGCACCCTCTGCCTCCCACCCAAAAGCTCGAGGAGAAAGCAGCAGAGGAGGAGGCCAAGACGACGATTCTGAGTCTACCTGTAGATATGACCTCAGATGCTCCCATTCCCTCCCCGGCTGTTGCTGGGGTAGGGTCAACAGCAGAGTAGACCAAGGGGCAAGGTAAGCCCTGGTTCTGTCAGAGCCGGCACCCCCAGTCTCCTGCCTGGGAGGGCAGGCCAACCCCTGCGACGCCCCTCCCTGAAATGAGGACGAGCAGAAAGGGCTGACCATCTTGCTGTAATTTTACAACATGGGGTGACAGTGCCTTTGGCAAATTGACACAGTCACTAGGAGCAGCTGCTGAAGGTTCTGGGGCCCTCTGCTCCACACAGTGAAGAGACCAGGGGAAGAAGGGGAGAGGGTCCAAGCCAGAGGAAAAAGCGGCCCCTGGGCTTCATTTACCCTCCTTCCCCCTTGTGCACATTAGCAATAGAGTGGCCTTTGGGAGAGGCCTGGGCGGGTCTACACTGAACTCCCCAGCCCTGCACTTCCCATCCTCCCCTCTCACCCACTCACAGCAGTCTAAACCCACGTGAATCTGGGTGAAAGGAAGGGCACAGGTGAGGAGGGCTCCCAGGGCATGGGCTGTCTCTATCAGTCCCAGGAAAACAGGGACGGCCTCCTGGCCTTCTCCCACCACCCCAGACAGGCTCAGCAGCAGGGGCCCTGGAAGGAATGATTCCCATGTGGGCTGCCCCAACACAGGGAAGCCTCAGGCGAGGAAGACCACAAAGATGATGAAGAAAACAATTAGGATGAGGAAGATTTTGACCATGAGCCAGCGGTTGGAAGTAACTGACTGGAAGTACTTGAGGATCTCTGAATGGGCAGCCTCGACGTCCAGCTGTGCTCCCAGCACGTTCTCGTCAATCCTGGGTGGTGGTGCCATGGTGGCAGTGGTGGTAGTGGTGGTGGTGGGAGGAGAGGGAGGAGAGGAAGGAGAGAGAAACACGGCCAGTTTAAGGACAAGAAGCTGGTCTGGGAAACGAGCAGTTCTTGGGAGAAGGCCAGAGTCCTTTCTGAGGCCACAGGCCACAGGAGCTGCTGCACGGGAAGGGCTTTTCATCCCAGGGGCTCGTTGGTGTGTGCTGGGCTAGGAAGGCCCAGGAAGGCTGAGCTTTTCCTTGTATGGGGTGTTTACAGTCCCTTACTGTAAAATCTGGGTTGAGTCTAATACCATACACTTAGCATATGCACTTCTGAGTTTCTAAACTCCTTCTGTGTCATCTGCTGGGCTTCTCATATCATCTGCAGCTTCCTCAGAACTCCCCCAAATTCCCATTCAATTTCTTATATCACAGGATATATCAAAACTGGGATGGGGAAAGTCGCAATGTGGAAGGGAACTAGATTTCTTTCAATTACTTAAAACTCTGTTCTGAAAGGGGTCTCTGGGCCTCCCCGGGCCACAAAGTACGTATGCCCCTCCAGGACTGTTCCACCAGGCTCAGTGCCCTGCCCTTTCCTGTGAGCCCCCCCAGGGCCCAGAGTCCTCACCGCTGGATGGTTTCTTCCTGTTCCTTGACCATGTGGGCCAGCTGCTGGAAGATGGAGCCCAACTCCACAATGGTGGACTCAATATTCTGCATGGTGTCTGCCCTGCTCTGGATGTAGGAATCCTGCCAGGAAGAATGCAGAAGGATGGATGGATATGAGCAAGCTTCCTTAGGGGGAGAAGGACCCCAGCTTCCTCTTCTACTTAGGATCACACGGGCTTTCAGCAGCATGGGGTGGTGTGTGTGTGTGTGTGTGTGTGTGCGCGCGCACGCGCGCGCTCAGGAGAGAACCCTGCGGCGCCCCCCCCGCCACGTGGCGGCACAGCCCTCCAGGAGGCTGACCCCTCAACCATCTGGGTCCTACACATCTGACTTGAGTTCAGAGCTGCCCCTCATCAGTGACTGGGGATGCATTGAGATGCTTGCTGCCCCCGCCCAGGCCTGGGTACCCACCCGCTCATCGATGAGCTGGAGCTGCTGGCTGGTCCGGGAGTCCATCATGTCAATGGCCACATCGCCCGCGGCCCTTGGCTCAGCCCCCAACACCACAGCCCCGCCTCCTGTGGGAAGACAGAGAGGCTGGAACCCAACTCAACAATTTCACTGGTCACCTGCAGGCTATGTGACCCTGGGCAGATCACTTCCCCCATATGCCTCAGTGTCTTCAGCCATAAAATGGGAACAATAGCACCTACTTCAGAGGGTTGTAAATGACTGTACAGCTTAGCTCTGCACCTCGCACAAAGAGGCAGTGCGAGGGAAATGCCCATTCCCTTCCCCTCCCTAAAGTATCAGTCTCTGGGAATACAAAGAAAGACCAACACTGTGCCTGCCCTCAAGAAGCTGACAGTCTGGTCAGGTGGGAACTTTGCATGGTCAGGTGAGTGCACACAAAGCACATCCCAAGAGACGCCAGGAACTGGAAAGCCTTCTGGTGGCAGGGGTACCAGGGATGAGGACCAAGTACCTCCAGGCAGGGCCCAGAGGTGGGATGGAAGAGAACACCAGGGAGGCTGAGCACTGGAATCCAGTTTACGAAGGGGAGAGAGAGGAACCAAGGCTCCAGGGAGTCTTGGAAATTTGTGCCAAGGGCAAAAGAACAAGGACGAGTCAGGGAGCTCACCCTAGGACTCCTCTGCCCCCTCCAAAAGAGAAATCGACCACATCTGGACCCCACTCCTGCATCCAAGGACTCCTACCTTCACATCCTGCACCCTCCCCCTATGTCCTCCCTCCCTCCCTGGGGTGGCTCCTTCCCCCTCCTCCCTACCCCAGGTGCCCCCTCCTCCCCAGGGCTCCCCCCTCCCAACCTGGGGCTCCCCCCTCCCATCTCTTGGGCCTCCCTGAGTCTCTGAGACCTTGACTTCTTGTGCGGCCTACAGCAATTCCCTTTCCTCCCCAGACCTGTTTCTTTGTGGGTAAAATGAAGGAGGCAGCTTGGATGACCACTAAGGGCCCTTCTACTACTTGGCTGTGATCTCTGAGCTTCTCCTAAACTTCTCTGGAACTCACTACAGGTAAATATCTCCCATCCTTCTATCAGTATTTGACTCCCCAAAGGGATCCTTGAGAGGAGGGCCCCTGCCCATCCCAGGGCCTTGTACAAAGTGGGCTAGAGGTGACTGACAGGCTGGCTGATTCTCAAAGAGGAGGAAGGTGTGAGAAGGAGCCCAGGCCAGGTGAGTGTCCTCCTCCCAGGAACCCTGACTCACCCAGGTGGTTGGGGGCAAGAGGCAGAGCTGCCACAGATGGACGGGAAAACTGCTCCCGGCGGCTTCTCTGCTGCTTCAGGTTCTGGTGGGGGGCAAAGGGAAGTTACCTAGCCCCTCAGGCCCCTTCTTTAGTCAGCGTCCCCCACCCCTCCCCAACCTGCCCCTCACCCCTTCCACAAAGGACTCTTACCTCTGTCCTCACTTCTAAAACAGATTTGAAGTCATTAGACATGGAGGCCAGCTTAGACTAGGAGAAAGAGCAGGAGGCGTGAGTACCCAGAGTAATGACACTGCCCCCCAATTACCCCGCTCGCGCCTTTTGCCACACCTGCAAGGAAACCACGATGGTGTTGGAGTGGGTGTGCAAGTGCCGCCCGCTCTGGCTGCCCTTGGCCCTGACAAAATCCTGCAGCTGGGCGATCTGCTTATTGAGACTGTTGATGTCCTAGGGAGGAAGCAAAGAGGTTGGGCTGAGCAGACACGCGCCCTGCCCGGGAGGTGCAACCACTTAGTGCTAAAAGAAGGAAGAAATGGGAGCCTGGGCAAGGAGATATTCAGAGACCACCAACTGGGCAGGCCTTAGGACCCTACGATGAGACCAACTGGACCAGTGCCTGGCCCCATCACTGTTACTGTCAGGACCCAAGAAATGAGGGAGGTGGCCTAGACCGGGAACCGGGGAGACATGGAGCCCAAGTCCTGATGTGACAAATGGGGAAAGTGACAGTGAAGGAGAAGTGACCCAGCAAGGGGGTGGCAGCAGACCCCAGGGCCCCCTTGACAACCCTCAGGCCTCCCTCCTAGAGCAGCATGAAGTGGGACCGGAGGAGGCTGGGGAAATTCCCACAGTGATGCAGTGCCAGGGGAGGGAGGGGAGGGAGAGAAGGGGGA
>CM053583.1:10360114-10384829 GCA_028627135.1 Pseudochirops cupreus | reverse complement strand
TAGCCACTGTAAAGGGAAGGGGAGGAGAGAATCTGGAATTGAGGATGCAGGAAAGGGACGCCTGGAATCTGTCGGGAGCAGGCCAGACACAGGCACGGTGCTGTGGGCTTCCAGGGCCCTCTGAACTGGGGGGCAGCTAAGCACTCTGCGCCCATTCCCATCTGTCTCCTGACCCAAGTCTCACCACTAGGCCTGCCTCCAGCCTCCCGAATCTCTCTTCTATTCTCCCCCCCCCCCACCCCGGTTCCAGGTCCACTTCCCTGCTTCTCTGGTGTGGATGACTGCGCCAGCCTCACCCAGGCCTTCCTTGTCTCCCCTCTCCAATGCGGCCTCCCCTCCAGTGGTTGCAGGCACCAGTGGTCACAGGTGTGGCCATATCATTCATGGGTTTCAATGGTTTTTTATGCCATTAGCATAAACTACAAGCTCTCCCATCTTTCCAAGCCCAGTGCCGTTCCTCCCTAGAAGCCAAACCTGGCCCCCAGACTTTCCCTAGGACATTCCCCCTCCCTTCTACCTTGATGCTGCCCAGGCCTGGAATTCTCTCCCTCATGGGCTGGGATCCCAGGCTCCCTCTAAAGTTCAGCTCTAGGAGGCTTCCCCTGCTGCCTCCACAAGTCCATGACCACAACTCAATATGCCAACAGCAGACTGTAATTCTACTTAAGGATGGGGAAGCAAGCTCACTTCTAAAAAGGCCATCCCCTGTGCTCAGCAATGTTCCCTGCCATACAGTGGGTACTTTAAACCTAGATATTTTTTTGAGATTAGGTCTCCCTTTCTTCTGCAGACAAGAAATGCATGGGAGGGCTACTCCTGGGCCCATCTACATTACTAACTGGCAGAAGATATGTGAAGCTTGCTCCATTTCCTACATGGACCAGCCCAGCTCGGTGTGCACACCTGGTAACGACCTTAGCCAGTGCAGCTAGGTGTGTGCCACCAGGCCAGGCCAAGGAGGGGATGCTTCCTAAATCCTGGGCCCCCCCTCCCACCTTGGGGAATTTGCACCCCCCTCCCCCCGGAATGGACTCCTCTCATTCCTTTCAGACATCTAGCCTGCTCACAGGGCACTCCCTGGGCACATCTCAGGCCCTGCCCTCCCGCTTGGCTCAGTTTTATGAGAACCTTCATCAAAGTTATCTGCATCTCATCCTATCAGCTCCTTGAGGGCAGGACTGTCATTTTTCAGTCTGGTAACCCAAAAACCCAATGCAAGTGAACCCTAATAACTGTATGTGCCAGACTGAGAGAAGGGAGCCCCCTGCGGTCCCTTCAGGCTCACCCCAGTGGGGACTCACAGATTGTCAGCTTCTCCAGCTTGGCAAATGTGTTGCTCAGGTCCTTCCCGATGCGCCTACGACAAACAGAGGAGGAGGGAGGGGGCTGGAGGCTAAGCCCTCCATACAAGGCCTCAACCACCCCCAGCATCTGGGCTCCCCCAGCTTACTTGGCCATGAGGGTGAACTCACTGCGCTGCCGCACAGAGTTCAGGGCTGTCGTTCTATTTGTTTGGAGTCCATTCTAAAAATCAACATCAGGAAGTGAGCTTCTGGGGAGCCCCTCCCCTTGCCCCCCACTCCAGGCCTCACTGCTTGCTTCTCAAAATCCCCCCTAGGAAACCATGGCTCTAATCTGGGGGAAGGGGGTTGTCCCATTCCCCTTCCCCCCGATACCCCATAATCTTCAGATCGCAAAGCCTAACCTGGTAGAGTGCCAGCCAGGGCTTTATAAATTGGGCCATGGCCCCATCCCAGGGGGTGGGCAATGCTGTCATCATGTGCACTCCCTTTACTTTAGGGAGGGCCTTTTACATGTGGGACAGCCTTTCCCTTTGAGACAAAGGGAAAGGCTCATATCCTGAAAACTAGTGACTCTGTGTAACTTCTGGGCCATTCATGGGATTCTAGGCTTCCCCTTTCTGAAACCATGATTTCAGGCTCACCACCCAGGACAGCTCCTCCCCCAAGTTATCCATCCTTTCTGAGCCCCTGCTCTGGCCCTCTCACCTGGCGGTTCTGCAGGGACTTGCAGGCAGAAAGAAACTCCTGAGTTCTGTCTCTACAGGACATGGTGTCAGGAGGGAGACCCGGTGAAGGGGAGGTGGTGGTGATGGGGATGCTGCCACTGAGGCCGCCACCAGCCGCTGCAGGGGGCAGCACCTGTGTCTTTGAGAGACCCAGGTAGACTCCCTGATCCGTGTTCTTAGACCCGTAGCGTTTCCTCGTGTTCATTTAGACGCATAACCTCGGACTGTTGTGGGGAGCAAACCATTATTCTCTGCCCTCTATCTTCCCTCATCTTCCCACACTTCTTCCTTCTTGCCTACCCTACAATATTCCCAGTTTTCCCTCCTACTCTGTGTTCATCCCAGGAAACGTCTTCCAATCTGGCAGGACAAGGAGAGCCTCTTTACCCTTCTCGTGTTTAACTCTGGCATCATGGGAGACAGAGAAAAAAGGTTCACACTACAATCAATCTGGGGGAAAGAGGAGCAGTCTCACAGGGGCAAGAAGGTCAGGAAGGAGAAGGGTTCCCACTCTAGAGTGTTTGGAAGCTCACAAGAACCCTGGCAGGGAAGCACTGTACAAGAACCACTGGTCTTTTTTTACAGACAGGGAAATGGAGGCTGAGACCTGACCCATGGGGATCAGATCATACAGTAACAGAGGAGTCAGAACAGGAACAGAGAACACTTTCCATTAGATCACATGGGCTCCTTTTGTGGAGAGGAAGCACGTTCCAACATCTCTGGTATAACGGGGACCACAGAAGATGCTGGAAATGAAGTCCTGATCCTTGACAGGCCTCCCCCTTCCCGTTCCTCTTCTCTTCCCTCCCCCTCAATTCCCCTCCAACTAGCCCAAGAAAAGGGAGGAAAAGCATAGGATAATGAGAAGGAACAAGATGGGAAAAAGAATAATGAGGGTGAAGACTCTTGATGGAAAAGGGGATTGATGAAAGGATCAGGAAAAGGGAGCAGAGATCCAGGAGGTGAAGAGCCTCAAACCCCCTTCTTTTATAGATGAAGCCATGGGGCCCACAGAGTGGGAAGGGACTTGCCGGTCACACAGACGGCCCCTGTGAACGCTGGGCTGTCACTCCAAGTTCAAGGCTTTGTGCTGGACATGCCAAAGGGACAATGGGAGGAAAAATCTGAAGAAAGAAGAGAATAAAGGTAAGGGAGCGAAGGGTAAACAGAATTAAGAAAGCCAGAGCGAAGAAAGGAGAGGGAGGAGGGAGGACTGGGAGCGGGAATAAAAGAGAAGCAAGAGAAAAGGGAAGAGAGGAGCAAAGCAGATGGTGAGAAGGAAAGGGACGGAGGCTACCAAGAATAAGAGGAGGAAGAAGGAAGAAAGGAAATCAGCATTTATTAAGTGTCCACGTGGGCCTGGTACCCTCACAACCGCCCCAGTGCTGCTGTCCTCTCTGTTTTACAGAGGAAGAAACCGAGGTCGACAAAGGTTAAGTCGTCACTGGGCCAGAGTCACAAAGATAAGGAATGTCACAAATCATTTAATTCTAACTCAGGTCCTCCCCCACCTCCAGGCCCAGTTCCCCTATCCTTGCTGAAGCTGCCTCACCCGGGAGGGGAGAAGGGGGGAAGGGAGGCGGAATGGGGGAATCAGAGGGAGAAGGAAAGGAGGGGAAAGAAGGGGGCAAAGGAGCCCGGGGGAGAAGAGAATGGAAGGCGAGGGGGAGAGAAGAGCAACCTTGGAATGAAAGAGGAAGGAGAGAGAGGAGGGAAGAGGCCAGGGGGCTAAGAGGGGAGGGGGAGAGAAAGAAAGGAGGAGGAAAATGGGGAGGGAGAGACACGGACGGGAGGGGAACGGAGGAGGAGACTCTGAAAGAGGGAGAAGGCGGAGTAAAAGAGGAGGGGCAGAGAATGAGGGAAATGGGGAGGGGAGAGTGGGGGAGGGGAATGAGGAAAGAGGAGGGGGCGGGGGGGCGGGGAGGAGAGCCACAGAGGGGCAGGAGGAGAATGGGGGGACGGCGAGAGAGGAAGGATGAAGGGCTAAATAAGAGCCGAAGGCGGGCTCAGGGGGTGGGGAGAGCAGAGGGGTCTCCGTTCTGGGGCTCCCAGGAGACCAGGACGCGGCTCAGGGGTACCCTCCAAAATGTTTATCCGACATCGGAAGTCCCGCCCCGGACTAAACCGCGCCCCTCGGAGGCTTCGGGCAACGATTGGCTGCCGCCGCTATCTTTCACACCACGGAGCGCTCTTGATTGGGCAGGGGCGGCATCGCTCACCAGCGGCTGCACCGGCATAAGTCTTCGGTCTCCCCAGTCGGTCGTCGTTCCCCCCCATCCCCGTCCCACCAAGAGCCGGCCGTCCTCGGCCCCAGAGTTTTCCCCAACCTCGTCCGGGTCGTCTCCTACCTCTGCGCCGCTGCCTGCTGCCGCCGCCTCCGCCGCCCGGGCTGATACTGCTTCTTCCCCGGGGAACAAGCCAGAGAAACGGGAGCGGACACCAGAGGCTGACACGTCACCTAGGCGTGGCCCCGCCCCCAAATGACGGCAGCGCGCCGTCACGCCCCTTCGCCGGCGCCGGAGGCCACGCCCCCGCAACGTCAGCAAGGCCACGCTCACTCACCAGGAGGGCTCCTTTGGCCTCGCCCCTCCGTCGACTGCGCCCACGGCTACCAGCAGGCCACGCCTATCAGCGGCTTAATCCCACCTCCCCTAAGGCCCGCCTCCCTCCTCTAAGGAAAACCACGGCGCCACGCCCCCTTGGGTTACATCACCGCCTCCGGAAGAGCCTTAAAGGGCTCGCCGCGCAGATTCGCGGATCCTCCCTTTTCACTAAGGGGACACTGAGGCCCCGCGCCCCGGGCCCGCTCCCGCCCCCCGGCATGCCGACAGCAAGGCAGGCACCATCTCTGGGGTCCAGGTCATTTCTTTTATTGTCTTCTCCAGAGGGACGGGGCGGGGCGGGGCGGGGGTCCGCCGGGGTCATCCGTTCTCCTCCTCTTCGTCTAGCTCGGGCAACGTGAAGTCCTCCGGCGGCTGCTGCTGCTCCGGGCCCGGGGATTCGGCGGCGCCGGCCTCCGGAGGCTTCGCGAGGGGAATCGACTTCATGGACGACGCAGGCCCCACCGAGACCGACTGCCTCCGCGTGGAGCCCCGACGGCTGAACAGGGACAGCCTCCGCCAGAGCACCGTGATGATCAAGCTCTCGTTGGACTTGCGGGTCGAGTCATAGCGGCTGGCGCCTCCTGCGGGGCGGTGAGGGGGTCGGGAGAACCGAGCTGCGGAGCCCCGGACCCCAAGCCCTCCCCACCCCCGGGCGCACCTCCATACCTTCCTTCGAACGTGTACCCGCCTCCCTCTACCCACCCCCGACGCCCTCCAGGACCTCTGCTGGGAGGGCCTGGGACCCCAAGACCCGCCCCCCCCAGGGCGCACCCCTATGCCTTCCTTCAAGCTTGTACCCGCTTCTCTTTACGCACCCCCGACGCCCTCCTCCTGCACCTCCGCCGGGGGGACCCCAAGACTCCCTCCTCTGGGGCGCACCCTCATGCCTTCGAGCATGCACCCGCCCCCCCTGACGCCTTTTTGTACACCTAAGTCGAGGTACACCCAGTGTCTGTACAAGCTGAATGTGGGCGCAGTCCAAGGCCCTCCTTTCTGCGCACTGGGCTGCACCATATCCAGCCCCTCCCTAGACCACCCCGTTGACTAGGGCCACCCATCCGGCCCCAGGGCAGCCCCTGCAGCCCGGTTACTGTCCTGCCAAAGAGACCTCGCTCCCCACCAGCCCCTACCGACCCTACCTTCCATTTCTTCCCCAGAGTGGATATCATCAGAACTCCTCCTCTTGGACCTGGCACAGCCCATGACCCCACCACCCGCCTGGAGGCCGGGCAGCCATAGCTCTGCCGGGTTCCCGAGGCTTTTGTGACGTCAGAGCCCTCCCCCACCCCCACCCTATCAGCTGGCTGCTGCCTTAAGACCCCCGCTGGGGGTCTCCCAAGCGCCAGGCAGTTGGCTTCCCATCCACTCTGTCCCAAGGAGAAGGCAGAGTCATAGAAGGGTGGTTGACGTCTTTATTGACAAAAGGAGAACAGAGGTGAGGGGCCAGCCAAGGCCTGTTGCTTCTTCTTTCCTCCAGGCTGGGCCCCCAGAGGTCTCTGTCTCCTCTTGGACCCAGCAACCACGGGCTCCAGCGAATCCCACAATTCATCAGTTTCGGCTTCTTCAGAGGGGGCTGGGGCAGGATCTCTGGGCTCAGCCTGGTGAGTGAAAGGGAAGGGTTGGGGTTTGCCTTCTGGGAGGGGGGGAGAGATTATGGGAAGATGCCCAGAGGCACTGGCCCAAACCCATCTCAAAGGAAAAGGCTTCTAGCCAGGCCTCTCCAGTCTCTCCATTCACAGCCCAGACCTGCTTGCTACCCGTCCTGGTGGGAGGCCTCTCCTTTTGGGTCTCATTTCCTCTGGGATAAGCTCATCAGGAAGATGGCTTATGATTTCCTATGCCTCTTAAGATCACAGCTTGGAGCTGGAGGGGAACTTAGAAGCCTTCTAGGCGGATGCCTTTACTTTACACATGAAGAAACTGAAGCAGGGGGAAGTCAAGGGAGGACAACAAATGTTAAGCAGCTACTACATGCCAGTCGCTCTCTGATCCTCACCATGAGCTGGGGGGGGGGGGGGAGGGGCAGTGCTGTTAGCCCATTTTACAGTCCAGGAGGCTGAGGCACCATCTGGTTCCTGACTCTGGGCCCAGGGTGGCTGCTCCCTCCCCCCTGAGCACACAAGGCAGGTCCTCAGCTCCAAGCCCTGAAGCACCACCCCAGCACCCACCAGCCCATGCCCTGCTTCTCACCTCCCAGTTGTCCCTCCCTGACAAGAGGAGACAGTTCAGCCGTGACTTGAGATAGACCTGGAGGAGACAGGGGATGGGACTGAAGACAGGGGAAGGACTCCCAGACCTCTTCCTCCCCCACCCCAGAAGCCAGGGAAGGTGAGGACGAGCAGCACGGAGTGGGGACTTGGCGGCAGAAGGGGTGGGGGTGGTATCACCTTGTGCTCCAGTCCTCGAGGGGCCCGAAGTCGATGTACCCCCAGAACTCGGTCCAGGCCACAGGAAGCAAGAATGGGCTGAGTGGGATGGCACTGTAGCCCCCGAACGCTGCCTGCCAGACCCTTTAAGCAGCACACCAAGCGCCCTGGGGAGAGATCAGAAAAAGCCAAGGAGCTGCTGCTGCCTGGTCTCTTTCCTCGGCCTCAGTCTACCCCCTGGGCCCCTCCACCAGCTCACCTTGCCGAAGGTCAATTTCTGCTAGCTGCCCATGGGTGTTCCCTACTACCACAGAGCTGTGGAAAGAAAATAGAGGGCATGCAGGGATGGACATAAACTGGTCTTCAAAATCTCCTTCATCCCCAGAGCCCACCAATGGCCCTGCCCCCATCACTCACTTGCCCCCTGGAGTGAGGGTCATTGCCATCAGGGGATACTCCCCATAAGTGGTTTCCAGCACAGGCCGCCTCTGTGGGGAGGCTGGGTCATATATTCGGACCTGGAAGGAAATTAGGGTATTAACACAGTGTGAAATGGAAAGAGCATTGTACTTGAAGGTGGTGGGCTACCATGTGTCCCTAAGCAAGGGCTTTCTCCTTCTCTGGGCATCTGTAAATGGGCTGTTCCAATCCTATCATCTCCAGGATCCTCTGAGGACCCAGAATCTGTACAACCACACATCTGTGACTTTAATGCCAGCTCCCCATCATCAGTCAGAAAGTGGGCAGTGAACCAAACTGGTGTTTTTAAAAATACATTTATTTATAGTTTTCAATATTTCCTTTTATAAGATTTTGAGTGCCCCCCCCCAAAGGGATGCAGTCTGATACAGGCTATGCACGTGTGACCATATTAAACTTATTTCCACATTAGTCATGTTGTGAAAAAGGACCATGAGACAAAAAAAAAACAAAAAAACAAAAAAAAAAGGGGGGGGAGGGGGAATAGTCTGCTTTCACCAAAATTCAGACTCCGAAGTTCTTTCTCTGGGTGTGGATGGCATTTTCCATCATGAGTCTTTTAGAACTGTCTAAGATCACTGTATTGCGAAGAAGAGAGAAGTCTGTTCAAGTCAGTCACTGCACAATGTGGCTGTTACTGCATACAATGGTCTCCTGGTTCTGCTCGCTTCACTCAGCATCAGTTCATGGAAGTCCAGCTTTTCCTAAAATCCTCAGGTTCATCATTTCTTATAGCACAATAGTATTCCATTACATTCATATACCATAACTTGTTCATCCATTCCCCAATTGATGGACATCCCTTCAATTTCCAATTCTTGGCCACCACAAAAAGAGCTGTTACAAATATTTTTGTACATGTGGTTCCTTTTCCCATTTTTATGATCTGTTTGGGATATAGCCCTAAAAGTGATATTGCTGGGTCAGAGGGTATGCACATTTTATAGCCCTTCGGGCATAGTTCCAAATTGTTCCCCCAGAATTGTTGGGTCAGTTCACAACTCCACCAACAATGCTCCAGTTTTCCCTCATCTCTAATATTTATCATTTTCCTGTTCTGTCATGTTAGCCAATCTGACAGATGTGATGTTGGTACCTCAACTGTTTTAATTTGCATTTCTCAATAGCGATTTAGAACATTTTTTCACATGACTACAGATAGCTTTAATTTCATCACCTGAAAACTACCTTAGCTTTTGACCATTTCTCAGTTGGGGAACTTTGTGGCCTGCAAAATGCCAGCCAGACAGCCTTGAGTTCTGGGGGAAGAGATGGGGCCTTTCCATGGTGGATCTAATCAAGGAATAAGAAATGGGTTGAGTAGTGGGGCTAATCAACCCTGAGAGGAGAGTCTGAGTCAGAAAACCACAATGCACTGTTCTCAGGCAGCTAGAGAGAGGCCAGACTGTATAAGGCGTTTAGCGTCTCAAGGGGAAGTTCAGACTGACAAGAGAGGAGAATCTGTGTTCTCATGAACAAAAGCACCCTCGGGTCAATCTTCCTGAATTAGAAGGCAGAAGCCAAAGGGCTCACATGTCTTCAGTGTGGGTATAAAAGCTGGAGCTGGCTTCAGGTAGAGGATGGCCAACCCACCTTGTTCATTCTGAAGAGGCAGTGGCCCAGAGACGAGGAAACATGGATCCACTTAGCGAAAGGGCCTGGTACAGAACCTCCGGCTTTGCCCTTTTTGAACTCTATTCCACATAGACTATACTGGACCAGAAAGATCATAAACTATGACCAGGCTGGGTTGATAACCAGCAACGTAGTTCATTGCAGTGGTTCAACACATGAAAGACTATTAATAGAATAAATCATGTTAATAATGTAACAAATTGCTTAGCTATCAGATCTCAAACTGTATTATAATGTGGTAATAATCATCAAAACAATCTGGTACTGGCCCAGAAATAGAGGGTGGACTAGTGGGACAGATGAGGTACAAAAAGCAAAATTATGGTAAATTACCATAATAATTTGATAAACCCAAACACACCCATCTTTGACAAAAATTGCCTGGAAAACTGGAAAACAGTTGGCGAAAACTAGGTAGAGACCAATATCTCACATCCATACCAAGATAAAGTCAAAATGAGTACACAGTTAAGCCATAAAGAGTGATATGAGCAAATTAGGGGAGCTTAGAATAATGTAACTGTCAGACCTGTGCATAAGGATAGAGCTTATGACCAAGCGAGGTAAGAGGGCGTTCATTACAGGGTATCAAACGGATTTATTACATTCAATTAAAAAGCTTTTGCATAAACAAAACCAGGATTAGAAAGCAGAAAACTGGATAAAAATGTTTACAGCAAGTTTCTCCAATAAGGGCCTCATTTTTCAAATATACAGAGAGCTGAGTATCAAATCTTAAGAACACATGTCATTCGCTAATTGATAAATGGTCAAAGGATATGAACAGGTAGTTTTCAGATGAAGAAATCAAAGCTATCTATAGTCATACAAAAAACACTCTAAATCACTACTGATTTAAAGAAATGCAAATTAAAACAACTCTGAGGTACCAACTCACCTATCAGATGGGGTGTGACAGAAAAGAAAAATGATAAATGTTGAAGAGTATATGGGAAAACTGGGACGCTAATGCACTGTTGGTGGAGTTGTGAACTGACAGAACCATTCTGGAGAGCAATCTGGAACTATGCCCAAAGGGCAAACTGTGTCTACCCTATGACCCAGTAATACCACTACTAGATCTGTACCCCAAAGAGATTAAAAAAAAAAGAATAGGGCCCATATGTACAAAAATATCGAGAACCGCTCTTTTTGTGGTGGCAAAGAATTGGACACTGAGGGGATGCCCATCAACTGGGGAATGGCTGAACAAGTTGGGGTATATGATTGGGAGGGATTACTATTGTGTTATAAAAAATGATGAGCAGGATGCTCTCAGAAAGACTTAGAGGAACTGGTGCAAAGTGAGAAGTGCAGAACCAAGAGATGAGCGTACTGAGTAACAGCGATACTGTGAAGCGATCAAGTGAGAACGATGTAGCTATCTTCAGCAACACGATGATTCGAGACAATTCCGAAGAAATGGTGATGAGAACTGCTCTCCACCTCCAGAGAAGGGCTGATGGAGTCTGAATGCACATGGAAGCAGACTTTTTAAACTTTATTTCTCTTGGTTTTTTTGGAGGGGGGTGTTGTTTGTTTTCTTTCCCAACATGACTTATAGGGAAATGTGTTTTGAAGGACTGGACACGTATGACCTATATGAAATTACTTGCTGTCCTAGGGAAAGGCTAGAGGAAGGAGGGAGAGAATTTGGAACTCAAAATTTAAAAAAATAAATGTTAAAAATTGCTTTCACATGTAACTGAAAAAAAAAAGTAACAAATACCATATGATTATATCCATAGATGCCCCAAATCTGATACTCGTATAAAAGACTGTAAAAACTACAGAAATAAATGGACTTTCCTAATGTAATAAATAGTATTTAAATTTAAGAGCAAACATATGTCATGTAGAAAAGTCAGGAGCCTTCCCAGGAAGATCAGGGGTAAAGCAAGGACTTGTTATTGTTTAGCTGATGAGTCCTGTCCAGCTCCTCCTGGACCCTATCTGGGGTTTTCTTGGCAGAGATACTGGAGTGTTTTGCCATGTCCTTCTCCAGCTCATTTTACAGATGAGGAAACTGAAGCAAACAGGGTGAAGTGACTTGCCCAGGGTCACCCAGCTAGTAAGTTCCTGAGGCCAAATTTGAACTTCGGTCCTCTGTAACTCCAGGCCTGGCACTCCATCCACTTAACTCCGACGGCAAGGATGCCTGTTGTTAATGGTGCTATTTGACGTCACACTAGCAATGCTTGCTATAGCAATAACACCTCCCCCAACACATTAAAGTTCATGCATCAGAACAAAAGATCAAGAATTTAAAGGATAATTTTTTAAACCAGGAAAGGAAGGTGGTCCATTGGTGTCAGATCTCAGCCGTATTACAAAGCAGTAATCACTAAAATGATTTGGTGCTGGTTTAAAAGAGAGGTTTAAGAAGTGGAACACATTAGATACACAAATACAACAGCCGTGTTTGCAAAACCCTGAGGCACCAGTCAATGGGGAAAAAGACTCGATATTTGACAGAAACTAATGGGAAACCTTTGCAGCAGAAATTAGGACTAGCAAGCCCCTCAAGAGGATCAGTCCAAACAGATCCATGGTCTTGCTATTTAAAAAATCAGATAAAAAAATCGCAGAAACAAATTAGGAGAAAGGAAGAAATGACCTTTCAGAGGTACAGATAAAGATTTCGTGACCAAGAAGAGATTACACAAAACGACAATTTTAACAAATTTTAACAAAAGTTAACATGAAATTTAGGAGACAAACAGGTAACTGAGTAAAAAGCCTTCTAAGTTTCTCTGATAAGTGTCACGTTTCCTCGATATGTAAGGAAGTGATTCAGATTTATGAGAGCCATTCCCCAGTAGATCAACACTCAATGGATATAAACAGGCATTTTTCAAAGCAAGAAATCCAAGCTGTGAACAATCATAACTCTGAAAAGTCTGAAATCACTAGTAACTGGAGAAATGCAAATCAAAGCAACTCTGAAGGTCTACCTCACACGTTTCAGAGTGACAAAGATGACAAAACAGGCACATGTACATTATTAGTGGAACTGAAATGGCCTAGCTATTGGGGAAAGCAATGCAGAACTGTAACCAAAAAGTTATCAAACTGTGTATGCTCTTCAAACTAGCTATACCACTACTAGTCCTAGATCCCAAGAAATTAGAGAAAGGAAAAGGATTTATATCTACAAAAAATATTTATAGTAATTCTTTTCATGGCAGCTAAGAATTGGAAAATAGAGGGGAATGGCTAAAGAAATTGACTCCTAAAAGTAATAAAAGACACCATGTATAAAATGACGAAAATGGACCAGTTTTGGCGCACACTGGGAAGGCCTTTACAAACTGATACAAAGTGCAAACTAGAAAAAAACTCCAAAAGAACATTCCAGATAAAAACAACTCTGAAAGACTTCAGAATTCTAATCAATGTAACCAGGAACCACTACTCCGAAAGAGTGAAGATGAAACACACCACTCACCTGACATAAGGCGAATTTAAAGTGCAGACAAGTGGTCGGAGGCAGCACAGTGGATATAGCACTGGGCCTGGAGGCAGGAAGACTTGAGTTCAAATCCAGTCACAGATATGTACTACCTGTGTGACCCTGGGCAAGTCATCTAACTCCTGCCTCATTTTCTTTATTTTTGGGGGGAAAAGGGGGAAGGCAAGGAAATTGGGGTTAAATGATTTGCCCCAGGTCACACAGCTAGTGTATCAAGTGTCTGAGGTCACATTTGAACTCAGGTCCTCCTGACTCCAGGGTCAGTGCTCTATTCACTGTGCCACCTAGCCACCCCACTTTGCTCATCTTTAAAATGGGGATAATAAAAGCACCCACCTCCCCAGGGCTATGAGGATAAAATATTTGTAAAGCATTCTGACAGCATTAAGGCAATATACAGATGCTAGCCAGCATGATTTTTGGCCATGCATACCCAGCCCAATTTCAGTTTGTTTGGCTCTAGAATTTGTACCTGGAGAAGGAGACTAATAGGGGGAACAACTTAATTTCAAAAAATACTTGTTATTTGAAAAAAAGAAACAGAGCAGAAGCTATTCCCCAGTCGATAAGTCATCAAAAGACAGGAACAAACCTCACAAAAAAACTGACAGCTATTCACAACCACAGGAAAGAATGGTCAAAGTGAACACGTAAGGAGGAATGCAAACCAAACACCCCTCAAGTTGTACTTCACAGCCAGCAAACAGACAAAGATGACCAAAGGGAATAGGTCAGTGCCAGGAGAAGGTGGCACACTACACTGGCACCTGGGCAGTGGAGATGAATACAGCCATCCTCCTGGACCTAGAGACAACTCCACCCAAGGTGGTCACTGACCAACACAAAGGCTCCTTACCCAAAGAAAGGAAAACCAAGTCGACGACCACTGACTGTGGAATGGCTCCATGAATGGAGTGGAATATTCCTGCCCTCTAAGAAATGAGCATGCGATGAATGCACAGAGGCACAGGAAGACTTCTATGGGCTGATGCAGAGTCAGGAAAACACCACACACAAGACCACAGCCACGGAAGTGGAAAGAATCACAAAACAGGACACTATCAAGTTATAAAAACCAAGCTTGGCTCCAAAGAAGAAATAACGGAAGACACATCTGCATCCCCAACTCCTGTACCAAGTGGGAGTCTGGGGGTTTCAAACACTACATGGATCATCTGGGTTTGGGGTCAGCTTAGGCTTTGTTAGCTATTTTTTGTTATAAGGAAAAGTTTTCAGGCCCAGGGTGCAGTACAGGTGATGTAAAACCAAGAGTTATAAACCATAAAAACCTGCTTCAATGTAAGAGGCTTAGCAGCCTCAGTATGCAAACTCACATTCAAGGGGATGAAGGAATTTAGAGTTTAAGGGAAGCCAGGGAATCTCAATGAAGAAAGCTATGTTGTACAAGGACTC
Organism: Pseudochirops cupreus; assembly: GCA_028627135.1. Taxonomy (NCBI): domain Eukaryota; kingdom Metazoa; phylum Chordata; class Mammalia; order Diprotodontia; family Pseudocheiridae; genus Pseudochirops; species Pseudochirops cupreus. Next base: position 10,370,828 of record CM053583.1, on the reverse strand, counting down.
TGATATCAAGGACCAGAGTTCAAATGCTTGTTCTCACACTAGCTGTGTGGGCATGGGCAAGCCCCTTAACACTGCTGGAGGAAGTGGAACAAGAAAGGCTGTGAGGCTCCTCCCACTGCAGGTTTTATTATCTCCATGCCCACCTCTCCCTTGTCCTTCAGTCTCTCAAAAACTATCTAGTGTGAATTTCTACCTGGACAGGCAAAGATATTTCCAAGTTGAAGTGTCCAAAACAACATGTTACCCTTCCCCGAAAATACTCTCAAAATCTCCTCTTTTCCCCAAAGGCATTGCCTTCGAAAAACCCTAAGCCTAAGCCAGTGCTCGACTTGGAACATTAGTAACCAGTAATAAGATCAGTAACAACCCTAAGCCCAATGCTCACAACTCCAGGCTTGCCCTGGACTCCACACTCCTCCCACCCCACATCTCCCAACACTGCCCTTTCTGTGTGCCCACTATATCTCCCGTCTGAACCCATCACCGTCTGGGGAATCCTCATGGGCCTTCCCACCATCAGTGTCTCTCCCATGTCATTCCTCCCTCAGCCACCAAAATGCTTCTGCCCAAGCAGGGGCCTCACCCAGGACTCCCTACAGCCCCTCAAGAATCATACTGAAGCTCCTGTTTGCCTTTTAAAGCTCCTCATGACCTAGCCCCTACTAACCAGGCCTCTCCAAACTGGTGCCCAACTCTCCACCTCCAATCTCAGTGTACTGGCATGGCCATCCTACAGGCCTGGAATTCCCCCTCTCCTACCATCAACAGGAAGTCTCTGATTCTCCCAACGTGTCCTTCCTCCCTAACTGGTACATTTTTGGTTCTTGTATCCCCAACTTAGCACAGTGCATGGCAAACCATAGGAGTTTAATAAATGCATGTTGCTTGATCAAGAGATGAAGAGCCAGACTGCTGGATGAATAGCAGTGAGGGCCAGCGAAAGTGCTAGAGAGTACAAGAGTACAAGCGGGCCAGCTCTTGCATCCAGGTAATGTCCGAGGCTGTCTCTCTGCTTTCTTACCTGGTGATGTCCAGTGCATGTGACAATCTTCTGTGACCCTGGCAGGAACTGGATGTCCTGGTCCCAGATGGGAACCCGGAGATTCAGCCAGTCATTACGGACCTGGAAAGGGGATGCAGGGTCAGCCTCATTTTGCTTGCCCAGCAGAGACCCTATAGATACTTCTAGGAGCCCCACACCCAGCATCCTGCCCAGATTCCATCACTCACATTCTTAGCTCTGAATATGGGTTCCTGGGATGCTGCCTGCAGGTCCCAGACTTTCAGTGAATTTTCCTTTCCACCCGTGGCCACTATGTGGGGTCGATCAGGGTCCTGGCGCATCTTGCAAATGCTTGGACCCACACTGAGCTCTGTGATCTGTGACAGAAAGGAACGCAGAGGAAGGTAAGAGATAACCCCTCCTGGTACGGCTCCCCAAGGGGAGCCCAGAGGTCACAGAAGACAGGGCAGTATAACTGCCAGGGAAGGTCTGCCTGCTCCCCAATGCAGAGGCCCCCATCTTCAATGACTGCAAACCTCCCAACACAAAAGAGCAGTTGGTGGGAGGCAGCTGTTGTTTCACTCAAGTTTGGATTGAGAATCCAAGTACCTGGGTTCTAAACTGCCACTTAATGTCACTGTGACGAGGAAAAGTCTCGTCCTCTCTCTGGGTTCCTTTCCTGCACTGTAGAAGGAGCAAACTGGATTCAAGCCCCTTCCACCTTCAAATACTGTGGGGTCCAGCCTTACTCTTACCTCCAAAGCCAGCCAAGAGCCTTCTCTCCTGCTGCCAGTCCTCACCACAAACTCTCAAAAATTGTGGGAAAAAAACTTCACATGGATTAGAGCAGCCCTTTGGGAAAAGAATTTGGAACTCTGTTCCCAAAGTCATAGAACTTTGCACACACCACCTCAGAAACAAGGAGATCAAAAAAAGAGGTAAAGAACCCACATCAAAAATATTTATAGCAGCTATTTTTGTGGTGGCAACTAAGGAGATGTCCATCAACTGGGGAAGAAAACGGCTTAATAAAATCACGTTACACAGATATAACGGAATACTGCCGCGCCTTTACCATTTCAGAGAAGCCTGGGCAGACTTCCAAGAATGGGAGATGGAGCAAAAGGAGAGAACCAGGAGAACAACTTAAACAGTCATAGCTATGCTATAAAGGAAGATAACTCTGAAAGGCTTAAAAACTGACTGATACAACGAGTGACCAAGCACAGAACCCCTGAGGGCCTGCGAAGCCGGCTGCTCGTCTCCTGGCCAAAAGGGGGTGGTCTCAAGATGCAAAGAGGTGTTTCTGCACAATCTGTTTTTGCCTATTTGTGACAAGGATTCTCAACACCCCTTTCCCCCTAATTGGGGAAAAGGGAGATTTTTGTTAAATGAAAAAACTTAAATTCTGTTTTAAAAACAGAAACAAGGTCATAACTACAAGGCTAATGGAGACCACCTGTTAGGCCCTTTTGGGAAAGAAACATGGCTTTATCTCAAGTTAGGCACAGAAGGACCTATCTTTGCAGAAACATTCACGGCAGCAAAATCCATAAATTGGGGATGATCCATATTTCCAACAAGTGGGTAACGACTAGACAAACTGTCAAGGGATTTTGAGTAGTGAACTGTGAAGGACAGGAAGAAACAGAGTTAGACAAATGAGGTGGCAGAGACTGAATAAAGAAAGAAACGCACAGAGAACGGTGACGAGGATAATGTCCGTGATGAGAAAAAAGAACAGAACCCTGAAAATGTGCTGGAGAAAAGCAGGAACCCCCTCAATGACCGCATTGCTGCTCTTCAAAGTTAATCAAACTTCACAATTTAAAATTATATGCAAATTCCACCAAAAATGGCAACTTTGAGTTTCACGTGTCCTTTATCTCTGTTTGAACATCTGGATATTTGCTTCTAACAAACAAAAACCAAATCTAGCAACCACCACTAAAAATACTTTCCTACATAAAGGAAAAGAAAAGTCTTACATGTTCAGAGCTGTCCTCGGGCCAGACTCGGAGCATCCCAGACTCCACACAAGTGATGAGGCAGCTGCAGACAGAGGGGAGCATGAGAGAGTGAGGATCAAAAGAGGTCCCTAGAGGAAGGAGCTCTGCTGGGCCACATCCCATTGTGTGAGCTCATCTCCTTCCTTTCCTTCTTCTTCCTGGTCTAGTTCTAACAAGGGTTCCCAGGGCATCCCCCCCCATAGCCATATATAGTCAGGGGCTAATCAGAGTACCTGGAGCGCCAGGCAAGGGAGACCAGGACCAGATCTGCTGGGGGGTTACTGAACTCAAAGCTGGCAGGAGAAGAGATTGCCCAGACTGGAGCCAGGATTGGGGAAGAAGAGGGGAAAAAAGGTAGTGGTTTGGGGACCCTTACCCATCATGCTTTGCAAGTCCCCGAAAAGTCCCTTCTCCTCCTGGACAGCAACGACTCTTCAAGAACTTGCCCTCCTCTGTGCTGAAAGATTTCACAGTCCCATTGGCACAGCCGATTAGAATCTGTGTGTGGGGGGAACCTGGATTGGATTCGATTCACCTGGACAGACATTTTCCCAGGTTTCCTGGGGCTCTGATCTTGGGACTCCCTATTTAAACACATACTATATGCAGAATTGCTGTGCATAAAGTCATACTGAGAGAGACAGAGTTCCTGACTTCACAAACTCCCCTGACCAGGGTACACACACAGACAACTTGAATATATAATATGAACACTGGGCCTGATTTTGTAAATGGGGGTCCAATACAGGTCAGGGCTTCCCTCCACATTGGAAAAGCAGCTCAAAATCACTGCTGGAAACAAACACACTTATTAGCTTGAGATGAGCTTGGGGACTGACCGCCTGGCTGTCCTGATTCCCCCAACTCCTAATGCCCGTGAGCCTCAGCCCCTGGCTCTCCTATACAACCCTGTACCATAACTACTTTACATACAGTACTTTTCAAACTTGAGAGCGAGCACTCTGGAAATGCCAGCTCTCACTCCCACTGTAGCGACTACGCTGTGAAACTCTAATCATCATCACTGTTGCTTTGACTATTTGTACTCATGCCCCCAGCACCCAGCACAGGCTCTGGTATGCAGTGTGTCATCAGCAAGTATTTGTGGTTGATGGCTTCTGTGAAATTTAACAAAAAGGTAAACTAAGGCACATTCCTCCAAGCAAGAGTGTGTTTCATGAGTATGAGGGCTACCAGACAAGAAAACAGGTCAAAGGCCTGTCTCAGTCTCTAGCCAAAGACCCAGAACTGAAGCTGGCTCTCATTTTATAAGCACAGAACACAGAAGAGAACACACATCCTAGTTGTCTGGCACCACAGGGAGTGAGGGATCATGACTGGTTACAGTAAAGGGAGCAGGCCCACTGTGCACAAGACAGGTGAAGCCCACTGTTCTCCATCTCTAAGGAAGGCTTCTGTGACTGGGTGGGTCCCAGTCACATCCTGAGGTCAGTGATACAGACCCAGGGATGTAGACTCACGGGCACCTGGGGACTCAATACAATCACCTTTTTAATAAGCAAGTTCAGGGTCACCTAGTCTGCTTCTCAAGGATAACACTCAAACCTTGTAGGGAATGTGAGGTAAGCTTTTCCTTAACGGACAGCAGCAGTTATGGAAAAGCTTAAGAGTGAAGCGGCACACAGGGAGGCTGAATTTTTGAACTCATGAGCTTCTATACTCAGAGAAAAAGAGGCTTAGATTTGTTGCAGAGAATACAGAATGTCTTTACAGAATAAAATCATAGAGAAACATGAAAATCAATAGGAATTTTCCCACTTGGTCTGTATAGGGGATGGTGGGCAGGCCTTTCTGGTCTGGCAGGATTAGCTTTCTTCAAGAGCCCAGAGTGGGCTTCGAAGCAGCAGGCATCAGAGACTGTCTTCAGGTGATAATGGGTACAGCACCACCCAGTGAGAGCAGGAGGAGAATTGAGCAAGGCCAAGGGAGTCCTGGGATCATGAGGTCATCTTCTTGCCCATTTCTCTTAACCTAGCACCTGACCTAGCTCTCACCACCATTTTCCACCAGACCTAAATAGGCCATCCTTCCCACAATCGTCAAAATAATCTTCCTGACAGATTTAGAACCAAAAAGTATTTTAAAAAGCCAGCTAGTCCAACCTCTCGATTTACAGAGTGGGAAACTGAGGCCCAAAGTGGGGGAAGGAGGTAGGAGATCAGGTCCTCTCTCTCAGTCCTGTGCTTTTCCAATTAATGGTGCAGGCGCACAGCCCTGTCCTCATCAACCTAAATGACCAGCTCTCTACACACACAGGCCAAACCGGACTTCTGCTCCTTCCAGGTGGGGTGCCCCTTAGCCACCTTCAACATCTCCCTTCCCCCAGCCCTGCATGTGGAAGGGCCTTTGCCAGAGACCTGGATTTAAAGGTCCAAGGTTCTGGGGTCTCCCCCTTGTTCCCTGACAGTGGAGAAGGTACTCATTAACCACATCAGGGCTCAGTTTCCTCATCTGTAAAATACCGGCGGGAGGGGGTGACCTGCAGGATCTCTGAGGCTCTTTTCGATCTAAAACCCCGGATCCCCCTCACTCACACATCCCCCTTAATGTTCTCAAATTAAAACGTGGATAACAGGCACAATACCTATGGCACTTTACAGAGTCTCACGTGACCTCATCAAGTCTAAACTAGACAAGCGTCGCTGTCCTATTACTGTTACAATGTATCTACAATGTATCCTCGTCACCTCCCCTCCGCCCAAAACCCAGGGGGAGGGGGGCTGGGGAAAGGACGTGTGGGAAGCCTCAGCCCGACCTCAACTTCCCCGGGGAAAGTTTCCTCCCCGGTAAAATCCCAACAGCCACACCGGCGAGGAGGGAGGGGAGGGAAAGGCCGGGGTTCGAAAGGGGCCGCCCCTCCTCGGGCAGCTGGCTTCCTCCGCCGTCCTGCATCTCTTCCTGGTCCCTTGGGTCGTACAGCGTGGAGGATCCCCGCGTCCGGAGCCTGGGGTGGGGGCGAGGGTCGTGGCCCTGGCACCCCAGACCGGGAGAAGGAACCTTGGCGCCCCGCCCCCCTTTGTCCCGGTCCTCACCTGGCTCTCGGCCGCGTCCGCCCAGCACAGCACGCTCACCTCCTCCTCGCGTCGCGGCCTGCCCGCCGCCTCCGTGAAGTTCACAGCCTGCTTCCGGACCAGGTTCACGCCTGCGGCGGGAGAGCACGGGAGTGAGCGCCGCGCCGCGGCCTCCCCGGCCTCCCCGGCCCGGCCCCGCTCACCCTTCAAGACCCCAGTCTCCGAGCCGACCCACACGTGATTCCAACGCGCCGACGCCGCCATGACACTTCCGCCCTGCAACTTCCGGGGCGGGGCGAGGGGAAGGAGAGGGCTGCTCTCCCGCCCATCGCTTCCGGTTCCGCCGCCCAGGAAGGCCGGGTACTTCCGCAAAACCGTCCGGGTAAGAAGCGTCGGGCTTCTTAAGGAACGTTCCGGGAGCAGGACCATAAGGTGCGCCGCGGGCCGGAGGGCGCCCCGGGCTGGGTAGGAGCCGGTTCCATGTGGGCCCCCGCCCTCCTACTCGAGGGCCTCCCTGGGCCGCGGAGCTTCTCCTCGGTCCATCCAGTGGTCAGGGAGCTGGCCGACACTGCCGTCCTCGGCTTCCTATCGGACCGAAACGCTCCAGTGCCCCTATAGGAAAAGGGGCCCGAGAGATCGGTGTCACGTGTACGTGGGGCTCCGTGGGGAGAGAAACCTCCGAGAGCGTGGGGGGCCCTTGGGCCCGCTCGCCGCCCCTCTCCTCCAGCGCATCTGTGTGTGTCCGGGGCTGCCCTACGGCGCCGGAGGCTTTGGAGCCCATTGTCGTGTGCCTGGCACGGAAAGGCTCGCGTTTACATTGTCTCAGGAGGATTCTGAAGGTCACTCCCCAACTCACCTGGTTATATGGCCAATCCCCTGTCCCTCTCTCTCTGACTCAGCCAGTCAATCAACAAGCATTTAGGGGCCGACAACATGCCAACAACTAGGTGCATACAAGGCCTAGACAGGAAAGGTTGGAGACAGCAGCACTAGCACTAATTAGTGATTGAGAAAGCCTTCTCATCTATGAGGAGGGATTTCAGCTGGACCACGCAGGCAAGTCAGGAGGCAGAGATGAGTAGGGAGAAAATTCTAGGCATGGTGCTTGGACAGGTGCAGTGTCCCAGGGTCATGAAAGCATACAGTTGGGATAGGGGCGGCTAGGTGGCTCAGTGAATAGAGCACGTGCCCTGGAGTCAGGAGGACCTGAGTTCAAATATGGTCTCAGACACTTGATGCACTTACTAGCCATGTGGCTTTTGGCAAGTCAACCCCAATTGCCCTCCAAAAAGCAAAAAAAAAAAAAGGATACAGTTGGGGTGAGTAAGGTGTAATTAGACTGGACAGGGATGGAAGAGAAGGGGGGATGGTAGGGGCAGCTTATGGAGGGTTTTGAACACTAGAATTTGTAGAAAAGGGGTGGGAAGCGGGCCATGGTCAGAAAGATCAATTATGGGGGGGAGGGGGGTAGATGTAGTGGGGAGAGACAAGGCAGGGAGATCAAACAGTCCAGGAGTGAGAGGATGGAGCTCTGTATGGGGGGGGGGGGGGAAGGAGGGCAGGGAAGCAGGGTGAGAAAGAGCGAGGAGTCCAGGTTGGCAGGCTGGCTTCTTTGAATGATAGTGGTGGAGCTCTTGACAGGAAGAGGGGAGGGTTTGGCAGAGCAAAAGAGTGAGTTCTGTTTTGGACATGTTGAATTGAAGCTATATGCTGAGACATTCAGTTGAAGATGTGTGCTGGGAGAGAGGGTCCATCCTGGACATGCGGGGCTTGGGAGCGCTGATGGCAAACAGGACCAAGGGGCTGCTTATCCCTCCTGCAGGACCGTTACCTACGTTTACCGTTCAGGAGAGCGAGTTGGACTGGCGTGGTGCACATGCCTGGGTAGGCATCTGCACCGAGAGGGAGGATCCTGGATCCCATTGGAGCAGATGAGAGTTCCAGCGGGCCACAGACACGTATCCGCGCATCTAGCTTAGAGATCTTAACTCCGCATCCACTCTGGTCTCTAGGGCTGTGTCTGGGCGGGGGAAAGATGCTGCGTTAGATCTCCATCTAGTGGCTAACGTAGATATTGCAGCCTGAGGTCATTCAAATCCCTTGGAATCCGTATGTGCATGTTATGTCCAGCTGTGCTCCGCAGCGAGATCGCACTTTTAACCATCTCTATGCAGATGACTCTCAAATCTCCAACTCCAGTGGTAATTCCCCTTCTGAGGTCCAGTCAGTCCTATATTACCAACGGCCTGTTTTAAAAATGTCATTTTAAAATCTATTTTTATTTCATAAATTTATTTGTATCGCCTGTTGACCTCTCCAATGCTGTAAGCCTTGGCATTTCAAACTCTCACCTATCCAAATCAGAGCTCATTTTCCTTACCAAACTCATCCCTTCTCCCACTTTCCTTCAGGGGTCACTGTCAGACTTCTCTGACTGGCACAATCCAATATTTGTTCAGTTGCCAGGTCCCAACAGACTCACCTTTTACCACATCTCTTTCATTTCTTCGTTTCTCTAGACTCAGATGGATGCCCCCAGAAGTGTGCCGGAAGAGCTCAGAATTGTTCAGTTTTCAGTGGAAGCATTTATACCCTAGAGATCCGGAAGTGCTGCAGGTAGGATTTGATTTATGATTGTCTCGATGATTGCCAGGACTTAGGGAAGTGATGCAAAAAATGTCAATATATGTGGATCGAATTTAAAAGTACATCACTTTTACATCCCTGCCCCCCATCCCCAGCCTGTTGTTAAACATTGACCCATGGCTATCACCCTCATTCACTCTCTCATTCTCTTCTCCTAGACTGCTGTTATGGCTTCATCATTGACTTCCATAGCTCTGGTTTTTCTCCTTATCAGTATGTCCTCCAATAGCTCCTAAAATAATCTTGTCACAGCACAGGTCTGACTGAGTCTCCTTGTTCAAAGACCTTCCATCAGCAGCCAGATGCCACTGTGGATAGAACGCTGGATTTGGAGTGAGGAATCTCACTCCAATCCGGTCTCAGACCCCAGCTGTGTGACCCTAAGGAAGACATTTACCTTCTTTGCCTCAGCTTTGTCATCATTAAAAATGGGGATAACAGCGCCTGTCTGCCAGGCTTGTGCTGAGGATCAGCTGAGGCAATAGCGATTCACTCTGGATTGATTCATCAGATCTTCCTTTGGAGGTGTCTCCAGTTTTTATCTTGAGTCCTTTGGAATTGTCTCAGATCGCTGGATTGATCAGAATAGCTAAGTCATTCACAGATGATCATCGTGCCACAGTTCCTGTTACTGTGTACAAGGTTCTCCCGGCTCTGCTGGCTTCACTTTGCATCAGTTCATAGAAGTTTTCTCAGGTTTTTTCTGTGTCGTTTCTTCTAGTGTAATAGGGACTGTGTCTTCTTTTATGCTTGCATTGGCATCACCGTCATCATCATCACCAGTGTCAGTACTCGATAAATCCTTCCTTCCTTCCTTTGCCTCAGAAAGGAGAAAGGGACTTCCCTAAGGTCACACAGCTAATAAGTAGCAGAGTGAGATGAATCGATTGTCCTTGTATTTCAAATCCAGTGTTATTACCAGACTATTCTAAGGGTTGGGATATACTATCCTGCCCCCAACAATCGGTGCTCAAGACCAGGCCATCATAAAAACTTTCCAGTTCTTCCCAGAAGCCAAGGAGCTTCCTCACTAGGGTCTTCCTTCTGTGTCAGCAGTTCCTTGGTGAAGTGAAGAAATGTTACGGCCCTAAAATCAGGGCTCTTTCTCTTGGCCACACACACACACACACACACTCACACACACATATATACACATTCATATACATACACACACACACACACACACACACACACACACACACACACACACACACACACACACACACACAATCTCTTTCCCTGCCTGGGCTTCTAAGGTTGTGATGAGTCCTCCCAGGACCCCTCCACCCCTGGTAACTTAGTAATGGCTCCCATTCCTATAGCCCAGAGGCAGGCTGGCTAAACAAGGCTCCTTTCACTCAGAAGAAGAGGCAGGACAAGGCAGACAGAGAAAGCTAGAGTGAGCAAGGTATAGACACCACATAGCTCAGTATGGAAGGATTCTACCAACCCATGTGTTCTGCCTTCTCTGGCCTCTTGATGATTGGGATATCCAGTGGTCATAGGGATTTGCTTCCCCTAGTATCCAGCTGCCTTTTTCTACCTTAGAGTAGACCCCCCAGCCCCTGACTTAGGGGGGTCATTTTTGGACTGGGTTGTTAGCACCTGGAGAGAGCTGATCTGTGACCAATGAGGAATTGGTTTTCTTTTCTTTGGGCCAAAGATATGGAGGTACCAGGGAAGCTCACATTTACATACTCTCTTGTATGTTCACTTGCCTCTTAGTCAATAAACCCCATAATTTGATCAGTTGAGCATGAGACTTTGTCTTCTTTCCCTTGCAATTTTTTTTTAATTTTTTTTTTGCTCTTTTTTTTGGGGGGAGGGTGTCTGATTAAGGAAGTTCAGGATTCGAGTGAATGGAACACTCAGCACTTCAAAAGATCCAATATAGTTTATTTAGAAAATAGGCAAGTGGGAAGGAAGCCAGAGATAACAGAGTAAAAGGTTAGGAATAGTAAGATAAGAGCAACTATGATTTATGTATATATATATATATATATATATATATATATATATATATA
>CM053583.1:10340997-10359614 GCA_028627135.1 Pseudochirops cupreus | reverse complement strand
CCCCCTCCCCCCCCAAGAACAATGTTTCCTTGGAGTGGCTAGTTCCAGGAGTTGGGCAGTTAACCATATCTCTTCTCAAGGTCCTGGCCAGGGTCCCAGGAGAAGCGCAGCCCTTATGTTCCCAGGATTTTCTGTTCCAAAATAACTCAGGGTAATAGAAAGGTCTTATTGAGTTAGGGCCTTGGTTTGTATAATCTTATTCCTTACAGAGGGGCTTACCTTGCCCCTTCAGAGGGCAAGGCAGTTGGGGTTAAGTGACTTGCCCGAGGTCTCATGGCTAGTAAGTGTTAAGTGCCTGAGGCTGGATTTGAACTCAGGTCCTCCTGACTCCAGGGCCAGTGCTCCATTCGCTTTGCCAGCTAGCTGCCCCTTCCCTTGCAATTCTTAAACCCGCCCAAGGATTGCTCTCTGAGCAGTGTTGATCTAAGGTTTATTTCTCCATATTTTGCAGACAAGGAAACCAAAAGTCAAAGATGACCCAGGATCCTCTAGCTAGTAAGGGGGCAACCTCTTCCTTGGAAAACCCCTAGTTTTCTTCAAAGACCGGTTCAAACATCTCCTATATGTCTTTCCTTTTTTCTTTTTTGGAGGAAGGCAGGGCAATTGGGGTTAAGTGACTTGTCCAAGGTCACACAACTAGCAAGTGTCTGAGGCCAGATTTGAACTCGGGTCTTCCTGACTCCAGGACACATACACACACACACACACACACACACGTATAGGTTGTCACCTCTTGCTAGAGAGTGAGCTCCTCAAAGAAGGAAGAGAACAGGCATTTTTACGTACTTTACAATGATCTCATTGATTCTCACAACAGTCCTGGGTGGCGGTTGCCACTTTACAGTGGAGGAAACTGAGGCAGCGAGCAGTTAAGGCCCACCCAGGATCACTCCACTAGTAAGTGTCTGAGGCTGGATTTGAACTCGTGTCCTCGTGTCTTCTTGGGTCCAGCCCATTGCTCTACTCACTGTGGACACACGCCTGCCCAACAGAGCCTCTAGTGAGTATGCTTTCATGACAGGCCTGTGTGGCTCGAGGCTGGTAACCCAGCTGATGCTGGATGCTTGTGGTTCTGTCCCATCTCCCTTCCTCTCCCCTGGTCTAACCCTCCCCTCCCTCCCTCCACACCTCCCTCCTCCCCTGCTTTATAGGCCCTCACAGAGGGAAAGAGGAGCTGATGCAGAGGAGCCACATGGCCGATTTATTCAAGTCAGTCACTGCTGCCTCTCTAGCTCCCACACCCAGAGGTGGGGAGTGTGGAGGCAGAGCTGCAGCCTAGGTCTGGCCCAGAGTCCTTGTCCAGTGGTCCATGTTCAGACCTGTCCAGGGAGCAGTGGTTTGGGTTGAATGGAGAAAGAATCCTTGGTGCTGGGGCGACTGCCCCAGAGCGTGGCTAGGAAAGGGGGGCAGCTCAGGGCTACCTGAAGGGGCTGGCAGGAAGGCTGGTTGGCAGGGCACACAGCTTTCACACAGAATTCAGCCTCCTTGGACTGGCCCTCTCTCCTGGCGCTCCGGAAGGGCCTGGTGACATCATAGAGGAGGCCACAGCTGGACAGGCTGAGCAGGGCTCCATCATTTTTCCGGGGCCGCAGGCGTCTAGTTGGTGGGGACAGGGGTGGTGTGGTGGGCAGCAGCTCATAGGGAATAGCTGAGGGCTCCTTCAGATCTAGCAGCACAAAGACCCTGGTGAGGCGCTCTCCGGACCGGCAGTCCCGGCGGCGCTGCAGCCAGCAGTATCTCTGCTCCTCTTCTGTGGGGGGAGACAACAGAACAGGGACTCAGTCATTCTCTTGAATCCACCCCACCTGCCCCCTTTATTATCCCAGCCACCCAGTTTCAAAAACTCAGAGTTGAAAGGGACCTTAGGAAGGGGCCATCGAGTCAACCCCCTTATTGTACAGATGAGAACACAGACCCGGAGAAAAAAGAGGATGAGGATGTGAGTCCAGGTCCTGACACCAATCCAACAGAATTAATCCTGAGTCCTGGCTTTGGTCCTGACGTTTTCCATGAAATTCAAAGTGCTTCAAGCCAGTGTTTCTCCTTCAGTCCTTGGGATTATCACAATATTCCTTTCCCTTTTTTGACCCAAGGTTCAGACCTGCATTTACACTTTACACCCTTCTCTATGTTCTGGGTCCCTTTGACAGGCTGGTAAAACCTGTGAACCCTTCAGAATATCTTTCAATGCATAGAGATGGAGGATCACAAAGGAAGCCAATTATGTTGTCAACTTTTTTTTAACCTCAAATAAAACTCAGCTTTAGAGAGCCCAATGACATCATCACCCCCATTTTATCTGCAAAATGAAGACAATTTGACTGCATGGCCCCTTGGGTCCCTCGGGCAAATCCCAAGGGCTTTAGGCTTCTTCCTCAAATGCGGCAGCAACCTGGAAGGCTTTCTAGCTCAAGATCTGGGTCTGCTCTAGCCTGGTCCTTAATTGTGATGCTTTGGGCTAGTCTTGGAGTATTTCTGGAGCCTCACTAGCCTCTCAGCCCTTATCCAGTGATCTCTGGTGCATTCTCCCTGAATCAAGTTCCCAGTAGCTGCTCAGGCAGCTGTAACCCAGCAGTGGAACATGAATGGTCTGGCACACTGCCTCCCCAGCCTAAGGACCAGCTGCCCTCTTGGCTTCCCTGGACAGTGCCAGGCTGTTGGCACCGCCCCTTCCTTCCTGGGCCCCGCCTTACCTGTCCGAGCTTCGTTAAAGAGCACCGAGACGACACCAGCTCCTAATCTGGGCAGGACCTGCGTAGCACAACGTATCATGCAGGCACTGACCTTGGGCAGTGGGGGCTGTGTCTTTCCCTCCTCCGGAGGCAAGAAAGGACTGCTGGACCCCAGACATGGTATCCCTTGGCTCCCAGTGGGCAGCACCAACATTAATAGCAGCCACAGACAATCTCTGGCCATGGCAAGTGCACAGGCTGCTTAAGAGCCCAGGCTTTGGGGACATGGGAGGAGGCTCAATTTAACCTAGAAAAAGAAACCCGTGAGGCCATTCCTAGTGGAATGTTGGGGCCAGCAAGGGGAGGAGGTGCCTTTATCTCCAAAGCCCAGGCAGCCAGTGCCCAGTCAAGCGTCCTTCTGTAAGACCTCAGAGGACCCCCAGTCACCACGCCCCAAGACTCCTCCCCTGGCCCCAGCTGGGCCAGCTCCACAATGCAGCAAGCATTGGGTTGGCCAAAAGTGCACTTGGGATAATGACAGATTTCTCAGTGGAGCAAACCACCTCAATGATACAGTCTAGTTATTGACTTAGCTGGGACATGATAGGAGGAAAGGCCCCTCAAAATTGCTAGCACTGGGGCTGCCCAACTCCTCAATCAAGCTGATTAAGATATCATGCCCACTTGTCCCACCCCCCAGGTAACCAAATAATATTGATAGAACCAATTGAGGAGAAATAAAACTTTATTTTGGAAAATATATAGCAACATCAGTCTTCTTTACAAAATGATTCAATGGCACATGTATATGCAGTGTGTTCTGACAGTAAATCATCTTTTCATGTTCCAGTTCCTTTAAGAGAAAGAAAAGGTATCATTTTGGAGGGTACTTTCCAAATTGGACACAAGGCAAACAACCAACATGTTTCAATGGCCCCGAATCAAAAGGTCCCTCAGACAGTTCTCTCTGGAACAGAGTCTCCTCCTGCCTCCCAGCCAGCCCCAGTGGGTTCAACCTTTGCAGGTTCTGGGGCAAGGTCAAGGAGTAAGACAGGTGATGTCTTCTTCATTGGGATCCTCATTGCTCATTCCCCAGATCCCATGCCATTTAAATACCCTCCAGTCACCATGATTAGGCTGGGGCAGTATTGCTTTGATCCTATATTTTTAAAGAATCCCCCAAACGTACCTACTAAGGTTTCTTTAATATGCCATGGCAGCACCAGCAAGAACCAGCCTGTGGAAGAACAACAAAAGTGAAGAAACCTACCCAAGGCCCTGTCTTTAGATGTCTAAAGACATGCCAGGTCCCAGGGGACTGCTCATCACTCAGAACAACCTATCAGTCACTGGAATCCATCAGACTGGGGCGGTATTCTTCTCATCATTGGTAGGAACAGGCCCTGGGACAGGAGAATGAAGGCAGACTGAGGTCTGTACTGGGAGGCTCACCTGCAGCTATGGATTGGACGTCCCTGCAAAGAACTTGCTGCCCTGCTGCCCCATGTCAGATAGCCAGAACCTGCAACTTCGGAAAAAAAAAAAATGTCGAGTTAAGCGTGCTCCAGTCCCTTCCCCAAGGTCAATGCTGCCCCAGAGGCTCTTTCCTGGTCAGATATGCACATCTCAACAGGGGGGGTTCAGACGAACGAGATTCTATGAATGCATCATGTCAGGATGCCTAGCAAAGAACTCCTTACCCAGGGACACCCCCCCCATTATAATGGAACCAACCAAATACTTACATAGCAGTAAATGGTCTCACAACAATCTACCCTAGGCAGTCTCCTTTAGGCAGCTCTTAAAAAGGACCTGTGGAAACAATGGGTCAGTCAGATCCCTGTCCCTGCCCATAGACCCATTCCCCCTTGGTACAGTTTCTCAGATGTTCAGGCCTTTTCATTTTACATAAATCATAGTGAGCTAGACTCATCACTGAAACTGCAACTATAAAGGCCAAAATAAATTATGAAATTTGGTGGTTAAATAACCAACTAACCTTTTTTTGAGAAGCTGCCAGTTGATGGAAAACCAGGAAATCTGTGAAGTCTAAAACAGAAATGTTGGCAGATAAACCAAGCTGTCTCCTTGAGGTCAACGGGCCTCTGAAGGTCCCCAGTATACCTCAGACAGTTCCTCTTGAACAGGTTATCCTCCTCTCCCCCAGCTAGCCCCAGTGGGTTCACCATTGCTGGCTCTGGGGTTAAGACACGTGTTTGCTTTCCTCATTGGTGCCAAGGGGATTCCAAAGCGAAGGATAAACTACTTACCATGTTTTCCTCAACCTGGTGCAGCACAGGTCAGCATCCCCTGACAGAGGAAACATTCACAGGTCAGGAAATGCCTTAAATAAGGCTGGCAAAGGGAACTCTGCAGCCCCCTATGGTTGATCAGGGCTTTGGTGACTCAAAAATGCCATAAGACACGTGTCGTCCATTAGGTAATGGGCTCACACCCATATCATCAATTCAGACCAAGAGCTCACAGGCATGCAAGAAAAAGGCGGTGAACAGAGGAGAACTTACTTATTAAGGAGAAAGATGTAGGCAGCACTGACCAAGGAGATCTGGGAGAAAGGGAAGGAAATGGATGGGTCAGAGGGGCTGGGGCCAAGGCACAGACTCTCAAGCCCAGGCCTGCCATCAGAACTCTAACATGCTAACAACAACGTTGGGTCCTCACGGAGGCTCGGAGGGAGATTCCAATCATCTGACAGGGGGCCTCCCTGGGAAGCCGGCCCCAGCCCCACTCTCCTGTGATTACCTGGGGCAGCTTCAGATGCCGTCCATCGAGGAGAGGAGGCCTGAGGACACAGGAACAAAGGTCTTACTTTCAGGGACCTCGAGTGGGGCTTGTTTCCCACAGAGACCACCCACGCCTCAGAAAAAAAGGTGACATCAACAGGCTCAGCCATATGCTTGTCAGGAGGCTCATCACGGCGTGGCCACGGCCCCCCGCTCCCCGGCCCCCACGTGCTCTGCCGCCCCTGCCCAGGCCCCAGCCGGCACTCACCCGGCAGCCCCATCCCAGAGCGGGCGCGCAGCATCGGCCTCCGGGAAGAGCGGCTCCACCTGAAAGGCAGCGGGGGCTAAGAGGCCGTGCTGGCCGGCCCTCCCCTCCTCCACCCTGCTCCCCCGCCGAGCCGGGCCGGGCCGGGCCGCTCAGGACGTGTGGCTTTCTCCACTGGGCCATCAGAAAGAGAGAATTCCAAGTCCGGGTCATCCTCGCGGCCGCCCGCAGGCCCGCGGTCCCACTCACCGAGGCTCTGCTGCAGGCTCAGGCCGAAGATCTGCTCCGGGCGCGGGCGGACCTGCGAGGAGAAGAGCAGGTCAGGGGGGCTCGGGCGCGCAGCCGGGGACCGGGTCGCGGGCTCCCCACTCAGAAGCGTTCGCGTCCTCACAGAGGTCAGCACAGGTCTGTGAAAGGTCTCATCACCGAGGGGCCCGGCCCGGGACCGGAGAGCCGACACCACCCAACGCCGGCCGCCGGCGCCACGAGCAGCTGCCCGCAGCTTCCCTGCCCCGGAGCCGGCGGGGGGGGGGGGGGGCGCATGCGCGCCAGGAGCTCGGAGGGCGGCGCTGCCGCGGCGCCAGAGACCCCCGAAGACGGCCGCCGGTTTGGGCGAGAAAGTCTTTGGTTAGTGAGAACCCAGAGGGTGCGGAACCAAGTTAGTAAAAAATCCGCTCTCACTCACCTCCCCACACACCAGATAATCACCACCACCACACTCACCGCCGGCGACTAAAGAGGACGAACAGCTCGCGGCGACGGGCTTAAATACAGGTTCGCAAGGACTCATGGGATGGTGGAAGCGAGGGAGGGAGGGAGCGCGAAGGGGAAGCGCATGCGTACCGGCCCTGTCTCCGCGTGAGCGCTCAGGGTTACCGGAGAGAGAGGACAAAGTCAGGGATGGCCGGAGGCTCGCGCCGAAGACACCTACGCAATTGGGGCAGGGGGTGGGGAGAGGCGCGCGTATGCGCACGCGCGCAGATCGGCCGGCCTCGCGTGCCCGCGTGACATGCGCAGGAGGTCTCGGTGGTGGCCGATACTCTGGGTGCATAGCTGCCACCGATCGCCGGTTTCCCTCCCCTCAGCTCAAGTTCAGCCTCTCCCGGCCGCGGGCGCTCATGTGCTTCCTGGGCCTAATGGACCGGGACTCCAGAGCCCGTGGCTCTGGTACTTGGGTCCCGGCGGGGGGCGCGAGGCAGCCCTCCACGGTCCGGGAGAGAGGTCGGACTCCGGCCGCGGAGCCGGGGTTTAAGCCGGTTCGCCCTGTCCACCAAGCACTCGAGCCCCCCGGCCCGGCCCGCAGTCTCCATCCTCCGGGCCTTGGCCCAGGCTGTGCCCCTGGGTCGGCTGTGCCGGCCCTCCCCGCCTCGGCCTCGGGGACTTTGCAGCCCCGCCCCACCGTCCCTAAGGGGCCT
This sequence comes from Pseudochirops cupreus, assembly GCA_028627135.1. Lineage (NCBI taxonomy): Eukaryota > Metazoa > Chordata > Mammalia > Diprotodontia > Pseudocheiridae > Pseudochirops > Pseudochirops cupreus. The sequence continues at coordinate 10,352,518 of CM053583.1, read as the reverse complement.
GCGGTGCGCTGGCTGGGAGCTGGGCGAGGGGGAAGCCTTCCGGCCATGCCCTGCCCTCGAGGGGCGTACGTTCTAGAAGTCAGTCCACGCCCAGTCTGGGGCGGGGCCCGGCCCGTGGGAGGCTGGGTCCCGAGACCCCCCCCCCCCTCCCCCGAGCGCTGCTGCGCCAGGTGCCCCGGGGGCGGAGGCCGGCTTGTCCCGCCGTCGTACCAGCGCCGCCCCCCACAGCCCCGCCGATTCGGGGACCCACTCCGAGGTGGCTTAGTAACCCTGCTGACGGCACGTGGGTGGGCTCGGGGCTTAGGTGCCCCTTCCCCCCTCCCCCATCAGCTTTTACTGGTTAACCGTTAGCGAGAGAATGATTATTACCGTTCACATGAACTCCCAGCTTAGCCCCGCCTTGGGCAGTCCGAGGAACTGCTCCCCCCCCCACCCCAGGCCGGAGACGGGCTCGGGGCTGCCCCGTCTGGGCGGGCTCCGACCCTCCTGGCGACCTTCTGGAATCCGGACTTTAGAGAGAGGGGGGAGCCCTGGGCATCCCCCATTACTGGTTATGGATAATCATGCCTCTCATCTCGCTGCCAGATCAAAAAAGGCGCTTTGCCAGTTCTTAAGCCCGCGGACTCCAGGGCCTTCTTCTGGGACGTTCCAGGCCCCGCGGGCTTTCCTCACACTGTTGGCCCTGGGCCTCCTCTTTCTGCTTCTCCTTAGTGTCCTTTGTTGGGTCTTCAGCTGGCCCTGCCCACTCCCCATGGGGCCTTTTCTCTTTCTAGTTCGGATGGGTTCAGGTGCGTCCGTTAGCAGATGCCTCCCAAATCCATATTTCCAGCTTTCATTCCTCTCTGGAGCTTCGCCTTCTGGGCATCTCTAAGTCGACACAGACCAAACTGAATTTGTTCTCTTCCTCCAATGCCCACCTCATTCCCCGAGTGTTGTAACTCTGTTGAGGGCACCAGCGTCCTCTCAGTTTCCTACAGTCCTCAGTCTTCCCTACTTTCTGACCTCTGTTATTCTCTCCCACAAAACCTTGCTTTTGCCTTTGCAGTATTTCCCATTCATGTCCCCTTCTCTCCTCCTGTCGTTTAGGTCCTGGGCATCTCTCACCTGGACTATTTAAATGACCTGTCTTTGGTCTCCCAGCCTCATGTTTTTCCCCACTCCCATCTATTCTTTGATCAAAAGGGATTTTCCTAAAGCACAGGCTAGACCACGTCTCCTCCCCTCCTCAGTAAACTCCAGTGGCTCTCACTTGCCTCCAAGATGAAACATAAAACCTTCTTTTTGGCATTTAAAACCCTTGACATTCATTTTGTCCTTTCCCACCTTTCTAGTCTTCTTGGATTTTGTGTCTCTCTGTGTCCTCTTTGATGGGACACTGGCCTCCGGCTGTATTTCTCTCTGTGTCTCTCCCTCAGCCGATAAACTTCCCCGCTCCCTTCAGAATTCGGAGGCACTTCCTTGTCCTCCCGCACCCCAGATCACCGTATGGTCTCATAGGTGCATTATTGTTTACATATTGTCTCCCCCATGGGAATGGGAATAGGAAGTCTTTGTGTTTTGGGCTTTCTTTGTCTCCCCAGCTCTAAGCAGATGACACCAGCCCCATGGAAAGATCTTGATACATTGAGAGAGAGAGAGAGAGAGAGATCCTTCTCTAGATCTGCTGAGTGGGGCTTGAGCCTTCCCACTTCACTGCAAATTATTACAGGATTTAGAACTAGAAAAGGAATGGTCTTGTTCAACTCCTTGGTTTTACAGTCATAGCGGTTAGCCCCGTGTGGTATGGGATTGATTCAGGGGGATACTGGCAAATGTTTAACAACCTGGCTCTTTAGGGGAAAAAAGCACTCTAGGCACACAGTTGTCTACACTAGGCTTCCAGGTAATGCAGGTTCCCCATCCCAGGCCTAAACCATCAACAGAAGCCATAAGTCAGGTTCCCATTGGTAATTTGGTGATTTCTGAGCAGGTAAACGCTCACATGGACAATTGAAGAGGAGGCTCTTCTGCCCCATTGACCTGGCCCCAGGACCCCTGGCATGTTCCTTTCTGGATGGTTTATGGACCAATCATAGTAGGCTGAGAAAGAGGGGAGAGGGCTGTGAGCTGATCTGTCACCTCAGCGGAGCTGAAGGGAACCTTCTGGCCATCTGGCTGTGTCTCTTCACACCGAGAAGGGCCCAAAAGCTTGAGGTTAAATGACTTGTGGGAAATTACATGGGAGGGTTGGGGAAGGAGCTAACACTAGCTCCCTCCTGACCTCAGCAGTCTGGTGACAAAGTCACCTCCGTTTTGGGGACAGCCCAGGCTAGCCATGCCTCATTCTCCTTCAGCTTCGGATCCTCCAGACTTGACCATGGGCCTAGCTGGGCCTTTACCATTAGAATGTGAGCTCCCAGAGGGCAGGGACTGGTGTTTGCTTGTATTTGTACCCCCAGAGTGCAGCCCAGTGCTTGGCACCCAGTAGACCCTTAGTAAATGGCTGTGGCCTGCCTGACTCAAGTCGGCTTCTAGAAACCCCGGCATCGGCACCTTTTGTTTGGTGAGCAGGGCAAACAATCGGTCCCCTGATGCAAGTGCTGTGATTATCCCCGTTTTATAGGTGAGGAGTCAGGCCATTTGCCAGCATCCTAGAGCTGAAGCAGTGTTTGAACTTTGGTCTTCCTGAGTTCAGCTGGTGCTTAGTTCATGAGGCTGCATAGCCTCTCACCCAGCTGTTCTCCTTCCGGCTCTCTCACTGGCAGTGATCTCAGCAGCTCCCATGGAATTAATTGTCATCTCTGTGCAGACGGATCCCAGAATTGCCTGTTCAGCCCTGCTTATCTTTTCTGAGGTCAAGGCCCTCATCTCCATACTGCTTAGGCAGCTGGGTGGGGGGTACAGTGCTGAGAGCATTAGGCCTGGAGTCAGGAAGGCCCAAGTTCAGATGTGGCCTCCAATAGTTACTAATTGTGTGACACTGGGTGAGCCAACCTCTGAGTGCCTCAGCTTCCATATCTAGAAAATGGGGATAATAAGAGCACCTGCCTCTGAGAGTTGTGAGGATCAAATGAAATGATATTTGTAAAGCTGAGCACAGCACCTACTGTGGAGCAGGCACTCGCTAAACTTTCTTCCTTTTTTTACTTAGACGTAAGCATCTCACATCCAAAAGGTCCAAATAATTCCTTCTCTTTGCTCGCAAACCTGCCCCTCTGATGAACTCCCCTGTCAAGGATGTCGCCTGTCATCCTTCACTCTTCCTTCTTCCTCTCTCCCCACTCCCGTATCTTAGTCACTTACTAACCGAACTTCTTGATGCTGCCTGGGGAACAGCTGCCTCGTCTGTCCCCTTTCTGCGCCAAGGCCGCCGCCTCTCTTTGCCGTCCTCTCTGAGATAGTCTCCGTGCCTGTCTCTGCTCTTTCCCTCTCCAGCGCATCCTCCATGCAAGCGCCAACTTGCCAAATTCCAGGTGTCCTCATGTCATTGCAAGAAGCTCCACTGCTTCCTGTTGCCTCTAGGATCCGAGCCAAGCCCTGGCGGTCGGCGCCTTGGCCAAGCCCTGGCGGTCGGCGCCTTGGCCCAGCCCTGAACTGCTTCCCTGCTCCCCCACAGGAGGCCTTGATTAGTTAAAATTATTATTATTAAAATATTTATTAATTTTCTATTTTTTAAATTATCTTTATTCTTAACACAACTTTAACAATTCGTAGTTGTGTTTGCTAAACCATTTCAGGTCCATTCCAAAGCTTCGCATTCCACCCTTTAATTCCAATTTCTGACTATCCTTATTCAATCGTTAGATGCTTTGGTGGGCACTGGGGAGCTGGCAGGAGCTGGTTGGGCTTTGCTTCACTTGGTGACATTTCAGTAATACCTCTCATCCTATATATTAATTCTCACACCACTTTATAAAGGAATCTTCACCCCAACCTCTTCCAGACGGAGTCGGGGGAGTCTATCAGCCTTGTTTTATTTTTGAAATTAATTATTTTTAAGTGAAAAGGCATTTTCTCTCCCTCACATTCTCCCCATTGGACAAAGAAAAAAATAAAAATTATAGATTCATAACAAATTAGTCTAACAAAACTAATTCCCCAGATGGCTGCCTCGGTCTGCATGCTGGGGCCTCCGCTCTCTCAGGAGGGAGGTGGCACACTTCACCTCTGGCCCCCTGAAATCATGGTTGGTCACTGGCTTAATCAGGGTTCGGAAGTCTTTCAGAATCATTACAATATTGTTGTTACTGTGATAAATTGTTCTCTTGGTTCTGCTCACTTCGCTCTATCACTGAGGATTCTCTAAAAGCTTCTTTTTTTTATCATTTCTTACAGTACAATGGTAATTCCATTTCATTCATATGCCAGAATTTGTTCAGCCATTCATTAATTGCTGCCATGAATTTCCAGTTCTTTGCAGTGCAAAAAGAGCTACTTTCAATATTTTATTTTGTATATATATATATATATATTTGTATGTTTATGTCTCTAGCTCCGCCAACGTCCTTTCTCCTCTTTGTTCGCTCTTTGGTGCAGCGGTACAGCTGGGGTGAAGGGAGTGCAAGACTCAGCAACACTCATTCGGGACAGAGCCGGAAGTGCTCTCCAGAGCGGCTGGGCTCTTCTCAGCTCTGCCAACAGCGCGTCAGCGTGCCTGGTTTCCCACAACTCCCCCAACACTTATTTGTTCTTGCTTTTTTGGAGGGCAACTGGAGTTACTTGATTTGCCCAAGGTCACATGGCTAGTTTTGGGCCAAAGTGTCTGAGGCTGGATTTGAACTCAGGTCCTCCTGCCTCCAGGACCACCATTGCTCTATTCACTGCGCCACCCAGCTAACCCCCCCCCCTCCCCCAACACTTAGACATCCATTTTCTTCATTAACTTCATCACTGATATATGTGAGATGAAACTTCATTCCAGCCACCTTTTCAAGATCATGGCCTGTAATCTTTTTTTAAATACATGTACCAGGTAAACCATTACAGGGCATTCTATCTGTCAAACACGCGAGATACTCAATTTCTTAATCGCCTGCTGTTTGTCAGGTCCAAGAAAACATGGCGGCACTGCACTACTCCTTTGTGGAACTGCTGGTTATGGCGAAGGCTGTGGATAAGCATACTTTCCAGGGAAGCACACAGAGACACCAAAGTCGATGCATACATTGCCAGAACTAGCTCAGTGTTTGGAAAACTCCAAGGGAAAGTGTGGAGAGAAATTGAAGGTCTACAGAGGCCTTATTCTGACCTCATTGTTCTATGCTTGGGAAACCTGGACAGTCTGCCTGCACCATTCCAGGAATCTGGCTGAATTGCTTGCATTTGAATTGTCTTGGGAAAATTCTGAAGGCCACCTGGCCGGAAAGGTGCTGGACCCAGAGCTCAGGTCCTTTCTCAAGCTGAACTGCCAAGCATTCAGATTCTGCTGCAGAGAAAGGAACTCCTGTGGGCTGGCCACATTGTCTGAATGACAAACACATGCTTGCCTAAAAGATTACTTTACAGAGAACTCACATGGACATCAGGAGAAGTGATGCCAGGACACTCAAGGACTCTGAAGAATTCAGGAGTCAGTTATGAGGCACGGGAGGCATTGGCACAGGACTCCTAGCACGGTGTGCCTGCATCAAAGAAGGTGCTGTGCTCTGCTAGCAGAGCAGAATTGTAGTAGCTTAAAGGAAATGTGAGACGCACAGACTTAGAGACATTTCCTTTCCCAGTGTCCCATGGACATTTGTGTTCACGCTGGCAGAGCCTTCCAAGCTCATACTGGGCTGATCGGCCACAGTCCAGCACTGCACGTGGCGTCATTTTGGTGCTCCTCAAGCTCGAGGGATAACAACCAGCCAACCAACTATGTGTCAGGCATTGTACTAAGCTCTGGGGGTATAGAGTCTAATCAGGGAGACAACATGCAAGCAAAAATATACAAAGAAAACCATAAATGAGATAAGTAGGAATTAGCAGAGGGAAGTTGCTGGAAGCATCCATTGTCTCTCCTCTGGACCTATTCTGATTCTTTAAAATCACTGCTGACTCTCCAGAGCAGTAATAATAAACTGCTAACAAACTAATATGAATTAGAGTTCCATTAGGGGTCCTCAAGGAATCATTTCTCTCAGTGTATGTGTGAACATGTGTGTTGTGTGAGTGGGGGTGTGTGTGTAATGAGTGTGTGTGTGTGTGTGTGTGTGTGTGTGTGTGTGTGTGTGTGTGTGTGTGATGACTTCTCCTTCACTTGGCTGCTAAGGTGTGAAAACCCAGTCACAAAAAGCTGATGGAGGAATTTCAAATTTCAGGCTCTCCATTGGCAGCAGTGGTCATTTTGGATTTTGCTTTTGCAAAAGTATTTGAATCTCTGTGTGAGTGAATAATCCTTTCTGGGACAGGCCAACCTGCAAAAGAGATTAAGATTTCTGCGTAATGGTGGGGCTGGAGCCCTTTGGTCAGTCCAGGATCAGCTGAGGGAACCGGTCTTGCCCTTAGGCTATAAAGAGGCCGAGGCAGTGAGTGTACTGAGGAGGGGAAGGTGGGAGTAGCTGAGCTGGCAGTCTTGTTTGCACATGGCCCAGAGAGAGAGCTGGGACCCTCCTGAGCCCTCAATTTGTTGGTTCTCCCCACCCCCACTTCCTGAAATCATTCCATCTTTGCTTTGGAGGTCTAAAGGACATGTTCCCTCCCATACAGAAGCGACTACTCTCAAAGATGGTGGCTGAATAACTCCTTGGAGCACCACCTGTTGGCTAGTATGGGCATTGCAACCCACATAACCATATTAGCTCTCTGACATGGAAACTGTTGCAGCCACTGCAGGTGAGTATGTTAGAAGAAAAGAGGTCCAGGGTAGATCTCAGGGCTTGGCCTCCACACAGGAGGCACACATGGATGGAGTTGTCAGCAGCCTCAACCCGCTCATTTTAGAGATTGAGCAGGAGATTGAAGGCCAGAGAAGCCCTGGGTCCCATAATCAGCATCTGACGCAGGAGCAGAACCCAGGTTATTTTCCGTGCCTCACTGATGTGTTCAATGATCCATCAGTGGAAACAGAACAAGACTGCAGGTACTAGAAGGAGAACCAGGTGAGAGCAGTGTCCCCCAAGCCAAAGGGAAAGTGAATAGTAATCAGTGCCACAGGCCCAGGAGGACAAGGAGTGTGGAAGCACCCAGCTCCTTGTCTTGAATCACTGATAATGTTTGCTAGCCACTAGTCCTAGTGTTCTAATCCTTGATCTAGACTTGGTTACCATCTTGATCACTAATAGTATTGGGGCCTTGTCACTTTCCAGTTGGATTACCCTTTTCCCCTTTGGTCCCAGAGGTATAATACTGCCAGGAACAGTGGGTAGAAGTTTGTAACAGAGACAATTTAGGACTGATGTCAGGAAGAAACATCTAATGGAGCAGTGGCTCTCCAGTGCTTTTGCTCCTGACCCAGTATTTTTGGGCTGCGGAATACTGGCAGCTCTGCACGAGAACTAGGAGACTCTTGAATGCCCACTTCCCCTTCCATTAGAGCATTCTCGTTTGTGTGAGTTCTTGAGTCAACCTCCGGTGGGTTTTGAGATTAGTGTGTCCATGTGATAGGCCAATTGTGTTTCTTTTGTGACTTCAATCTTATGGAACTCACAGAGTTTGAATTTTCCATCTCAAATGGAAAATTCCTCCTCTGCCTGGGGCCTGTGGGTGCTGGGCCTCACCCAATCCCAATTCTTGTTGCTAACTCACTTCTTGGCAATCCATCGCATCTGTATTTCAAACACTTTGTAACCTTGAAGAGCTACTCTGTAAGCCTGACCTTTCCTTAGTCAGAGTGATACCTGCTCATTCCTCTGCTGCCTTCCTCAAGATAAAGTTGGAAAGCTGACTCCTTTGAAGAAGGGATCTTAGTACCTTTCCTGTGAATTTAGCAGTTTCTGTTCTGTAACACTGAAGAAAACATTTTAATCTACTAGGCACTTGTGCCTGAAACAATTTTTCTTCTTTATCATTAGGCGCTTGAGAGAAAGCTACAAATAGGCAGAGCCTCCTTATGCCCTCAGTGGGTAACCAGCAGGCCTTGAGCTGGGCCAGTATCTACCCTAAGCATGTGAAGACTTCACCAGATGAAATGGGAGCATGAGAGCAGTTTGTTTGAATAACTGTGAAGGAGGCTGAAGTAGGTGCTGTGGAGCGCTCAGAGCTTGATCAGACGTCCAAGACATCCGTCCACTGAGGTCATCCCGGGCCATCACCGTTTTGTCCCGCCACTGGACTTGATGAGTCTGGGAGAGTGAGGTTGATGGCTTTGGCCAATTCTACCTCACTGAGAGGAAGGGGTGAAGACTACATCCAGTAATATCCTTGGTTCTCTTTGAAAAAGGACAAACCTCAACAATTTCTTTAGATATGCTGCCTTTTTGTGGATCCAGAGGCTCTTGAGAAGATGGGCCCACAGCAGTGATCTTAACTAGCTTAGAGGGCTTTCTTGTTCTTGATGCGATTACCATCTTGATTCACTGGGGGTGGGGGTTGACCTTCCACACACTTTTGCAAGAGAAAGAGGTTAGGTTTCAGAGGAGTGGAAAAGGTCTGGAAAGGTAAGCTTTAGAGTCATTTATTTCTTAATATTTTCAGGGACCCTGAAAAGGGGGTCTTCACAATGCTTCTGCTTTAATTATAGTTAGTTGGAGCCATGTTACACCCCCTTAGAGGACAGACTCCACGAGGGCAGGGACCGTGTCTTCTTGACCTTTTCTCTAATTTTGTCATTAATAAGGCAGAGGACAAAGTCTGCCTTAAAGTCCCAGGCTGGCCACCTCTATCTAGGGCTCACAGACCAGCCCTGGTGCCTTATCAGCATTGAGGCAGTGCCTTGGAAGTATTACCCAGCTTCCACTTCAGATATACTTGGGGTCTCTAGTACTTGTCTGAAATAGACGCTGAAGTCTGGGGAGGCCTGGCAGTGCCTCTTCCTGTGGAGAGGAATGCGGCACTAGACTGGCTTTCATCCCATCCCCTCAGATTTGCTGTTCAAACTCCCTCTCCTGAAGTCCTTCTTTCTTTGAGCCCTTACTGACCTTTGGCTTCTTCCTAGTAAACAGCGGTATTGGCATCATGCCTCAGAAAGGAGGGAAAGTATAGGGGAGGTGAAGCTTGGTCAGCTGTTTCCTAAGAGCTGGGCCATCTGGCAGTACAAAGGGTTCTCAAGGTACTTGGCATCTTCCCCCCACTGTTCAGTGCTCAGCCTGTGGCCCCAGGTGCCTCCTCATTTCCCCTCACCCCAGGAGGGGGTCCCTGGAGCCCCTTCCCTTCTCTAGCTTCCTGCCTTTGGAAAGGCTGCTTTTCCAGGCTAAGCCCTGACAAACAGAGGGATTGGAGCCGGGTAGTTTTCAGATAGACATTTGGCAGACTCACAGTCAAGCAAAAAAACCCCAAAACAAACAAACAAAAAAACCCCTTCTGAAGTTCCCAGGCTCTCAGCCCAGTGGCTTCCATCTGGCCAGATTTATTGTCCCTGATAAAGGGGTGTGTGTGTGGGGGTTGTGGGGGTGTGTGGGTGTGTGTGCTCGAGCTAGGGTATGTTTGTTCCCATACTTGTCTGGGAAGCAGATTCATCTTCAAATATTAATTTCATCACATGCCTTCAGTTTGAGAAGCTCATTACACTGTCCCAGTCATGCTGGCAGTCAAGGTCTGTCCCATTTTGCCTGCCCCTCCCCCCCTTTCCGGCCTGTTATCCCAGTGGGCACTTCTCCCCCACCAGGCTGGCCTGCTTCCTGTCAGCCTGTGCTCTCACTCTTCTGCCTCCAAATCTCCTTGTCCCTCCTCTTCACTTTGTACAGCTGAAGAAGGAAGCCTAGCTCTGGAGTCTACAGAATCTGCCACTCATTACCTCAGTGGTGTTGTACAGGTGGTCAGCTCTGTTTTATTCCGGGCAAAATGAGGAGGCCTGGGGTTCTTTTGAGCTGCATGTCTAGACTTCTTTTCTGTTGGTGCCCACCATTGGCAGTGGCTGCCCTGCTTCCAGTTTCCCCGCTGTTGCTCAGCTCTCAGCTGCCCAGATAAGGCCCATCTTTTGATTCTGAGTCTCTTTGCCCTGCTACAAAACTTTCAGTGAGGTCCCTGTGGCATAGAGGATGAAATACACCATTCTTAACCTGTCAGCCCTCAGGGGCCTGGCTTTCCAGTCTTTCCAGTTGCAGAACTCCCCTTCAGAAGTTTGCCTTTGAGAATCTCACTCTGCCTTGCAGGCCTGCTCAGGTGGCACCTTCACCAGGAAGCCTGACCTGATCTCTCTGTTTTATCTTGGTCCACACTGAGCTCCATGAAGAGGGCAGGGATGGTTTTTGGGTTTCTTCCCCAAGGCCTGGCTGGGGCCTCCTGCACAGCAGGCATGGAATAAATGTTTGTTGGGTAAACTGAGACAGTGAGACAGTGGGTGATCCAGTGGACTGAGAAGCAGCCTCCCCATACCCAAGAAACTTGGGGTCAAGTCCTACCTCTGAGAAGCCGGCTGTGTGACCCTGGGAAAGTGACTTCGTTGAGTGCTCTGGGCAAATCTCGGGAGGTGATGCCCTCCGCACTGGAGCAGGGAGTTTTCTATTCCAGGACTTCCCTATCCTGGTCCCATCAACGGGTCCTATCCATGAATAAATGAGAGAATGGTGCTGTTGCTCAGGCTTCAGGAGCGCTGGAAGGTTCACAAATGCCCTTTTGAAACCAGCATCCTTTGGAGCCGAGTTGCTGGCTCCAGTTCTCATCCCCGGTTGTCCTAAGCCAAAGCTAAATGGCTCAGGGATCACAGGACTGGAGATCATCTAGTCTCCAGTCCCAGCGTTTTTCAGTGACTGTCACATAGTAGGTGGCTGATTAAGTGATGACCGAGAATGAAGCAGACCCCGAAAGGTTAAGGGACTGGTCTGGTCACACAGACCTCCGAGCCAACTGGGGAGGGGATGGCATGGGAGGAGTTTAGCGGAACCCTCCGGTCCTCGGCGCGGTCCGGGCCTCCGGCCGCAGCCCGGGTCCCGGGGGCGTGGCGGCTCCTCCTCAAGGAGGCTGGGCGAGGCGGGCCGGAGGCGGAGCTCCCAGACTGGGGTCTGGGTTCCGCCGCGGAGCTCGCCCAGACTCGCGATCGGAGCCGAAGAAGTCCTCGGTAAGTGAGCAGTCTCCTCGCGCCGGGGCCGGGCGCCGCCTCGGACGGGCCGCTCACGCCGGCTCGCCTCTTCTTTCTTTCCCGCAGGTGAAACCGAAGCCCTCGAGATCCACATCGCCATGAGCCAAGACGCCGAGGTGGATATGGCGGAGGTGGACATGAAGGAGGTGGAGCTCAACGAGCTGGAGCCCGAGAAGCAGCCCATGAACGCGGCCGCGCCGCCGGCCGCCGCCTCGGGGGCCGAGAAGAACGGCGTGGTCAAGGTCAAGGTGGCCGACGACGAGGCGGAGCTGGCGGCCGCCGCGGCCGCAGCCAAGTTCACGGGCCTGTCCAAGGAGGAGCTGCTGAAGGTGGCCGGGAGCCCCGGCTGGGTGCGCACCCGCTGGGCCCTGCTGCTGCTTTTCTGGC